>CM067368.1:47383633-47456133 GCA_034401795.1 Chaetoderma sp. LZ-2023a
TATGGTATAGCACATAGTAAGGAGCCAGCTGTTTGTCATGACTACATGCTGATGTTCAATATCATGAACGTTTGAAACCGGTCTTACAGCATTCGGAATAGAATGCGCCAAAGTGATATTTCATCATCCCACTGAGGCAGTGCGTGTGAGAGCAGGTAAAGAAAGCTCAACTGAGAATTTGCCAGATGGTGAAATAAATGTGAAAATTTAGCCATCCTTAAAGCATTTTCTCAACATATCGGACCTACGACTTCATTATTCTGATATCACGAAGCCAATGCAAAAAAACCCAATCATTTGATTGAACTTTGAATGCAGTGTGTTGTCATTGCCAGCACTACGACAAAGAAGCCTGGAAATACAGTACGTTTATTCTGAAGTGTGGCACCACTTCCTTTTGTGGAGACAAGTGAGACGTAATCCATTTATCACCAGAGAATTGGTGGATGACGTATAACATCACGTCTGGGACAAATTCGTAGCACACGTATTGACCTCTGCATGCACAAGGATACGTAGGCAGAACGTCGAAGTACTTAAACATTAAAAAAATGTGTTGTTGAAAGGCAATGTCATAATACATAGCAATAGGTTATATCTTGTAACAATAGTTTTGTCAACATGAAGACTGACATCAATATATCACTCGGGATAGGGATACACGTGTGCACATGAAGTCTACAAAATAGCATGTAATTATGCGTCGGCTAAAAGTAAATTGTCGGGAATTGACAGCTTAATGTGCTGGTCTGGAGAGCTGAACGCTAGGATGACCCAACGTTAGTGTATTCTTAGTTGCCTGAACCCATTACTCAAACTCAATCACATGCTCTTTATAACCGTTATTAAATTATTGTTGCTTCGATTGTGATGTGGTATTTTTGTATATATAAAATGTTATCCATTTATGTGCGAGTATTTTGAACACAGAGATTAACTCTGTTCAGCAATGTGATCCATGTGTGAAAGATTCCTCGATTTATCGACGCATCATTCATTATTTGATCAACACCATGATATGTTGCAATGCTTAGATGAAAATATCGAGAGATCATAAGTAATGTATGGTAACATGGTGAATATCTTGAATATATATTTACTGGAAGCTGTCACGGCAATTTCAAACAGTTCAAAACTTTCCAATCGGAATTGATAAACTTCACATCGATTTGGGTCAATTTGTTGCCATTTTAGATAATAGTTTCTGTAGTATTTTAGTGTTTCAGTGATGTGCGGTATGGCCAATACTCAGAGTACTTAGTATTAGCTAAGTTGTTTAATTGATCCTTTAAATTTGTCGAGGTATATCATTCCACAACAAATTAACTGTAATAAAATGGTACTACAAGCTGAAATATTCCATCATCACTACTAGCAAATAACATGTGTAGCCATACATTGCATATTCTATACGTCAGTAGGGGATGACGTTGGTAGACAATTAACCATGCTGGTATCGTGCTCGTCTAGTAATCAAGCAGACGGTGTTCAAATCCAGGACGGATGTCAGACTATGAGGTGGCTGACGGGCAATGCGTAAAGGCATTGGCAGTCTTCTTCACTCCCCTGATACCTGGATGACATTCAAATGGTAGGTTCTTTGGAGGTGAGGTAAAGCTGTCGTCCGCACATCCCATCGAGAAACACCCTCCATATAGTGCCATGGGCAATAACACCAACTGAACGTGTATTTACTAAGTGATTCTACATTAGATTTGCAGAGTTTTAATGTACGGCATGCCATTAAATATATAGCGTTCATGTGATAACAACGTGTTTGTAATTCACCAGTTACTGATAAGTGCTATAATTTTCCAAGTTTGCACTAGTTTAACATAGCAGATTATTTTTAATTGCTCAGATAGACCAGCCATTTATACATAGTCGCATCTCCATAACGATGTTATATCATTGGACATAAACATGCACCGTTTACTGATAGGTTTCGCAACTGTATTAATGAGTGCACTCATTTAATATTACATTTTCGCAAATATAGTATTGCTTTGCGTACACATGAATGGACTCGTCACATTTTAAGGTCAGCTTCTTATATAATGCACACCTCGGCAGAATGTGGACAATTTATTGCAGACCCAGTGGGAAAAGTGCAAATGGACACACATTTGGAAGTTAATATAAACCAAGTTCCCATTGATCCATGTATACATTAATATGTAAGGGACAACTGTACCCTCTTATCATGTTGGTCGATGGCATGTAACTTGGTAACTGAATAATATGTTCTGGAAATGGATCAGTTGCTCGAGCAGATAGCTTTATGGGAAGTTTGGTCCAGGCGAATTATAGGTAGAATAATTAAGTCATGTGACAGCATGCACTTAGTGCCATACAATTTGGACCCAACCCAAATACACTTGTGAATATATTGATTTCCACTGAAAGCATGTCAGACACCATTTCCCAAGTGGTTGAGCGCGGGAGACTGGCCTAATGGAATAATAGCACAGTTAAATCGCTTAGCGCAATTCTGTCACACTTGTAATTAGATTTCGGGGACCGATTCCTGTTGTTTCACTAAGACAGGCGATTTGCCAGCCGGTCATCATAAGGAATATGCATGTCTCTGCCACGAACGCAAATGCCCAGTATTTGAAGTCTGATGTAACTGCGTCGAATCGTCATGCGGTCTGGTGACGAATTGAGTTAAATATGGCATAATGTCCTATAATAATGAAATGGGATTCGTCAGGAATGCGTATCGATATGCTGATCAATGTAAAGTTCTGCAGGGTTATCTAAAACTGTGTCCATATATACGATCACTTCCAGGATTACGGCATGTACCCAGACTGTCGGCTGAGTTACAAGACACGTACAAGTGTGTACTAATGTTCCTATGGTTAGACATACTACATCTAGCGATTGGGACAATTTGTATCTAATTATGTTGCGTCATTACACTATTGTGGCCTGTCTGAACAACCGAACTAGGTATACTGACTACCCTGTGCTAGTAACACTATCAGCAGAGCAGAAAGCCGTGACAACAGCACCAACATACGTCGAGAACGCAATGCCAGTCTGCGCCTCATTAAAAGGTCTTGCTATTCAAAAAGCAGACTCCCTAGCAGATGAAATCACTGGTACAGATGACTGTCACAAGATGTTTCGGACAGACACACCACCACTCACTGTTCACAACTCTGAAGGACACTTAATCGAGACTGACCAGGGAAAAGCCAACGCTATTCGAGAATGGTTCAGGCCACAGTACAATTGCAACGATAATGAGCGCGCTTGCACCCGTTCTCAGCTCACCCGAGGCCGGTACTAACACCAATTAAAACAGCAAAAATTGAGAAGGCGCTTAACGCCCTGAAAAAGGGTCGTGCATCTGGACCTGATGGCATGAGCAATGAACAATTCAAATATGCAAGTAACATTATCTCAAAACCGATTACGCACCTAATCAATTCTGTGTCTGTGCACCCCCTTCTTTACGCTGCTGTAGGCAAAGGCACCCGCACGCTACCCAAACCAAAGAATTCACCTGGCCTCAGTCAATCTGTGGCCAATTATGCTTCTCAATAGCATACGGTAACTCCTATCCGATGTTGCTCTATGCTGCTTCCGGTACAAGATCAATGCCTTCACCGAATCATGTCAAAATGGCTTCAAACGTGGACACAGCTGCGCAGGCATTGTATGGGCTCAACGAATGCTTGTGTCAGTGGTGATGTTCAAACATTGGGACTTTCACAAAATGGGAATTCTCATGTCACAATCCTTCGACACAAGTAAGGGCTCAACGGTCTTAGATGTACTATGGCAGGCCACTTGCAATGAGGACGAGCTACGACTAGTGCGGCTATTACTTGCAGACACCGAGCTGAGAGTACGAGTAAAGTCAGATGTTTAGACACCAATTGGCTCCCCACAGGCAAATGGTCTATTGCCTGTGCTTTTCACCTGTTACTTTTCATTGAACTCCGTGCGGGAAAATTCCACAAGACCACCACCACCGTGTCGATACTGCGTATGCAGGTAGAGAAAGATTATGTCGGAGACGTGGACTTCATAGACGACGAAAAGAACCCCATTGACAAACTTCTCCCAATGGCGGCAAGGAAGATAAAAGTTGAGACTCTATTTATGAATGAATCCAAAACAGAGGTCCACCTACACATGCCTGTATACAAAGCATGGGACTAAAGACAATGGTGATCCAGTTTGTGGCGGCATGAAGGAAATGTAAAATCCTGGGTTCATTGCTTTGGAGTACGGCTGACACTGCTGTACACTGAGTCTTGGGGAACATGGCTTTCCAGTCTTTCTGAAAGGTATGGATTCGTAGAACAAAGATGCCCTTGACAAAAAGACTACGTTTTTACAATGCAACCTTCCTATTCTTGATGTTGCATAGCTGTAACAGCTGAGCAGCTCCAAAAGCAGCTCTAACAAACCTGATGCCTGCTACAGCTACCTACGCACCATCAATGGACACCGATGACCAGATAGCATAATTTTCAATGATGCACTATACAAGATGTCCAATACATCGCCGCTGTCTGTAAAAGTTGCCTAGCAAACATGGTCCATGTTTGGCCATGTGTTAAGGAGGCGAGACGGCACACCAGCACAGACAGCTTTGGAATTCGTCATACTGGGAGCCAGTAAAATCAAAACCAGGAAAGTGCGTTATTGCATAAAACGGCTAAGCGTGCTACGAGATGACCTCAAATCAAGAATTGAGGAAGCTTAGGATGTCGGCTGAAGACAACTCACGGTGGGCAAACGCAAAGAAGGACTGGTTGCAGCTGTATGATGGCTCTAGTACTACAGCCGCAGAATACAGTAAGCATGCATTCATACACAATTGACCTTTTCAGTTTTAGCTGTGTCCCACCTATCACTAGATAAGCTTCACCCACAATTCGCTCGTGTTAGTATCGATCGATCCCTGAGCTCCATGACTATCGATTTCCAGAAAAACATACAGGTAGGCTGTTAACTATTTTGAAACTAATTTGACTGGATGCTGTTAGCTTCAAAATATTCAACATAATGTTCATTAAATAGCAAATACATACACTTCGCACAACATTTCGGGATTTTAAGAGTTAAGACGGCCTATTTCGAATCATATATGACGTCATGATTATGACGTCGTCACCCTACACCTCACTTAATTGATTATAACGTCATGTGACGGATGGATGTACTGGCAAAGTTCCATTACTGTTACAAGTTGTGATATGTCGATGCGACAGAGTGTTAGCTGGACATGGCAGCATAGTGCAAGTTCATCCAGGAATACATTTTTATCTGCACACTCTTCTGCTAATGGTCTCGTCAGTCTGGCCATCTGCTATGCGGACTTTGAGTGAGTAACATTAAGTGAGTTCATATCTAAGAAGGAAACAAAAGAGGATTTCTATATTAATCCTACACCGTGTTTCAAAATTAGAAAGGGGTTCAGGATGTGGGTGTGCTATAAGGCTGCTATACATATTACATATTCAAATTGACACCAATCTTTACTAAACTACTATGTTTGTAATTGCGTACACAATACACTTGAGTAGTGCATTAATATGCCATCATACACTAGTCATACCAGGAAATTCCTCGTAGGTGTTTTTTATGATTGTCTGAGATTTCGACATTTCTTTACACAGTAAACTCCCTTTTGAGCCTACCACTGTTTTAGTCAGCATGTGCTAAGTTTAATTTAAATATTTGTATTAACCCCTCTTGTGCCAACTTAACACTGTATTGGTCAAGCTGGTAAAATACTACCTCTGCAGTGATCTTGAGAAGTGTCCATCTGCAGACTAAGCGAATAATTTTTTTTGAAAATTTACCTTTGGAATGACTGGCTCGGTAACAGAGACAGTCATTCCATTGCTACATTTTCAAAAATATACATCATGGTATGCAATTGAACACTGGCTACGCTGAAATTTTAATTTTCTTGACAATTACACTTTTGATGAATGTGCATTTGAAGGATAACATAAATCTTTTTTTTTTAAATTGCCGTTATAAATTTATAAAAAATACTCTTCTTGGCTGCAAAAATCAAAATTTCCTTTCCAAAAGTAACGGAAATTGAATGGTTAAATGCTGTAAGTGCAAATGCTGAGGGTCCTCATGCTAATACAACTTTGCTGCAACACCCTGATAACCACCGATTTACAGCAGCAACGTTTTCACGAAATGGTCTGGCTACTGACATTATTGGTAAGATATAAATAAAAACCAGTGTAAATATCGATTTTGACGCACAAAAATGGGGGAAACCATCATTGCGTAATCTGTTCACGACAATACCATGGTTAATGATGACAAAGTGTGCCGTATCTATGTAAATATTAGAGCATCTATATATCACCATAACTGCCATGCTACGGGCCATATATAGGAGGATTTAACTCGAATTTTCAATCAGTAACAGGGAAGACACATTTTCCATTATTGACTGGGAAGACGTATGGCGGGCGTTATTGATGGCACGCGGTTGGCAATAATAGCAGCATCTAACTGTTCTGAATGGAAAGAATTCTGACACTCATCGCACCCTTTGTATGTGGTGTTGTAGAGCAATCAAATACGATTTGGCACGATGCATAGGTAGTATGAGCTTTTTCGATATAAAAGATATTTCAAGTTTTCAATTTCTACTATAATGCGACGTCCAGAATATGTTCCAGCCATAAGATAAATGGTGGATAGGCTACGCATTTTACATTCACATTTGCTTTGCGAATAGGGTTAGCATATCATTACGTAGCTAGAGGGAGCTTTACTCAACCAAGGATACATCTCTTGTAGTCATAGTCACTTTGAAGCGGGTCGGAACATCCCAAACACCAGCCAATCATGCAGACTATATGTCTAACAGTTATTTGATTGGAAGTTGTTGATATTAACGAATTAGGAAAGTATGTATATGGTTTGGGTTTGGCATGGCCCACCCTAATCTTAGCTTCGATTAATGTATTCCATAACGTGTATCTCAATGGATGAATCCGCGTTTAGCTATAGAGCCCATCTCTACATACACTCCGCCCATGCTTTGCCCGTGGTACGATCTATCGAACCCTGAACTCCTTGAATCTCAATTTCCAGAGAAATATACAAGTAAGCTGTTGAATATTTTGACTATCCTTTGACTTGGTATTGTCGCTGCATATGGCAGCACCAACGCCTAACCAAATTAGTTTCAAAATATTAAACAGAATGGTTATTAAGTAGTAAATACATACGCATACACGTGACGGCCAAATTAGAAGCTCCTGGCGGATCTAGGTACAGCATTCATGGCGTATGTTTAATTGTAGCGTCAGCCTACATGGGACGTATTTGATTATGAGGTCATATACTCGACTGCCAAATTGCATTCCTCTATTGCAGACGTTTGCTGACTATGTCCACAGTATAGTGTAGAGAGGCAACCATCTCAAGCAATGCCCGTTCATTTCTAGTTAAATTCGGCCAGGGCATGTAGACGAGTTGGAATCGATTTGAAATATTGACACATAAATTTCCAAAAAAATATATCGGTTACAGCCCATCAGCAAAAGCAATGCCCAGGTTACAAAAGATAATATACCCGTATCGGTATCGAGATATACGTGTCTCGATTACTTTTCCCAAACTGGGCAGCTAGAATACACGCCATTTAGGAACCATAGAAATACCAAGCTCATTTGCGTTGCTATTTGTGGTCGATACATTAACCACAATTGTGCCAACAGCGCAATACAGCGATCAAAATAATATTTATTTCAATTAACCATTTAATTCCCAATGCTTTTCAAGGAAATTCTTCCGCCAAACTTTATTTTTGTAAATTTATAACGAATTTTAAAACAAAATTGATTTCTGTTATCCTTCAAATGGACATTCGTCAAAAGCGTCAAAAGCGTATTGGTCAAGAAAATTCAAGTTTTTGCATAGCCAGTGTCCAATTGTAGACAAAGAAGAGTATTTTTGAACATATACCACTGGAATGACTGGATCTGTTACAGAGCCAAATCTTCTTCTTCTTCTCGTTCGCTGATCATACCGTCAGTCCTGTAAGTGACTATCGACATGATCATATGCGCTAAGTGCGTGGATCCATGGTTTATTAGAGTGCGCCATGCGGCCTGGAACCTCCGTCTTCAGCACTCGAGGTTTCTGTCAGGGTTACCTCACCCTTACCTCCTTTAGTCGCCTCTTACGACACGCAGAGGATACGGAAGGTGTATTCTAAGCCCCACCTACAGGGCAGACAGAGCCAATCATTCCAGTGGTAAATATTCAAAAATATTCTCCGCTTAGCCTGCAAATGGATATTTCTGAAGATCACTAGAGATGCCGTTTTTTTACCAACTTGACCATTAAGTGTTAAGTTGACACACGAGGGCTTAATTACTGGTATCCATATAATGTCTCAGAATACATTATCAACAACCTTTATAATAAGGAACGAATATCGTAGAGTGAGCCTGCCTTTCCGAAAAAAATGATACACAAATCAACTACATGGACAGTTATTTTTGATGTCCATAAATGAAATCGTAATGTTCATCTTCTTTTTACATTGAGATATGGGTTACTATTGTATGAGTAGAACCGTGCTACTGAAAAGGGTTGGCGCACTAGCGGATCATAATCGGGACAGCAGGGTCAGCTGTTCTCATCCACATATCTTTCCCAGTTCAAAATCTTGTCTATCAAGATATCTGTGTGAATTATATGTTTTATGTATTTTCTCTTTTCACAAGCGAAAATGGCGGTCTGGACATAATGCCCACACATCTATTCTTGTTTTGTAAAGAGAGAAACGGCATAACATGATATGGTGCAAACGACGTAATTTGCTAGGTTTGCTAAAATACACTATAGTCGTGTACTTTTACATTTTATTTTACAGTTTCATATTACTTATTATCTTCTAAATGTTCTCTGATGGCACATCCTGCATTTCAAGAGGTAAAGATGGATCATCAGTTGTTCTTCTACAATTAGCCAGACTTGATACGCGAATTCAGCAAACACATGTTGAAATTAACTGGGTAAAATAGAAGAACTTAACAGCCAAATGATGATCCATATGTATCTTTGGAAATATTGGTGATACCATATGAGTGCATCTAGCTTTGGGTGATACCATATGAGTGCATCTAGCTTTTAAAATCTAGGGCGTCTCAGCAGAACCCACCCCTCTGAATTTGTTTCCGTTTTCCCACATTCATAGGCAATGTTTAATCCGACACAGAGTTGCTGCCACTGGCATCACCGACTTACACCAAAGCGCTCATTATGCACATATGATTTAATTCAAACTGACTATATTCCAACATATGATACGGACACGCACATTGTCCTCCTCGCTTTTAGCATGGTTAGTCCTAAGATGCATCGCGCACGGCGTGTGAGCCATGCTGCTAAACCTGTACCAAGAGAAAAGTATGTTATAACATGTCTGCTATTGCTCCTTCTGCATAGCATAATATGGTTCAAACTTAATAATTTGCTAAGTTCTATATTATAAAATAACTATACTCATGATTACTTTAACATTTTGTTTTACAGTGGAATATTATTTATTATCGTCTAGATGCTCTTAGATGGCATCTCCTACATTTCCAGAGGGAAACATGGACCATCAGTTAGCTGGTAGATTCGTCTACATTTAGCGATACTGGATAAAAAATGGAGTGAACACATGCTGAAATTAAATGGCTGGAACAGACGGATTTAGCAACAGCTAACAGATTAGCCATATTTTCCCTTGGATTTGAGAACATATATATTTCAAAATCTAGGGAGTTTCACTGGAACCCAATTCCTTTTTTCCGCTTCCCCACAGTAAGAAAATTGTATTTACTCCCAGCCATAAGCAAGTCTTAATCGGTAAGCTGGCTGCTGCCATTGACAGTACTAACTTACACAAATGCGATCTTTATATATTCATGTTCTGGCATGCCTGGCATTGATGCTTCTATACATGGCAATCGCTGTATCAGGAGTAGCTATAATGATCCAGACATTGACATATTTACGACGTGATCGGGAACTAGTTGTCCCATAGAGATTGTATCAGAGTTGGCTGGCCATATACTTAGCCATGAACACAGACAATAGAACATACTTGATGTGACTCGGCCTTGGATATTGCTATTTCCATGTTATTCCATAGTAGTAGCGGTTACTGACGGCCAACATACCAATACCAAAGATGTTGTATTTAAATTGCATCCACTCATAAATGCGAAATTGAGAATATGAAATAAGCAACTCTTTGCGTCATACAGGCTTATGAGCAGCGGCGTCTCAGTGTCGTAATGGGGTTGGGGGTGGGGGGGTGGCTGCACGATTAGACTGCAATACTAAGTAATACGTTTTTGTAAGAATTCGTCATGGAATTGGTACCTTCATCTAAGTATAGGTCATAAAGCATGAGGGTATCATAGGATCCACGAGTACGTGGCAATTCCTTCATCTTATCGGTATTATATTATTATATATTGCATGCATAGAATATATTTCTCACAACTAGACAAAGCTCGATTTTCTTTTTCGCATATACATCTGACAGCAGCAAATAGAGTCATGATTTATGTATATTTGTGCATTGGTTATACTAGTTTGCTGGGATTTATTACCACTCTTCTTGGAATAGCTGTGTGCCCGTGATATCAAATATTAGGATTGCTCATAACTTCGTGTGATATGATTCAGAGGTTGATTTGTTTGTGTCAGATTTACAATCGGCTTTTCGTGCATACACGTTGAGTAGAGAGCAAACGATGGCCTTTCTGAGATAGCAGCATAATTATCTCGTGACCTACTAGATAATACAGCCATGGACTTAAAGTCATAGATAGCCTCTCGTTAGTAACATCTATTGGCAATCTTTAGGCCGGAATTATACGATATGTGTAACCATAATTAGATGTATGGTGCTTATGTCCGCAAGAATACAATAGTGTAGTTAATTGCTCTAAGAACATAAATTCAACACTAACTGTACGTTGAGAGATGATCCAATTAGGTATCGTCCACTAATGAACCAGCAAATGATGTTGTACATATACGATACTTATGCCTAGATGTATACCTTCTACAAGGAATCCTAGGTTTTTACCTTACTTCCGTTTTTTCTACATGTTCCTGGACAACCCTTCCATGTGATACGAAATTTACGCAGATGTTAAGGTTCGTGCAAAAATCAACCTCTCACTGATTTTTATTGATCTTAGGTAGATGGACTGAATGTAACCATACATCAATTTGAATCTCTTTTTCTTCAAAGCAATACAATAATGTTGCCGTCAAAGCAATACAATAATGTTGCGAAATATGTAAAACACTTAACGCCTATATGCCAGCCACTAGGATATGACGCGAAAAATGTGAATGCGATCTATATAAGAAGGAATATGCTGCTATCGATTACTTTCACAATTCTCTGATATTATCAGAGTTGCACCCCCTGTTTAAGGCTATATGCTCGGCCTCAACGTGGCGCAGGGGTGTAACACACTGGGTGTCAATCCAGACATTTGGAGGGGCTAACCAGAGCATTATGCACAACACTAATGAAATGACACTTGGAGATCGAATCAACCGAAATGGTTCTCGCTCTGTGAGGATCCGCCAGGCTTCCTCAAGGCTGCCAACGAAGCGATTCCTCGAGGGTTCAGGAAAAACTACCGCCCCTACTGGACATCAGAACTGCAAGCAGCACATGATAAACTAGACAAGGCCAGAGAAGATGCAGAGGGTAATCCCTGTCATGAAAACCACTTCACGACACAACAAACTAAATCCAGGTATCTAAAGACCAAGCTGGAGGCCAAAAGAAGAAGCTGGAGGGAAAAGACGGCAGGGTTTAATTTAGAGAGAGACACCACAAAGCTATGGAGACTGCCTAAAGCACTGAATGATGAGGGTGTCGGGGGAGAGAAGATTACTCTTGAAGAAGATGGGCAAACACTGTCAGGAAAGATGACTGCATATGCCTTTGCGAAGGCATATGCAAAAGAAAGCAACATTTCTATACCACGAATGCGTCAAAAAGAGGTTAGAAAAGAGCAAAGGGAAAGAAAAGACACCAACACTCACGATGCAATGGAAGTTGACATTAGTTTAGCAGAACTGAAGAAGGCTATCCGCCAATTGAAGAAGAAGGAATCTCCCGGGCCAGATGGCATTACGAATGAAATGATCCAACCCCATGGTAATGCATCTCTCCGCAAGTTACTAGACATCTTTAATCTCAGTTGGACCAATGGAAAGGTTCCTCAGTGCTTGAAGGAAGCCAGCATGACTCCTATTCTGAAAAAAGGAAAGAACAAGATGAAAGTGCTCAGCTACCGTCCTATGAGTCTTACAAGCTGCATATGGAAGACCATGGAGCGCATTGTCAACCAGCGGTTTGCAGTGGTACCTGGAGTCGGAGAACATTATAGTTTCAGACCAGGCCGGCTTCAGAAGATACAGGAGCACAGAAGATCAAACAACACATCTTGCACAGGTCATAGAGGACACTTTTCAAGCCAAGAAGGTGATACTAGCTGCCTTTATCGATCTGCAGAAGGCATTTGACAAGGTGTAGAAGGATGGCCTCCTCGTGAAGTTCCGGCGCACGGGCATCGGTGGCAACATGTTCCCACAATCGCAGAGCTATGGTGTTGGTGGATGGACAATATGGACAGAATGTATTGCTGAGATAAGGGGTGCCACAAGGCGGAGTATTATCACCAACTCTGTTCATACTCTTCATTAATGACATTGTAGCAGAGCGGCCCTCTATGCAAATAACCTCGTACTCTGGTGCACCAAGGAGTACACAACGACTGCCACGTATAGAATGCAGCTCGCCTTGGGCAGAATTACAGCTTGGGCCAATCCCTGGAGTATCAACAAAGAAAAATCATCAGCCATGCTATTCTCACTGTCCACCAAAAGCCAAGGTTGGCAATCTGACGCTAGGCGGTACTCCACTCGAGTACGAGGACCAGCAGACATACCTGGGAGTCACCTATGACAGAAGATTAACATGGAAGGAGCACATCCAGAACGCAGCGGCAAAGGCCAGAAGAAAGCTAAACATCATGAGGAAGCTGGCAGGAACAAAGTGGGGTGCCAATGAAAGGATCCTCAAGACCATCTACCTAGGTGCCGTACGACCACACCTTGAGTATGGATCCAGCTCATGGATGACAGCAGCTAAATCTCATCAACAGAACCTCGACAGAGTATAAAGCCAGGCACTGCGCATCATCACTGGTCGAATGAGATCAACACCAATAGAAAAAAATGGATCAGACAGCAGGCATCCCCCCCCCCCACTTAGCAAAGAAAGGGAATGCAAAGCACTGATCCAAGCTGCAAAGTTTAAATCGTTCAACAACGACCCGGTGAAGATCAGGCAAGTACAGCTGTCATCAGGAAGACTTAATAGATCAAGTTTTGTGAAAGAGACAAAAGCACTTCAAAGGAGACACCAAGAAATGTTGCCAGCACAAATACAAGACTCAAACAACACCCTTAATCCTCCACCCTGGGAAAACAAACTAGAGAGCATAGCTATTCGCACCACAGTACCTCATCTCACAACCAAAGATGAACACAGTGATGTGAGCAAGAAGGCCCTGGCCCTAGCCATGCTGGAAGAAATGTACCCTCAGGAGACATAGATAAGGATCTACACAGATGGATCAGCCAAAGATGCAATCAGGAGCGAAGGTGCCGGACTGCACATACAGTATCCAAACGGATAACATGAGTCAGCTGCTATACCGACAGGCAAACACTGCACAAACTACAGAGCAGAAGTCGAAGCACTGGTTCATGCAGTTAGACCATCAGCAGAACAGCAGACCCTACTGCACATATTGTCTTTTTATCTGATTCCCGCTCCGTCCTTGAGGCTATCACCAAAGGTAAGCTGCCACAACTTGAAGAAGCACTACAAACCATCAAATGCTTTCGGATAGTATTGCAGTGGATACCCTTACACTGTGGGGTCCAAGGAAATGAGGAAGCAGACAAGATGGCAAAGGTGCGTGCAGAAGAGAATCAGACAGAAAACATGGTTACCCATACAGAGATGAAGACTATCATCAAGTCACTCTATAGAACACCTCAATCAGAAGATGCCTACCATCATCTCTCGAGGCCAGAGCAAGTGACCATTTTTCGTCTCAGAACTGGACATAAACCAACACATGTACAGGCGGTTCCACCTTACGACATCGCCCGCTTGTCCTTGTGGAGAAGCAGAACATACCACAGAGCACATACTTCAATGTTGCAGTACGTATCAGCTGGTGAGAGAGGAGATCTGGCCTTTGTCAACCTCTTTTCTTGAAAAGCTGTATGGGCCTGTGGAGGAACTGCAGAACACCACAGATTTCATCATGAGAACGGCTCTCCAAGTGTGATACCAGCGATCGAAAAGAAGAAGAACATGACAATTGAAAATAAGTTTTTGAAAATTCCATTGCAGCGTCATTTGAAAGGTTCTTTCAAAAGAAAGTGATGGTGATACTATATTGTTAGAATCTTATTTAATTAACCGCGTACGCGCCCGTGCGTACGTGCGTGCGAGAGATTAATGTATACGTGAGATACAGATACACGTGTGCGTGCGTGCGTGCGTGCGTGCGTGCGTGCGTGCGTGCGTGCGTGCGTGCGTGCGTGCGTGCGTGCGTGCATGCGTGCGTGCGTGCGTGCGTGCGTGCGTGCGTGCGTGAGTGCGTGCGTGCTTACGTGCGTGCGTCTGTGTGTGAGTCAGGCTGTCTAAACTACTGATCCTATTTGCCTTAAATTTTAATACGACAAAGGAACTTGCATGAGGATTTCTAGACTGTGTTCTTGATCCCGATACATATCCAGATAGAGAAGCCGGATCCGAATCAAATCAAATTCTGGGCGCGTGGATATCTCGGAAATTTCTGGTTGGATTTTACTCACATTTCAATATGGGAAACGGTGTGAGGATTACGATTCAACAGACAGGAGGACGATGGTCTACATTCTCTGATTGATCTTGTTATGTACTGTTAGTGGTCTGTTGTTGACCATCATACCATACCATGTACATGCCAATTACTTGGATGCTCAGTAATTTACAGTTCAGAGATATGGAAAAGTAATTTGTGTCATCTTAATTGCAACAAAGTATTGTAACATTGTTACCTGAACACATAATACATAACCCGTTCAGCCAATGCATACATATAATGGATATGTAGTATACGTGTATTTGGAAGATTTGCCTAGCAAAATTTATGCTAATGACACATATATAGAGAATCTGGAACGAGGTCACTTTTCATATCACTATTATGGACCGAGTTGAAAATTATCAATTTGCACGAGCTTTAGCGAGTGCAAAATTGATAATTTTCAACGAGGTTTATAATAGTGATATGAAAGGTGACCGAGTTTGAGATATTATTTATCATATAAACTGTAATTTTGAAATATTTGCCAAGAGTTGCTGATGTGACTTTTATCTGATTTCTCATTGTTGATTATCGTGAAGTCGATACCGCCGCTGTGACGCACCACTACTTGATAACAGATACTGAATGCGCGGAAAAATATAGTGACAAACACAAAATCTGGCGATATCAGCCGTTAAATAGTATTTTAACTGGTCATTGAAAATTATAGCCACGGCCATCAATCGATACTTCGCTGCCGACTGATAAACTGTCAAACGATGACATTTTGCGATGACGTAGTAAACAAATCGTAGTAAAACAGTACAGCGTAGCAATCCCTACGCGTCACGCTCACATCAATCGATGTTTTAACTGATCGATTTAAATGGGTTGCTCACCCATCAGCCAATGAAAATACTCCGTTGAAGATGGCACGTATGCTCATATAGAAACAGATATGGAACGGGCTAGAAGGCTTGTTTATATGATAATTTCAATCGCAACACTATGATATGTGTATTGATTAAGAGACCAATTAAAATATGCTACATATGTTAACCACTAACTAAAATGTATAATTCTTTTTTTGCATTATTTTAAAATTATTAGAAATAAAATTATGGCCAGCTCAACCGAGGAAACCAATGGGTTACATGTCTTAAGTTGCCAAGTGAGTAGGAGTCTAGACCTTTCCTGTATGAAGTTTCTAGTCGGTGGCATATCCGAATAAACACATGAGTTTAAGATTCGTTCAGACGATAATATGTTCACTGAATCCATATCATATAAAACTTATCTTAATTTCAACTGAATATGTATATTTCAAAATCGTCCTCATTTCCAGTTATTTCAAAAATCGCCTAAAACCCTCGAGGCTCGACTGCTATAATAGCGAGCGTAAAATGTAGAGCAACACGAATACCCGACAATACGTCATATATATGCTCTATCATCTTGGCACGTAGTCATTCTCAGCAATGATTAGCCGGTACGATGTAATTCCAGAACATCTATAAATAGATACAATTTGACGATACATCGAGACACTGTCCGCTCTCAACACTGATTATAATCCTGACCTGGCTCTTTGTAAATTGGACCTCCAGCTTATGATATGAAAAGATAAAAGTTTAGCTGTGATGAAATATATAGATGTTATTTCATGCTTAGTCTCTATTATGCACGAGTATTTCGTCCGTTATTTTATATCAGTTTCAATATTTACCTGAGTGCTATGTGGAAGGGCCATTCTGCGAATTAACATTTCAACGCATTCATTGCTCTAGCGTGGTATTCAGACCTTACGAAAACACAAACGGCAGCCTTTATGCTAGCAACATATACATATATAGTATGTAATTCTTAAATTACACGCCATCAGTCACAGACAGCATCTTGAACAACCATCATAATTCTACTCCGCAATGTATTGTTCATTTAATGCCAATGATAAGGTGTTTGATAGATATATATATACTAATTCCGCTCCTGGCAGTGTATCTCTCATATCACAAAGCTCTCCATCCCGTCCATGCCAGATCTCCAGCTAACGCATGTTTAAGGGCCGGTACCGTGGTATCACAGGCCCAGCAACATGTGTAATGGGAGTCTTGTCAGAAATAGAGGATCTCGAATGAGCTAAAATTTAATATCAACATAATCATCCCCGTTTAGCAAATCTCGTTTTGAACAAGATTTAGTGAGTTTAAAATAGTATTTATGAGGTGAGGTTGACAAGCGTAATATTAATTTAGAACGAGTTTCTAAGGATATAACGTATAGATATATCAGGTACACTATAACATCTGCCAAATTACGGTGTAGTATCGGCAGAGAGATCCATTGTTAATTTCCGCGTCTGTAGACAACTCAGCTACTATGCATTTCATTTGTTAAGCTATGCATACTCTCTTAGACGACAGCTAACCAACCTAAGGCGGTCTTGCACAGGCGTCATGACGTTTAATGGTGTGCTATGCCAAAGACCCACCGCCTTTCGCATATAATGGACATTTCCAGTTTTAGATGTGCCCAGCCCAGCTCTAGCCAAGCTCCGCCCACACCTCGATCGATTATCAATTTCCAGAAACTATACACGTTAGCTGTTAAATATTTTGAGTCTAATTTAACGGTGTGCTGTCGCTGCCTATGGCATCAGCAGCGCCCAGTCAAATTAGTTTCAAAATATTCAACATGATATTTATTAAATAATAAAGACATACAATTCGTACCAAAGCGCATGTTCCATCTTCAAATATGCGTTCGTGACGTACTTACCTACGTCATTCATGACGTCATAATACCGCCATTGATTGTCATGCTATTATATACGTCAGGTAGTTGATTATGACGTCATATGATGGATGGATAAACTGGGCAGGGGAATTGTTTAAGTACATTTAGCATTGTACAAGATGCATAGTTCGGCTTTACTTCTACATTCACACCATACTATAATGTAACTAACATGGCTGGTTAGTGGAATACCGGTGGTGTTCTTACACATTATTTTCTCACAAATATATAATTAACACTATTATGTCGGGTCACTATCGCTAAGGAAATCGAGCGCTCGTAAGTGTAAGTGCACGTGCACGCTGAAGTCTAGTGCCCTCTATAATGTAAATATTGTACATCTGGAATGTCTCAAACCGTCGTACCATTCCGTGTATCATAAATGAGACGATGACATACTAATTATTACTGCACTATATTCTACAATAGAAAAAAGAAAAATTATTATATTAATTGTGCTGCATAGCATCATGTGATGATCAGTCACCATTTAGCCGTCGAATTTGTTCAAGAAAATTAAAAAACCCACTTCTGGTGGTCTGCAAAGTGACATTTCCTAAGACCACTGCAGTAGCCGTTTTGGCTGATATGAGTGTTAAATGGTTAAATACGTTCGAACTTGCTGCACCTTGCTGTATCCTAATGAGGACGCGGTGTCCTGGGCTATTATAGATAATAACACTATTTAGAGGAGCATATACCATTGAATGTATATCGCTGGCTCATGTGCATGTTCACAACCCTCATATTATGGTTTGGGTTTTCTGAAACAGGTACCAACAGATCAATTTCCTTCACGAATGTCTCCTGTTGAGCTTTCGCAGAATAGCGTGCGTGACTCTACACCGATGCAGGAACTAATCAATTTACAAAGGACACACATTGTTTGATGTTTTGTAATCCAATATGGCGCACGTGTGTTAGCCTTGCTTACGTTCGGTTAGTTAATGATGTATGTGGCTTGCCAAGCTGGTGAAGTGTACACATCCTAATTTGTTTTCTCTTGGTCTTCATTTTATTGGTTCATTTGTATGCAAGTAATACTAGCTTCATATTGGCAAATAGTTTGATGTTTATAGCTGATTGCCTAACGGTACTACATGTTTGTTACATATTTGTTACATAATATGATACAATTTTAACCTTAAGATAGTGAAGATATAATACGATCAAGGTCCGCTGAGCAATTATGTTGTAAATGTGCGCTATCACTCTAACTATAGCCTCTGTATCCGAGCGTCATGTTATAAACTAATGATCTGAATATGCATGGATATACGGAATATTGCTGGAGCAAGAGATAATTTGTTTATCCACATATGTCATATTTGGCTCTGTTGAGCATACATATTATATGAGGCAGAAGTCACATCAATCCATCTCCAACTCCTTTGTAAAATCTTCTCTGCACCATTTATTTGTGGAAACTCTCTCCATCTAGACTCGAATGAGCTTTGGGAAATGTTCTTGGAATATCAAGAACACCGTATGACTTTGAGTCGTTGTTAATCGTTAATATTGATCTACATCAATGTAATATTCCGACTTCGTTTAAACATTCCATCCTTCTTGTAATTGAGCCCGAGAGATTGCTGTTTTAATGACGGTCCCCACACGTGGCAACAGGTTTATACCAATGAGTTGAATTAACTATCTGAATCCTGAATTTAGATAATCTGAATCCATGATAACTATGTATATAAGTTGTTCACAGCTCCAAGTCAAATTAGTTCAAGTTATATCAGCATTGCGTTTTTACATTGCAGATGACATTTCGTGTTTGGCAATTGCGGCTGAAATGATTAAATAGTCGCATCTTTATGGTGCTCTTTTCGATTATCAGGCTGTGCTTAATAAATGGTATTTTATATCCCATTGCGCCTGATTACCATGTATGTATATGGCGCCATCCTGATTCAGTTTGATTACTTTTGAGACATGAACGAGTAGTGCTGTCTATTAGCCAGTCTTATTTATCCCAAGGATCTTCAACACAATCTGTCCATACGATTAATTGGAACTACGAGGGCATTGTATCTGCTAAAACTATTACCTACGTGTGTGCCACATGTATGAATAAAAAAACTAATATGAATTCGCACACCAATTCAATGAGGCAAATCAGCATATGTTAATAAATAAAACGTAAGAGATCTTATATCAAATAGAAACACGTGTACACAAAAGTAACAACGCATACTAATAATGAATGCACTTACACACACGCGCGATCACGCATACCATAGTAACAATGTTCAAGTTAGAACACCTGAATATATATATATAAATATAAATATTTATATATATATATATATATATATATATATATATATATATATATATATATATATATATATATATATATATATATGACTTGCACACTGCATATACGCATACATACATACGCACACGCACCCGTACGTACGTACGCACACATGCACGCACGTGCACAGACACGCACTTACGCACATGCATATGCGCGTATGCACCAGGCACGCACAACGTACGGTCGCAAGCACACATGTACACAAGCACACGAACGCACATACGCACGCACACACCCGAACGCACGCACGCGTGCGCGTAGCACGCATGCGCACAGGCACATAACATGCACACGGCACGGACACAGTGCACACGAATGTAGGCGCGCACACACGCACACGAACAAAACCACAAGCAGCCACAGAGGTGTCCTGCTTTGTCTTGACATTAGGAGCATGTCTATGGGGTTGAGAATAAAGACTTGCAGTGGTTTATTTATATTGGGGTGAGTAGGTGCAATGTTGACATGCCCATTAGCATTATATGAGTTATTACTGTCGATGGAGAGGCGTTACTATCGCTAGAAACCTGCACATTGTTAGGCAACTGCATGTCGTTGCCCTTCGTTATATTGTATATACATGTAGCACTATTGGATTTTTGGCGGGAACTTTTTTCCTCTCGACATCTGGTTCGGAGGAGGAAAATGTAGGTAGCGTGTGCAAAGGCACATATGTCGATGGTGGTATAAATGATGATGTATATGAATAAGGCAATGGTTTACGGGCATCATTTAATTGCTTATTTAATGGCAGAAACTGAGGTATAGAATGAATGGCGTTTGAGAAACAGCTGTTGACAGCAAACTGATTGCATAGGGGCCAGCCGTCATAACGTCATATTCGGTACTCTCTTCCTGTACAGTATCTAAATATACTGCTTCTTCAGGATCAGCGGCTATTTTTGATTCTTGTAATCTTGTTATTTTCCTCCTTTGATAATAAAATATATGCGACTATTAGAATGTTTAATAACAAAAGTGAGACTCGCACAGCGATGTTACATTAATGTTGACGGAATTATCATCACTTAAGCTAGCGTTTCTCGCGGAATCGTCATTCTGAAGGCAGTTATGAGGATCCGTGTTACCGGGCAATGTTCGGGTTATGTTCGTACTTCTTGTGTAACGTTAATGTTTCTCGTGACGTTGCTAGACGTTGTTTGCATGGGCTTTTGCATTGTTATCGGGAAAACATTATCAACAGACGCTAGTCTGCCTGGAGCGTCAAACACTTGCATATTATCTGTGTCCCAGAGTAAATGGTCACATTGGTCATCCGTTTTCCCCTCGCGTAGTTTAGGAATCAGATCTAAGCACCCCCACATCTGATGACCTCGGTAATTAATGCCGACTCTCGATATTCATCCTAAAATAATACATAGAATAGTTATTTAAACCACACTATCACCATCACCACACCCAGCACCACCCAGCCCAACTGTGCCAACACCATCATTACTAGCTGCTGCTGCTGCTGCTGCTGCTGCTGCTGCTGCTGCTGCTGCTGCTGCTGCTGCTGCTGCTGCTGCTGCTGCTGCTGCTGCTGCTGCCCATCACCACCACCAACACCAGCAACATCGCCGCCGCCGTCGCCGCCTCCACCACCACCACTACAACCCCCACCGCCACAATCACCGCCACCACCACCACCAACGCAACCACCACCGTCTCCACCGACAACACTACTACTACAGCTACTGCTGCTGCTGCTGTCACTGCTGCTGCCACTGCTGCTGTTGCTTCTGCTAATACTACTATTACTACTACTACTACTACTACTACTACTACTACTACTACTACTACTACTACTACTACTACTACTACTACTACTACTATTACTACAACTACTTTTTTTTGTTGAAAATCTGACGCTGACGCAGTCGGACAAACATCACGGAGGAACTCATTTAAAAAGGCTTGCAAACCCGTTGAACTAGTAAGCCTGATTAATATTACAGCAACACAAAAAATAAATAACATATCTAGCTAACGAGCAGTAATACAATCTATAAATACATACCGCTTAAATGGTATAGATACAAAACAATTAGCTAATAAAGATCTGATAGCAAAACAAAACTTAACAAAGACATTACTATTCAATCCAGGTGTGGTAGTAGGCCCGTGTGGCGAGTGCAACTGTCCAACAATTGAAAAGTGACTCGTCAATCAATGACAAATAAGTCAATCATTGACGCCAGTGGGCTGATTCGTTTAAAGATCAGCCGGTGTAGTAGCATTTGGGTAGTATAACACATATAGTCGGCAGGAAAATTACAGAAAAATAGATTGCGCTTTTGTTTACATTTTCGATTTACTTTATTGTAAGGTTTTGTAAAACTCTATAAAACCATGTGCAAGTTTCTAAAATCACTCGGGACTATTTTATAATTCAATGGCAACTTACTTTATTGATTAATTATTAAATTACCCCAGTCTGTTTATTTGTTAACATGAATTATTAAACATAACAATATCAAAATGCAGACTAAAATGAATTAAAAGACACAGATAAAATACTTGTAGTAATTGAATGATTTACGCTAGTGCAGGCTCATTTATTTTTAGTTCCCAACTTTATTGAAACCATCTTTGTTTTGCACCATATGTCCTTGAATACGTCTTGTTTACCATGCTGTTTTAATCTAAAATATTCGCAATGAATATGATTCAGCAGCAATGAACGAAATATTGCCTTTATTGCTCTATTGTGATTGCCCATAGATGGATTCTTCGTCTGCGCACACCGATGTTTCCAAATGGCCCAAACACCTATGGTTAGCATTGTTATAAAAATAGTCTTATCAGACTTTACGATATTTACGCCGCTTGATCTAAATTCTCTGAATAAGACTACATGCGTTTCTAGAACAATGGGCTTCGCTCCAAATTGTGCCAAGATTTGGCTGATATACTCCCAAAATTGTGACGATATTGGACATTCTGCAAATAAATGCCCGATTGTTTCTTCGTCTGTTTGACATACTGTAGATATCGGATCGTCTTGTGGGAAGTCATGACCCCGTTAGACGTCTTATATTTGCGAGTAAGACCTCAGTGAAATTCATATTTGAAAATACCAGGTGAGCTAAGGAACTGAGTGAATAATATTAGTAAGCAGTTAGATACGTAGTAGGAAGATGCACTGGTTGACTTTGACCAGTGCTAGTGGTACAGTTTCGCGGAAATAGGATAGAAACTGTGTCGAAACTGTAGCAGTAAATTCATCATAATAATAAGTTAGAAATTGGAATAGATTGAAATAGGAACAACGGTTCTGAGTTGGTGATATCTGTCAATAGTTGAAGATAAAAGTTGTTGCTGTGGGATCGGCATACACTTTTATAATATTCAGCAGTCATTTAGACCGTTAGTTTAATAAATATTAGAGTGATAAGAGTAGATGCGAATCGATGGGAATCGAGAGAAATTATAGGAAACAGACGGACGATTAGTTGTTGACGGTCGGCATTCCGACTCCCTTAAGCAAGTACAACAACACCAGCTGGCAATGAGATCATACAGCTCATGTGCTTATTAACGTTCGTTTCCTACAGGCTTATCCAAGATAGGCATGGGACAGGACAGAGGCATTGTAGCGTCCTGTAGGAATTAATAACACAATCGAAATTTGTATATCAACTATATGTCAATCAAAGAAAGGCATGCTACCACAACACATTCCGTAATGTTGTTAGTTAGCTGACAGATCGCATCAAATCAGAACCAGCTAGAACCGCTTTGCTAGAGTTAGGGCGTAGATGTATCGTGTTTAGTAGTGAATCCCTAGAAGAGAAGCCCAGAGTTTGATTGGCCGAGATGACGTCATAATCAATGAGCATCTAGTCAAACTCTGTGGCAGAGAAACAAAAGAAACAAGGTTTCAAAGTAGAGTCGAGGGCTAAGCGAGCAGGGATTGGTCAGGATGATCAACAAGAATAGGTACAAACTTCTAGGAAGAGATAAGCAGAGGTTGATTGGAGGCAAGAATGGTGCGGGCCAATCAAACGGTGGTTATATCTACCTAGAAGGATAAAAGGAACAGAAACTATATATTACGATATATATATAGATCTATATATCGTAATATGTATAGAAGTTAGAAAAATATGAAGAGTATTTAATAGGCACTTGGTCTATGGAAAAGTTAATCTTCACCATCAGTGATTCCAAAGCAGACGTTGCTTTGTCAGTAGTAAATCGAGTAGTTGTTACATTAGGCTAGCGAGATATCATATCGACCTTAGCATCGAGAGTAATCAGTAACCGTAAGGTAGACAAAGTCAGAAGTGAATAGTTAGGTTAGGACCGTATTATGATAAGCAGTATTGTTAATATAAAGTATAAGCTATTTGCTGTGACAGTAAAAGTCACCATTAATAATTAAAAGTTATTGTACAGTTAGCTATAGAATAAAATTATCCCGTTGTAAAATACAAGGCACTAGTTCGGTTGTTATTTAGAAGCTCCTAAACAGAACGGAGAAACACCGTACCTTACTCAGAATCTTGAGGAAGTCAGATCAGGCCCAGTTACCAAAAATATCTTCGTACCATCTTTGAAGAGGCGAGCGGTAACTATACGACTGCAGCGGCGAGAAGATTGATTGTCGCAGCAATCATCAACATCATAAGTCTTCTCGAAGTTGTAGTCGCGAGCGTATAAGCAATTTAGTGAAGAAAGGATATCGAAAATCTTCAGTGGCTTCACCTGCCAGGATATTAGGAGTGGAAACATTGTGAGAACTGAGTAAGTACTAGACAATACGAATGGCCCAAGTAGACAGGCCAGCTAATGTAGTATTAAAAGACGTAGCAGACAGAGTACAAGTATTCATTGATTTAGCCAAACAATCTGACAGTGCAAAAGTAACGCAACACCGAGAGTATAGAGACAATTCATTGATTAAAATAACCACCGACATTACTTGTGAAGAGCAGCCTCGATTGAAACGAGTAATAGTCTGCTTATATTACCAGTGAATAAACACTAAATAGACTATACATAATGGCGGCACCAGGTCCAGCGGGTCCCGGTATACCACCAACGGTGGAACATGAAAGGCATCCGGAGCTACGAGCAGAAACGGTAGCAGCGATGAATGTGATGGGCACCGCAATGGCGGGTACCATATTAAAGAGCAATATCAGAAGGGATGCGGACCGAGTCCATCGGGAAGAAGTAAGGGAGCTGACCCAACGAATACAACCCTGCGACGGGCTCACTCCAGAGCAGGTGCGGCAGTTCCTGGACGAGGCTCATCGTGTATGGGTAGCGATGGAGGGGAAGCTGGAGGGGATACCAGCCTACATAGTGACCCGTGCTTCTCGAGGGCAACTGTCGAGAGCGCTAGACTATTATTTGGTTGGCAAGAATAGGGATGACATTACCTTCGACGAGTTAAGAACGTACATCACCGAAAATTTCATCTCCGCCAACGAGGGCGAAAGAATTAAATATGACCTCGAGGGGGTGCGCCAAAGAAGAAACGAAACTATTATCGCCTTCAACAGACGGTACCGGGAGTTGGCCAGCCGGGCGTATCCCGTCTCCAATGCCGACAATCAGAGGACGATATTAGGGGTATACATCAAGGCCCTTAGTGATGTTGGACTGGGAAGAAGAATAGTGAGAAAAAAACCCACCACTCTTCAACGAGCGATCGAGATTGCGGAGGAAGAGGCAAATTGCAATGACTTGCTGAGGGCAATGCGGATAGATGATCGCAGAGAAACCGACATGGAAGTGGGAGTGCTGGACATGGAGGAGGGAAAAGATGTGTGGGCCATAATAACCGCTATGAAGCGGGACATAGTGTGTTACAATTGTGGACAGAAAGGCCATTATAAGGCGGATTGTAAACAGCCCCGGCAGCCTCCGAGGAATGAGATGCCGAGACGAACCGGCCGTGTAGCCCAACCAAGGGGCCAGAGACCACCTATGGTATGTTTCACCTGCGGCAAGCAGGGACACATGGCGCGTGATTGCTATAATTACCAACAGAGTTTCGCGGGGTATAGAGATAGACCAACCGAGTCGGCTCCGACCGTACGTTGTTTTCATTGTTTTAAGGATGGACATATCATAAATAACTGTCCACTTAGAGCACCGCAACCTAGACCGCAGCGAAACATGGCCAAGAAACCACGTTTAGAGAGCGATATGGATGTCGATGTGATAGACCGAGGTGATAGAGCAATGAACAATGAGCCGAGAATCACCGCACAAAACTATTCCCGTAACGTGCGGAAAGACAACGCGAACAGACTTCGTAGTAATGATGAGTACGAGGATCAGGACGGTTTCGTTCTAACCGGGGAGGGAACCGATGTGCGTACGGACGGTATGGTGGAGAGTTTTCGGGAAGAAGAAATTCCTACGCTGAAGTGGTCAGCGGACGAAGGAGCCCTTCATTAAATGGCGATGGAGGAGACCGTTGGTAAGCGTACCGACCGAGTGGTTTCTGATCCGTTTACACTGGGACAACCACGGTCCAAAAGATCAGGGTAAGTGCTTGCATGCCTTAGTAGATACTGGTGCTAGCACGTCCTTGATTAGAAAGGATGTATGGCATAGCAGCTTAGATGCTAGGCCATTAAAAAGAGCTAAGACGCTCTTAGCGGTAAATGGTTCCCCAATAGAGCTTTTGGGAGAGACGCAAATCAAATTTAAGAATGCCCGGCCTATTCCTGGTACGGTAGTAGCGAATATGCGGCATGAATGTTTGATTGGTGCGGATGCTTTGCACTTGGGAAATGCAAAGATTGACTATCGGACCAAAGAAGTAGTATGGTTTGGTCAGGTATATCCCTTTAGGTATCCCTATAGGGAACAGACGAGATATATATATTCTAGTTGTAAAGAAACGACCGGATATAAAGATATCGACAAAGTTATTGAGGACTTTGCGGATAACTTTGATACGGCTCGTCCAAACACTTTAGGATTGGTCCCCAAAGTGAAGTGCACGGTACCGACAGGAGATGCGTTTCCTATAAGGCAGAAGGCCTACCGTCTGCCGCTTGCCAAGCAGTATGTAGTCAAGAACCAAGTGGCTGAGATGCTGGCAGCGGGCGTCATAAGACCATCGTCATCACCCTGGGCGTCACCCATTACTTTAGTCCCTAAGAAGGACGGTGACACTAGGTTTTGTATTGACTATAGAAAGTTGAATTCTGTATGTCGCAAGGATAGCTATCCATTACCAAACATATCAGATATTTTTGATTCTATGCGCGGCGCAACGATCTTTTCTACTATGGACTTGAAGTCGGGCTATTGGCAGATACCAATGGACCCCCAAGACATAGAGAAGACAGCGTTCGTCTGCAGTGAGGGTTTGTTTGAATGGATTCGTATGCCATTCGGTTTTTGCAACTCAGGTGCCGTATTTCAAAGGGCAATGAATGATATTTTCCGAGAATTCGTGGGAAAATATCTGCATGTTTTTGTAGACGACGTAGTCATATATTCTCGAAATCCAGCTGAACATGCCCAGCACCTACGTAAGGTCATGCGTAAGATTCGAGAATATAATCTACAGGTTAAGAAGAAGAAATGCGATTTCGCTAGTCCGTCAGTAGATTTATTAGGTTATCGTATTTCCGCACAAGGAGTAGCTACTCAGGCCCAGAAGGTCAAGGTCATTAGAGAAATGTCTCCACCCCGAGATGTGGGTGAAGTGAGAAGTTTTCTCGGAGCTACAGGTTACTACCGATCCTGTGTGCGAGGCTATGCCGAAATTGCGAAGCCTTTAATAGAGTTAACAAAGAAATACAAACGTTTTGAATGGGGTGCAGAGGAACAGCAAGCATTCAAGAAATTGCAGAACTTGCTGTGTAGTGAGACGTTTCTCACATATCCGAATTTAAACGCCCCGTATAAATTATATACTGATGCATCTAGCTATGCGATCGGTGAAATATTGGTGCAGGAAGATACGAAAGGTATAGAGCGGGTAATCCAGTATGTAAGCTCTACACTTAAAGATAGTCAGCTTAATTGGCCCGTAATAGAGAAGGAGGCTTACGCTGTGATCTATGCGTTGAAGAAGCTTCGACCATATCTATTTGGCACGCAGTTTACCGTGTACACGGACCACAAACCCCTAAAGAGTTTGTTTGTGGGAGAAGTGAAAAACACGAAGGTGCAGCGCTGGGCAGTGCTGATTGCAGAGTACGGATGTAATATTGAGTACATCCAAGGCTCGAAGAACATTCGAGCGGACATGTTGTCTAGATTACGTCGTCCAGTGGAGATCGCCACGTTAGACACGGGCGATTATGTCATATCCGAGGTAGACGAAGGTGCGTTACCGCATGTCCCTCTGGAGGCTTATGACATACCCTACGACGAATTGCATACTGAGCAGACCACAGAATACCTGGAGTTGTTCAAGAACACACCGGAGGAGTATATGGTCAAAAACGGTATTTTGTATTCGTTAGTGACACCATCAGCGTTGGACGCTGAGTACCCCAGAATCATGTTACCTACCCTGTTCCATGAGAAAGTGCTCCGGATGGCTCATGAAGAGCCGGTCACCAAGGTCTGCAGAAGACCATCGGTATGGTACGAGATTCTTTTGTGTGGACGTCTTTAAGAAAAGACGTAGTACGTATGCTGGAGATGTGTACGACGTGCCAGGTCAACCGACCTGTCACCACTCGACCGAAGTATAGCGAGATGTCCATGGCCAATTATCCGAGTCAGATAATTGGTATGGATTTGATTGGTCCGCTGTTAGAGTCGAGTAAGGGTAACGTGTATATAATGACGGTAATTGATCACTGCTCTGCCTGGGCTGAAGCATATCCAATTCCAGCAAAGACGGCTCAGAATGTGGAAGACAAGTTCTTCAATGAGTACGTCGCTCGTCATGGTGTTCCTGAGATTTTGATAACAGATCAGGGCAAAGAGTTTTGTTCCAATTCTCTGGAAGAACAATTTCGTGAACACGGTATCGATCATAGACGATCGAGTCCATACCATCCGCAAACGAATGGACGTACCGAGAGGTTCAATCGAACTCTTAAGGAATTGATTCAGAAAGGGGTGAATAACGAGTCTCGTAATTGGGAAGATGAGTTGGGTGCGGCTTTGACAGCGTACCGCAGTACTCGTCATTCCACGACCGGATATACGCCATTTTATTTGACGTATGGTCGACGAGCTAGAATTCCGTTTGCTATTCCAATCGATGCTTCGCAGGATCTTGGGGAGAGACTTACATGTCTCAATAATGCATTGCTGCGCGCTCGTGAAGAAACGGCTAAGTCTAGAGAGATTCACCGGGAACAAATTAATAAGCGTGCGAACGCTGGGGAGTACAAGGTGGGCGACTCGGTGGTCGTGAAGGCTGAGGAGAGGATGAAATTGACCTCTCACAGTGACCCTGAGTACGAGATCTTTAAGATCAATGGTCCCGTGGCTCATGTCCAACATCAGAGATCTGGGAAGGTACGCGTACTTAACATCTCTAAGTTGCGTGTAGTCGACTCAGAAATGTGTTGGGCCACGGTACGAGCACGCCCTATTCGTAACCCTGCCAAAGGTACGAAAGCCAGCCATCACCCGAGAGTGATGATACCCGAGTCCAGACCTTTGCCAGTAAGCGACTCCGGTGCAACATCGAGTAAGCGAGCTCGTAGGAAACGACCAGCTTCCGATGATGAGCCAAGGGTGCGCAAGGGGGGTAAGATGGTTAATATAGATATAGATCAACCTAGTACGAGTCAGATTCGAAACCATGAGTCAGCGAGTGAAACCATCATAACTCCTCGTACTATGGTGATGGACACTTCGGAGGGTGTACCCGAAACCGTCCATGAGCCAATGGAAACGCTTCCCTCGCATCCCTACTTTCTGCGCAAGCGCGGTCTCGCTCCTGACGTCTACTCAGAGCCAAAAAGACTCAGGATTGGCGCGTTTGGCCGTGCTCGATACGATGACTTCATCGGCCGTATCGATGCAGTTATAAGGCGACGCAGCCAGAGAAAATTTTAATCTCTGCCTGATCGCAGTACTGACAACATTATATTGTTAAATCGCATAGTATATAGCATCATGTACGTGTTACAATTATGTGTAGTAGCGGCTTTGGTGATTTTAGTGAATACGAATGGAATTTGTAGGAAGGCAAGCGTAGTTAAGTTGCCAAATGGAGTAATGATTACTAGGCCTGAGAATGTAGCAGTAATTCGTGCTGAGTGGACAGTAGTGGTATCAATAGACCATCCATATCTGCCGGCCGATTTTCTTAACCGTGTGGCGCAGTTTCGTGTCCTGGTGGCGGACGTTGGTAAAAAGACGTCATTGAGCCCCAATGACATTTTCGGTCTCCAGCATCGCATAAATGGTATAAGAAAAGTTGCTGTCCATACTCAAGAGACAATGATGAAGCGGGTTGTTAATCGTAGGAAGCGTGGACTATTTAATTTCGTGGGGGACATAGCCTCTTCCTTATTCGGCACTGCCACGTCGGGCGATATTGGGATGATTAAAGATATTGTCAAAAAGGCTATGGGGAAAATGAATCGGTTGGTTCACTTCTCTAACCAGCTGGCATCTCATGTGAAATTAGCTTTCGAGGGGATCAATTCCAATGTGGATAGGATCAACGAATTCACGGACAGTATGTCCAGCTTCGCTAAAAACGTAAGCGAAGTATTTAAAATTCATGCAAATCGACAGGCCGATTTATACGCGTTAGTGCGTCTGGGTCATATAATTGACTCGGCCGAAAGTGTAGTATACAGTTATCAGAAGGCTGCTGCCCGATTTCATAGGCAAACTGCCTCCTTAGAATTGGGTAGACTAACTGAAGAATTGTTTAGCCCTTCGGATTTAGCCGAAGTAGCCCAACATGTCCGTGTAGGAAATCGGCTGATAAAACCGTACCAATGGTACTACAGGAATGTGGTCGTGTATCCCTTATGAAAAGACGATGATAGGCTACATTACGTAGCCACACTACCTTTGATAGATGGCGGAAAGTACATTGAATACGGGTTGCAGTCGTGGCCTGAACCTATGGCTACGAGGGGGTACTATATGCATGTATTAGTGGCTAGAACCAGCATTGGTCTTGATACCAAAACTGGGTGGTATTTTACCCCGTCCGAATGCCGAGGTACGGGGCCACGAGTGTGTCATGGTCAGCTGAGGGTCGATAAGACCCACGTGCCATGTATCGTCAGTATACTGACTAACTCCACGGATAGCAATTGCAATATTCAACTGTCCGAATCCAATGACACCACTAGTAAGTTATTTGCCAACAAGAAAATGGGCGTGGTTTTGCAAACCTTCGGAGAGACTATGGAGATCCACTGTGACGGACAACTGACTGACAGGTGCAATGTAGAGAATGGTGTGTATGCGTTGATGACGGGCGAGTGTGGATATAGTGGTAAAGGGTGGCAATTCGAGCCAGTACTGTCTTATAGTCGGACATACACTCGAGTGAGTTTGGCCCTTGAAATGCCCCATTTGGATGTGGCCGGAGTTCTAAATGAATCCAGAATTGTTAGCCAATTGAAGGTCCAAGATTGGAACCATTTGCATAAGACTAAGTATGTGCCGCTAGCACCATTATCTGCGATTGACCCAGCGATGGTCGATGGCATGGGAGTACCGTCATTTATCTCATACTCAACAGGCTCCTTCGTAGTGATTATAGTGATTTTTATTGTGTTGTTTAAGTGTGGAATAATTTCGCGCATGTGGTCATGGATTAAGTGTAAGCCACATGCGGCCCACCGACCACGTGCGGTCCATATAAGTGCGCCACGGATTATTCAGGACCAGCAGTTCCGGAGACCTGCAGCCGTACCAGAGCCACTGCGTTTCTCAGCCGGGTCGTCGCCTAACGCTACTGACAGGACTGTGATCGACCCGACGGCTGATGACTGGATAGACATGGAGCTAACCAGGGACACTAATATCAGTGTACAGTATGAAGACATAAATTGTATCACGAACTAAATAATAGTGCCATGTTTGCATATATTTTCCTCATACCGGATCAAGGGTATGGATTCCGAGGATATTTCGTAACAGTGCACAAACGTTATTATTGTGCCACGTATTGATTGTTTATTGCATGTATTGTGGAGGTCGCTATGACCATGTATATGACCTGTAATGATTTGACTGTAGGATTAGGAATTGTAGTTAGTTATTTTATTGTTTTAGCATTGTATTGATTGTTTGACTATGTTTTATCGTCATAATGGATTTCTATTATTGCAGCGTGTTAATGGGTGATTACGTTAGCTTATGGACGTCAGTTCTGGGTAGCCCTGGTATAGTGTGGTTTGGTTGTTGATAGTGCACAACGAGTTAATTATCTATGTCTTAAGGCCTTAAGAGATGGTTAATTAACTTCGGTTGAGGGGCATGTGTAGATATCGGATCGTCTTGTGGGAAGTCATGACCCCGTTAGACGTCTTATATTTGCGAGTAAGACCTCAGTGAAATTCATATTTGAAAATACCAGGTGAGCTAAGGAACTGAGTGAATAATATTAGTAAGCAGTTAGATACGTAGTAGGAAGATGCACTGGTTGACTTTGACCAGTGCTAGTGGTACAGTTTCGCGGAAATAGGATAGAAACTGTGTCGAAACTGTAGCAGTAAATTCATCATAATAATAAGTTAGAAATTGGAATAGATTGAAATAGGAACAACGGTTCTGAGTTGGTGATATCTGTCAATAGTTGAAGATAAAAATTGTTGCTGTGGGATCGGCATACACTTTTATAATATTCAGCAGTCATTTAGACCGTTAGTTTAATAAATATTAGAGTGATAAGAGTAGATGCGAATCGATGGGAATCGAGAGAAATTACAGGAAACAGACGGATGATTAGTTGTTGACGGTCGGCATTCCGACTCCCTTAAGCAAGTACAACAACACCAGCTGGCAATGCGATCATACAGCTCATGTGCTTATTAACGTTCGTTTCCTACAGGCTTATCCAAGATAGGCAAGGGACAGGACAGAGGCATTGTAGCGTCCTGTAGGAATTAATAACACAATCGAAATTTGTATATCAACTATATGTCAATCAAAGAAAGGCATGCTACCACAACACATTCCGTAATGTTGTTAGTTAGCTGACAGATCGCATCAAATCAGAACCAGCTAGAACCGCTTTGCTAGAGTTAGGGCGTAGATGTACCGTGTTTAGTAGTGAATCCCTAGAAGAGAAGCCCAGAGTTTGATTGGCCGAGATGACGTCATAATCAATGAGCATCTAGTCAAACTCTGTGGCAGAGAAACAAAAGAAACAAGGTTTCAAAGTAGAGTCGAGGGATAAGCGAGCAGGGATTGGTCAGGATGATCAACAAGAATAGGTACACACTTCTAGGAAGAGATAAGCAGAGGTTGATTGGAGGCAAGAATGGTGCGGGCCAATCATACGGTGGTTATATCTACCTAGAAGGATAAAAGGAACAGAAACTATATATTACGATATATATAGATCTATATATCGTAATATGTATAGAAGTTAGAAAAATATGAAGAGTATTTAATAGGCACTTGGTCTATGGAAAAGTTAATCTTCACCATTAGTGATTCCAAAGCAGACGTTGCTTTGTCAGTAGTAAATCGAGTAGTTGTTACGTTAGGCTAGCGAGATATCATATCGACCTTAGCATCGAGAGTAATCAGTAGCCGTAAGGTAGACAATGTCAGAAGTGAATAGTTAGGTTAGGACCGTATTATGATAAGCAGTATTGTTAATATAAAGTATAAGCTATTTGCTGTGACAGTAAAAGTCACCATTAATAATTAAAAGTTATTGTACAGTTAGCTATAGAATAAAATTATCCCCTTGTAAAATACAAGGCACTAGTTCGGTTGTTATTTAGAAGCTCCTAAACAGTACGGAGAAACACCGTACCTTACTCAGAATCTTGAGGAAGTCAGATCAGGCCCAGTTACCAAAAATATCTTCGTACCATCTTTGAAGAGGCGAGCGGTAACTATACGACTGCAGTGGTGAGAAGATTGATTGTCGCAGCAATCATCAACATCATAAGTCTTCTCGAAGTTGTAGTCGCGAGCGTATAAGCAATTTAGTGAAGAAAGGATATCGAAAATCTTCAATACGTAACACCTATCAGAAGTCGTTATATTGCACTTGTATGTCAAGTGTCCCATCCATAGCCGTCTATGTAGTAATTGCCGCAATAAATCACCAGGCATATTTGGTATGTATGGGGAATGTAAGATTTTCCATACATGTTTCCAACTGGATGGTTTCTAGCTTGAGTCATCCCATCTCCTAATTGCTATGGGAGGTGTTACTTGTTTTCGTCTCATAACGTGGTACCATTCCTTGGAACCCATTTCGTATTTTAACATCTCATCATCAAGAAGTAGTGCAGGTTGCGGAGTCAAACTATTATGATTTACATTTGGCAGATGAAACCATTCAATTGGTACAGCATGGTTTAGCATGTTTTATTTTATTTAGTAACCGCTGGACATCTATATGCCTCACATGTGTTTTTTCTAGCTACTTCTTGCATTGAAATCCATTTACGTGTTTGGAGGTGTATCATATCAGACAAACGTTGAATGCCATAGTTTGCAAAGGGTGGCAGATAAAGTACTGCATTGTTATAACATATATTACTATTGCCCCACAATTGCTGTTCTAGTGCTTCCTTCCAGCACGTAGGTGGAGACATGTATCTGTCAAATATTTCTAACTCCTTAGCTTGATCTTTAAACACATCTGGTATCATTTGACTATTCGGAAGTGGCTTCTTTGAGGTAAAAACACACTCCGCCAGAAATGGTTCTACAATTCTCTCCACGAGAGAGCGTGAAACACATGCCCACGTCGTATCAGATGTAATAAGATCATTCAAAAATGTTAACCTTAAAGAAACACATTTCAGTTTAATATCAATTAAATCAAGTCCTCCTTCTAACTTAGCATCATTGAGAACACAATGGGAAACTAAATGATTCTTTTCCTCCCATATGAATGACAATATCAACTCGTTAACCTCCTTTTCTACATGTTTTGGCATGTGTACAACATATGCTGTATACCAGAGACCAGAAAATACCAAGTTGTTGACAACAAACACTCTGCCGAAAATTGAAAGACGACGACGCTTCCAATTTGCTAATATTCTCTTACGCTTAGATACTCGTTCATTCCAATTTTGCGTTGTATTCGGTTTCCTGCTAAAGTAAATGCCTAAAATCTTTCTGGTATCATTAGCCCAATTGATTTTAAGTGGCTGGTCATTCGGATTTTCCTTTATTGATTTTCAAACCAGATGCACTTTGGAACTTTTCTAGTACTTGGTTTAAAATTGTAAAATCATTGTTTGAACTAGCAACCACAGTTGTGTCATCAGCATATTGTGACCGCTTAAGTGGTCTTTCTATGCCGCGAATACATATGCCTTGGAAGTTATTATTTTGCCTCAATGTTATGCCAAGGGATTCCATCACAATAACAAATAATAATTGCGATAGGGAACACCCCTGTCTAACACCACGTTCTAAGACAATTTCTCTGGGCAATTGATTGCCCACTAAATAGCTACTCTTGATATCCGTATATAAAATCTTAACCCATTTAATAAAGTATCTGCCTAACCCAAACGATTGCAGAGTTAAACAGAAAATTCCATTCCACATGGCCAAACACCTTTTCGTTGTCCAAGGCAATCACAGCTGAAGGGAAGCTATCCTTCTCAACCAATTGAATAAGGTCTCTTATTAACATGGTGTTTGTTAAAATTGGCCTCCTAGGTACAGCACATGTCTGCTATGTTCCAATAATTTCTCCTAAAATACTACCAAGTTTCAATGCTAATGCCCTGGATATTATTTTGTAGTCTACACATAGTAGAGAAATTGGTCTGTAGTTCTGAATTAGAGGTCTGTCATCTCGTTTATACATTATCCTTACGTATGCCATAACCATAGTTGGTGGAAAAGGCCTTTCTAAAAAATGTCAGTGGATAACTCTTCCATTATTGGACCTACAGGGTGCCAAAAGGTTTGGTAAAATTCAACTGGAAGGCCATCACACCAGGCGATTTTTCTAGTTTCATACCTTTAAGGGATTTAGTTAAATCTTCTAGTGTTAAGAGTTGATCACAGAATTCACTGCCTGTGTCTGACACATTTTTGTCTATATTTGCTAGCAAATCCAATTTTGCATCTTCATCAATTCCCTCTGACGTGTATAATGACTCATAGTAATTGCATACAATAGTACTCATTTCATTGTTGGTAAAGACGGTTGAACTATGTTTAATGAGCACATCGCCTTATCTATTGCCCGTGCTTTTTCTAATGTGCAAAAATATTGGGTTACCTTTTCCCCTTCTGCATGCCTCTGGGCTCTTGCTCTAAGTTTCGCACCCTCAAACTTATATTGTTCTATATCTCTTATTTTACTTTTAATTTTAACCAGTAATTCATAATAATTATCTTCACCGTTATTTACTTTAGCAATAATTTTCATCAGTGATCAATGAAGTGTTTTCTTGCATTTGCGTATTTCCCGTTCTTTTCTAATAGCATACTGTCGGGAAACATACTTTAAATCAAGTTTCACATCCTCCCACCATGGCAATGTGCTCTTATAGGATGCTTTCCTATTAACCCAATGCTGCCAACAACTCTCTATATTATTCTTATGAAATTCTTCTCCCAACAGTGCTATGTTTAATTTCTAAAACCCGAACCTATTTGTTACCCAGTCAGCATTGACACAGGTTACACAAACCATGTTGTGATCTGAGAATGCAACTGACTTAATATTAACATCTCTCCAGTACCCTTTCAACACACTATTCACATACATTCTGTCGATCCTTAAACCAACTTTACCATCTTCCGAAAAATATGTAAGATCTTTACCGCGAGGTTTTGATATTCTATAGGTGTTAAGTACATTTTCATTATCACATATATGTTTTAAGAGGCTATGTGATGTATCAGTATAAGCAAAAGTTGCATTCCTGTCATTTTCTTTATCTACGACACAATTAAAGTCACCCCCATTACTAAGTTATCAGTGATGTTATCTAGTGCTGTTGTAGACATCTCATTAAATGAATTACGACGTAGTTAATGAGACACAGGTGCCTATATACACAGCAAAGTGAAACGTGTTTGTTGTATAGCTATTGTGACTCTCAACCAGCGACCATTTGCATCTGATACTGAAGAGATTAATTGTACATAGGCTGAGCAACGACGGAGTATACAAATCGCTACGCCAGCACTATCATCTTGAGATAACAAATAGAATATTCTGGATCCAGAAATCTTTTCTAAATTATTGTATAAGTCTGACTTCTGAATCTTTGTTTCCTGTATCAAAGCAATGCCAATCTGCTCATTTTTTAGAGTCTCTAGTAAGTACTGCTGCTTTATGTCACTATATACGTCTCTACAATTGAGTGTACAAATTAGTATAAAAAGTAATAAAACGATGTGTACAACCGCCATTATTAAGCTAACTAGATTTAAGTTTTTTCGACCCTCTCTTAGACCATTTACCTATTTTACTCAGATGCCTATATTTAACACCGTTTGCTGTCACATATGGAACTAACACATCTCCTGCCTCCGGCCTGTACATGCCCATCTCATCGGGTGATTTAGAACTCTGTGTTTGAATGGATATATCGGATTCAGCCACTGACATATTATCATCTTTTATATCACTTTCCTCTATTTCTGATTCATAACTGTCTCCATCTTTCTGTCGCTTTGTTCCACTCAATCGATCCGAGACACCAATTACTTTCTCTATATCGTCTAGATTGATTGTACTCAGTGGAAAATCAGAATTAGTTTCAGTATCTTGCGACCTGAATTTTACTTGTCCTAAATTAAAACTTTCTTCCAGAGGGTATTGATCATCATCTTCAACTTGTGCGAAATTAACCTCTCTGACATCAGACTTGGATTGACTTGTTACTGGAGCAAGACTTAGCCCCTCATCCAGAACCTCTATTTCATCGCCTGCAACTACAGCGATTGGATTCTTAGTTTTTTCACCTTGCTTCTCATTAACATGGACTTCAACTACAATCTCAGCAACTACCGGTTCTATGACATTTTCTTTAGAAGCAACTTGCTCTGCACTTTTATAAGCACCCTTTTTGACAGATTTGTTCTGCGGGCATCTCCACTTAAAATGATCAGATAACATTTGTTTTTGTTAGGGCAATCTGTTGCAAGATGTTCTGTGCTTAAGCAGATTCTACACTCTTTTATTGGCCCCTGTACCATAATGGCAAGATAAATCGACCATCTATCGTGATCTTACTTGGGAGAGGTTGTTCTACCTCTTCGAACCAAATTCTGCTGATGCCATTTTCTAAGGTTCGAACAAATGGATAGGTTTCGTGTTCTACTTTTTCTACTTTGCCATAGTCGATCAATTCATTGGTAACCCGTTCATCTGGAATCTCTAACGGAACCTTCATCTTAACTAATAGACGATCAGATTCTATTTCCTCCACATTACACACATCGCCCTTCACCCTTTCATTAACCTCAGTGACATTCCATATATATTTGGAAACGTTAATGAGACCTTGAAGGGCATGTGGGCCTGATCCAACTACGTCTTTCAACCCATGATACACCTCAATTGCTGAAACACCCCAAGCCTTTGTCATGATTGTAAGACTCAGGGTACGCTTATAGGAGGTTGCCACGGCATTTTTTTTAAAAAGAGGAAAACCATACTACTGCAATATATAATAGGGATAATACAAATATATAATACCAAGACGTCAGGGAAAGAGCTAAACTCTACATAAATAGTGTCCCCTTTTGAAACCCTGACGTCTACCAGCAAATATATGAATAGAGCGTACAGTCGTATATTTGTTAGTTTGAACCACTTATTAAGTCGTTCACTAACATCTAACCGATTAAAGTGGTTTCCTAATGTATACTAACATATTACAGTCATATATTTGTTAGTCTGTTCGAGTTGACCGGGGACAGCCAACTGACTATAAAGATTTATATCATCAAAGAACTAGGTTTGCGCTTACAAATGACAAAGGAATTAAATCCACTCACTCAAGCGATCTTGCCAAATATAATGAGCTAGCCAACGAACTATAGACATTGCATACTGGCGCGGGGAGAAATGTATTGCATTGACCACAGTAAGAGGAGTGTCTTTAGAAAATGGAGACACAAAATCCGCTCCAACCAAGACAAGAATTTACAAATTAAACATAAAGCTTGAAAGGAAATACTAATACGAAATATATGTACACAATTTATCTACAGAATCGCGCTAGAAACTGGCAAATTCGGGCAGCAATTGCAGAGCTAAATAAACGCATGCGTTCACTTCGACTACTACTACTACTACTACTACTACTACTACTACTACTACTACTACTACTACTACTACTACTACTACTACTACTACTACTACTACTACTACTACTACTACTACTACTACTACTACTACTACCACTACTACTACTACTACGACTACTACTACTGCTAATACTACTACCACTACAACTACTACTACTACTGCTGCTGCTGCTGCTGCTACTGCTGCTGCTGCTGCTGCTGCTACTACTACTACTACTACTACTACCAACAACACCAGCACCACCGCCGCCGCCAGCACCACCACCGCCACCGCCAACACAACCACCACCACCACCACCACTACCACCACCGCCTCTACCGACAACACCGACACCAAAACCACGCCAGGGTTCACGCCCCACACCTACGGCCGCCACCGACTGCGGCGGCGGTGGCGGCGGCGGCGGCGGCGGCGGCGGCGGCGACGACGACGATGACGAAGACGACGACAACATCAAGGCCGTTATCCTCACTATTTGATCAAATGCATCTCTATTATATTAGAATACACAGGAGACACCACTAGTAAGGTAACGAATACACAGCAATATTGCCTGCATTCTGAATTAGTCTGTGCATTATATACGCACTACTATGAGCACCAACAGGGCGTGCCTGCCTGTATATATGAGTGCCAATAATGAATGCTTTTGACGTTATGAAATGGCGTGGAGGTATTTTCTAACATGTTCATTGACCTTCACCGAACACTGGGAGGTCATTTCTGGCCAAAAATTTATACCAATAAGCGCTAACCTTGCTTTTTGAATTTGAACCCAGAATCAGCAGATCACTTCGTTATGGCAATGGTATGATTCTATATAAATATGGCAGTGATCCGTCCTAGGTATAGTCGTCGTTCAAACATTTGTTCTAAAAATTATCTTATGTTTCGCATGGAACCCACCTTGGTCATGGAAAAGCAGATTATTCACAAAACACTGGATGGATTCCCTTTAAATTTGATATCATATCAAGTCAATAACAGGCATGAAAGTTGACCAAATTTCAAGACGATCATAACAAGAAAAAATTTTGGCGGCCATTTTGTGAATTTTCAAATTTCAAATTCTTCAAATGCTTTCGCAAGGTCCGTTCATTTCTGCCAAAACGAAAACGGGAATTTTGGCCAAGATAAGATATCTTTTAATTTGCAGATTGCGTATGTATGAGACAGGACAATGGTAACTGTGTTGCCATTTAGCGTTAACCTATCCACTACTGGTATTAAGAGGTCATAAAAGGACTCTTCTAATATGTTACTTGGCATTCTCTGACAGAGTTCATATCTGTCAAAAGGAAAACTGGTAACTTCGATCCCTAGAACCATGACGTTTGCCTCAAAGTGAAGACATATCTTTCCGACTCCATGTGTAATATCAGAGGTACGTATGGTGCCTTTCTTATCACAGCTCTAACTGTAATGCCAGTTCATTGATCAGTAGCGAAAAGCCACATAGATTTCTTATTGGGTATTTTCCACACGGACACCGTTAATCATATCCAAAATAACAGCGCAAACAGGCGATTGATCATGGTCCTAGATGTTGACCGAGTTTTGGGCTGGCCGGATGGCAACCAGAGGAAGACATGCGAGACAAGCATGTAACAAAATCTAGAAAGAAGAGGAAGGAGAAGAAAAATCTGAAGTAATTGACCTAATCTCAATCTACTCCCAATTTAAATATACAACACGGTTTCTTGAAATAAATCTCTCGTTTCACCAATTTGTAAATAAGTTCCATTATTGCGTTGCAATGAGGGCCACATGATGTTACGTAGGCGATAATAGGGTCGAGGCACATGCTTACTTGAGCCCCTGCAACACAGAAGGAAAATATAATTTATAGATACAATCCATTTGTTCTCTTGTTTTGTTAAATCCCTATGAGGTAAGCTCTGTTCAGCTTTCATGCACGTGCACTTGATCATGTGAATCGACTTTAAATAGCGGTAGTTACCGGGATTCTTTCAGCATACGCAGTATTTGATACGTTATCGTTGCAATATACGTGGTCTGATTAATCTGATCAAATTGGTAGAATTCAATATATCAAAGAATTATGTATGCAATTGAAATCTTGAACGTAAATCTGTCAAGTTGGACGAGTTCGTTACATTCGTCTGATTCGAAAATATATGACCGTATAAACAAAACATCTGAAGTAAAGTATTTGAATGTCTGTTGTCAATCTGAATGCGTGTGTTAACGCTGTCACACCTTAAGGGATACCACAAACTAGATTTAGATTTCAATAAAAACCTCCGAAAATATAAAAAATTATCATATTTTAAAATTTTAAACATATTTGACAAATTTTCACAAACTCTATCTATATTAAAATCGAGCTTAAAATTGACTAGTTGAGACCTAGTAAAAAATCACGATGTGTGCCCAATCTGAACTCAACTGGACTAATTATTGAATGATTTAAAGCTTGACCTAAATTAGGTCCGGTCTACAGCGGCGGGAAAAACAAAACCAATTTGCGCCGCCGCTGTGTATATAGTAATAGATAGCCGATAGCCTACACAGATTCGTTTAATATAAGCCAGCTGATAATTGACTCACTTTAATTTATTCATCTATAAATATTCTGGAAATAATTTGACTGGAATCAATGTGTTGCTGCCTATGTCAGCGACATAGTCCATTCAAATTGGTTTCAAATTATTCAGACGCATTAATATGCCTACATGGTCATTGTTACCAGAATATACATCAGTCGTTCTACTGATTCAGTAAAGATTAACATGACAGCAGTGTGGTAATCTCAAGATATATGATGCACATATACCCAGCGCCATCAAACTAAACAGATATATAGATGAGGGCATGTTAGTTTCACTTTTTCTGTTAAAAGATTACTCACAACTCAGGTGCGCGCGAAGGCCTGCCCTCGTGTGAGTCGGGAGGGCGGTGTGTCGGATTTATGTACTAAGATGCACCGGGGCTGATTCAAAAGTAAGTTATTTTGCATCCAGTTGTATATATAATTTTCAGTATTTACTAAAGAAGTGTGTCTAACATAAAAGAAATGTATATTACAAGTATAAATTAATTATTTTTTTTATTGCTTATGTGTGACTCAATTTATAGTGCTTGAACCGTTTAATGGTCAAATTTGGTAAATACAATTTCAATTATTTTTAAAGACAATGTCCATTCAATCTCATGTACCAGATACAAACAAGTGTGATGCGCCATATTACCTTTGTCAGTAGTCAGAAATGTAAAAGAATGTTACCGACAAACCAAGTAAAAATTATTCTGATGAAATTCTGATCAATTTCAGATACATTTTTACCTGATTGGCAAATGTGTGTTTCACCCTTCAATGGTCAAATTTAATCTAGAAAATTGCAATGAGAAAGTATCCATTTGCAGAACAATAATTTTCATGAAATTTTGCACTGGAATGCCTGGCTGGCTTGGTTTTTGACATGATTGAACCAGCCATTCCACTTGTTGCAAATCTTCAAAAATAGTCTTCTCTTAGTCAACAAATGGATGTTTCTCATGATCACTACCACAAAAGTAATTTTTGTTCTGCTCAATCATTGAAGCTTTAATTAAAAGATGTGTTTTGAAAATTCTGCATTTTATCTTTTATAAAAGCTTTGATTTTACTGCAAGAAAACTTCATTAAGAAATACTGGATAAATAAAGTATGTCAGGCTGTCAGCCAGCACAATTAGACATATACTTGTATAAACAGCCATACTATTTTTATAACCTGAATGAGTCAAATAATTTCTTGGAAGATAAGCGTTGTTTGATGTTTGATCTATAACACAAGGCCTAGTAACAAAGAAGTGTAAATTGAGAAATTAGTGTTGGTAAATTTCTAGTAGCATTAACATCAACGGTATACCTATGATAAATTGTACTATGAACGTTTCCTGTAATATTACTTTAAGTCAAGTGACTGATATATTTTATAACTCTATGTATTGTAACTTAACCAATAAAATATCCCTGTCTCAATTTCATAGTTCAACTCTTAAACAGGAAAGCTGTTGAATATTTTGAAACTATGCAGCCTGCAGCAGCGACTCGTCAATTTAGTTCCAGAATATTCAACATAATATTCCTTATATCATAAAGAATGTGTAATCTCTGTCATGTAAAGGTTGAGATGGCTTAGAACGAACAGAGTATCAATAATTCACTCATTTTTAATCTGATCCGTGTGTATATGATTAGATGGCCAGGTAATAGTGTAGACCGACTACCGGGACAGCTTTTGTACTACTACAACACATCAAGCAATGCTTCATTTCACCATTTAATGGCTAAATTTGGTCGAGAAAATCTAAATATTCCACCCTTTGAATACCTATGTGGAGGGCAAGGGAAGGCTATTTTTTAATTTTACCACTAGACTGATTGGACCACAGACAGATGGATAAAGCGATTACTATTTGAGGCTATAAAAACATAATGTTGAATATTTTGATCTTAATTTGATGAAGGCAGAAATGGCATGCAATCAAATTAACTCCAAAATATTCAACAGAACATTTCCTACATCATTTTAAAATTGCACTATCTAATATGTTTCTGCTATTTGTTTTGGAAACGTGTTCCGTTATTTATGGGTTGCACTGTATTTTCCATTGCAGGAGATATCGTCATATCGCGTATAGACAGCTTTGTCGATGGTGTTGCAGATATCTTGGTAAAGAGGTACGTCGTGTTCTTCCATCCTGTGCAGTAAAAAAAGAGACGTTCACCGGTCCAGATGAAGATTACAAAGGTTTTCAACCTTCTTATCCGTGCAAGATAAGTGCTGATCACATATCCCACAACAGTGTCCTACGGTAATCTCGTATAAACCAGGTACCGTTTTTGGAAAATATGTAGGGTAGATAACTATCATCAACATAAACAGACGGCTGATAGATATCCATACTGAGATAGCGGTATTCGAATGTACCAAATTTGATGCAAGTCCATAAATGTATTTTAGTTATAGTGCCTAGGTACAGCGCATAATGGATATATATTACAGTTGACTCTTAAACCGGCTTTTTTTAGCTGGCTCTTTATTTGGCTTCTTGTGGCTCATTGGTTGAGGATTGTCACTGGATGGTTCTGCCTTCTTATTTCTGAGAGCCAATTTATACACATCATCTTTGAATCTGTCCACATAATTTGCAATTTAAGAAATAATTTAGGGTTTTTCATCATAAACCGTGCTGGCATTTGTTCTACATATGTATCCAGTTGTAATTTGTGAAACCTCATTTGGTTTGCCAATCATATTAGCAAGGCGCCAGATAATAGTACCAGTAGTTTGGTAGTATTTTACTAGCATAAACCTCAAATACTACCTAAACATTTTGGCAGTAAAATTACTTTCACATTTGTGGAGGTACCATATATAAGTATACATTTGTATTGATTAAATTATGGTCTAGCAGTCTGTTTTGTTTTCATTATAATAGGTAAATGGCACTTGTTCTAGATCCAGGCAGAAGTTATGACCCCCTCCCCACTTCATTATCACGTCAACAGTTTAATAAACATAAGATGTGAACACCAAGTGTTAACCCTTTAATGGTCAATATTAGTCTAGAAATTGAGATTTTTAATTAGTAAATGAATGCCAATTTATAAGCTGAGCGAAAAATTGGAATTGTTTGGTTATCGAGCTATACATTCTCGTGGAATATTTTCAGAGTTCTGTTGTCATGTAAATGGGCAGTCCTAAAGTGTCTCGCAACTGCAAGCCACAAAGAAATAATGTTTTCGTGCAATAACTCTAAACCTGCTAAATATTTTGAAAACAATTTAACTGAAAAACTTTCAGTCAAATTGTTTTCAAAATATTTAGCCGGTTCGGAGATATAAGCTCTGGAATATGTTGTTTACAAAAACCCAGCAGTCAGACGATTAAGGCCTCCGCAGAGGCATGCTTTTGGTCGTTTTATCTAGTAAAGGGTTAAATATACTTCAGATCCATAGAAGTTCGTAGTAAATACTGGAAAAATTATCTGGAGCCCTTATGGAGCCCTTATATTGCCTGGAATCAGTCAAATTATGTGCATTGCGCATTACGTGTCCATGACTAACAAATAGTTAGAATTCTCATCAAAACCCTTGACAAAGAATGAACACACTTTAACCCTTGAAATAACAGTTTATCAATTTCAAAACTACTACATGGAAGCTGTTGAATATCCTGAATCTATTTCAAAGTTCTGGAACCTGTTGCTGCCATACATGTAGATAGCAAGAGCTTCCAGTCACATTATTTTCAAAATATACAAGAGCATATTCCTTACATCATAAAGAATTGCCGCTTCTGGTGTGTGATAGTTAATAAGTTAAATATACTCCCATATCAATTGCTAGCAATCCGTTCCATCTTCAGCAAACTTGGGTAGGAGGTTGCTCTATGCCAGAATGCCAAATCTTCATGATAATGTCGAAGAAATATGACCCAATTAATTGCAATATGTTGTGTGGGTCCTGATGGTAACTCAAATTCTACTTCGCACAATGATATAAAGGGATTTTCACTATACTCGTGTGAGAATGCTGGAGAGTTTCGACAAATTGAATTGATGTGTATGTCAAAGGCCAATGTCCTGGGGACCCAAATACAAATTATTGTGAAAATCCATCAATATAGTTTTGGATGATATTGAATGTGCTCATTGCATTGATGGCATTTATACCACACTCTTTATTTAAAACAAATTGTCTTCACTTACCACACTCTTTATTTAGAACAAATTGTCTTCACTTACCACACTCTTTATTTAGAAAAAATTTGTCTTCACTTACTGTAAGTGCAAGATACTATAACTTTTTGACTGTGTGTTTTCCATGCTTGTACTTTGGAAATTCAATTCTGTATCTGGCTGTACCATCTTTAGTGAAAGCTTGCTCTCTCATAGCATTTTCGTTGTAGTGTAAAGCTGATAAGATACGTCTGTAAGACACATTTACAACAATATGTAAAGCATTAGACTAATTATTCAACCTTTTGGCCCCTAAATTCCCGGAATTTCAATTTCAAGGTAACTTCATAAGCCAGCCGTTTACTATTTTAGACTAATTTACCAGGTATCTGTTGCTGACATACATGTATGCATCAACAGCTTCCAGGTACATTAGTACATTTTTTAACAGAATAGTTCTTTCGTTATACATGCTGTTTCATACATCTACAAGTATTTGGGCTTTGGGTTCATGCAGTTGAAGCTTTTAAAATATAATGATAATTAGCCCATATTCTGTTATCACTAGGCATAACATATGTCTTATAATCTTACTTTTTGTCGGTTTTATCTGATCAGAGTGTATGTCCAAGACTTTTTATCTCGATTTTTCACTTGATACATGTATGGAAGCAAAAGTAGGTCAATGTTGTTAATTCTTGCCAGTGCTATAGTTTGACAGATCACTAACCATTCATCTGTCTGTCTCTTCTGTGTAAATAATTGTGACGCTTAATATCTGTGTTGGAGCTGAATCGATCCCAAAATCCATCTTTTATCGCCCTTGGATATAAATATATTTACTCAAGGACGGTAACTCTCAAAACCCAAATTTTCATGTTGTTGAGTTACCTCCCTTAATCCTTTACTAAAATTGGTCAAGAAAATCTAAGGATTTTTGCTTAGGAAGAGAGTATTTTTATCATCTACCACTGGAATAACATGTTTGATTTATTCGGCCAGTGATTCCAAACTTGGTAAATTTTCAAAGATCGTATTTTCTCCGAAACTTGATATTTCTCAAGACCACTGCAGACGCAAGTTTGGGCTAGCCTGAGTTTCGATGTATTGTAGGCGAACCGTGTGTCATGTATCAAAATTAGGTCAACATGACCTACTTATCATGGTTCACTGAGCATCATAGAAAATTATAAAAGCCTTTGACGTGGTCAGTGCAATTGATGTTAGTGACTCATTCAGATATTATTCAATACCTGCTTTTCATTGCATCATATGAGAAATGAATCATTTTGGGAGCGAAATGGTTCACAACAGAATGGTAGAATTCCAGACTTGAAGTCTGCTGCTCTGTTGAAAGCATCCTCACATCTTTGATTAATGTCTTCTTGGTAAGCATGTCTGTGAGCCTTTCAGTTGCCTCAGCATCTGCAAAATAGGCATTTCTAAAGCTTACATACATGTTACAGCTATTATGCATCTATACACATCATAATTCAACTCAGGTGCACGCGAAGGTCAAAGTATGTTATGTTGTATCCCATTACATGTATATGTAGTAGTATGTTTGAAAATATTAGAGCAATATCTTGAGAGATTGATACATTTTATATGTAGAATTAAATGCATATTAGGTACATGTACATAGCCATTTGCTTCTAGTGGGGCAATACTAGGATATATATGAAAATCAACTCAATAGCCAAAATGATGTAACGTAGAAATTCTACAAATATTAAATCACATTTCATGCAGAGTCAGTTTAGTATGCAGTAGCAATATATAGAGGACATTATATCACCAAAACAAGTTGCAACTGAGGCAGCTTTGCCAGAAATGTAAAACATTTGACAGACAATTACCTTCTAACTGGGACAATTTGCTGAATGGATAGCCATAACACCATGTGGGCTATTAATTATCTTTGAAGAATTTTTCCATTTCTAACTGAAAGAAGGGCAAAAGGAAGTAAAATGTCTTCCAGATGTCCCAAAAGAAGTGTTTTTCAACTTTTGTCTTACTTGGTTTCATCCATTTTATTTTCCTTTCATCTCCTGTCAGCTGTGGATGCATGCATGCTTTAAATCGCACGCTGTCATGGCCATGGATATTATGGATGTGGTTTGTTATAGACATCCACTTTGCCTCCATAAGACCTGGGTCTCCATCCTCAGTGGAACTGGCTGTCCAGTAAAGATGGTTTGTTATAGAACGTTTCCATTTCTTCACTTTGGCAAGATTCTTTACCTTTCCTAGCTTGTGAATCTTCTTTCCCAAACCAGAAGTAATAAAGTGATCAGTTTACATTGACTTTACACACATTGTCATGATTGTAGACATAGTACACACAAGTTAGGCCACATCCAGTGTCATCTTGTAGATTCACACTTGTTGCACTACCAAAATATTCTTCTGAATACTGGTACAATGATCTAATATAATGAGTTACAGAGCAAGTTCAAGTTTCACACATTTATTAGCTCACCTGGCCTGAAATGATGTGGCGACCGTCCGTCATGTGTCCATCCATCGTCTGTCCATCAACATTTCCTTTAAACGACTTCGTCTCAAGAACCAATGGGTCGATTACAATTATATTTGGCAGGAAGCATCCTTAGGGCATAGGGAGTCATTGTTCAAATGAAGCCGATCGACCAATGTGGCCGGCAGCCATCTCGGATTTTGGCCGATTTTAGGAAACATCTTTAACAATCCACTCCGAAACCGTTATGGGGGATTGATGCAAAACCCATGAAATATGATCTAGGGCAAGAGGTGAACCAGGTTTGTTCAAGGGAACTTGATTGGTCAAATGGTTTGGCGGCCATTTTGTTTGAAAACGCCTTCTCAAGTACGGCTTAATGGATCGGGTTGAAATTTGGCAGATATGATTAGGGATTAAGGGCCATTAAAGATTGTTCAAGGGAAGTTGAACCGTCAAAAATCATGGCTGCCATGGGCCAATCAAAATATAGTGTGTTTGGCGGCCATATTGGATTTTCTATTTGATGGTTTTGATGCCGAAATTGATGTTGTATGTGTTTTTGGGTATTCTAATCTCAAATTTGCCATTTTCGAAACTGTCGGATAAACGGTTTGGCGGCCATCTTGGATAGATTTCTCGTCAAAAGCTCCCATGCTACAGCAATGGGAAATTTTAAATGTTTTCTCGGGACCTACCATGTCGATTTCAATTATATTTGACAGGAAGCATCCTTAGGGCATACGGATCCAAGTTTGTTCAAATGAACCCGATCGACCAATTTGCCCAGCAACCATTTTTTATTTCGGCTGATTTCACGAAATGTTTTTTAAAATCTTCTAGATCTAGATCTTCATCTAGGCCAAGAGGTAAGCCAAGTTTGTTCAAGAGGACTTGATTGATCAAATGGTTCGCGACCTAGTTTTTAGGAAAATGACTCCTCCAGAACCGCTGAAGGGATCAGGCCAAAATTTGGGCCATTAAAATTTGTTCAAGGGATGTTGATCCATCAAAAAAACATGGGCGTCGTGAGCCAATCTAAATGTAGTGTGTTTGGCGGCCATATTGCACATGCAAAAATTGTAACAATTAAAAGACTGCTAAAGCACCCACCAACAATTTGACAAAAATTGATGGCGCTCCAGGTGAGCGACACAGGCCCATTGGGCCTCTTGTTTTGATTTGATATGGTAATGTTTGCATAGTCAGTGTCGATTTGCAGGCGAAGATATATTTTTTTTAATTTACCACTGAAATTACTGGTTCATTTATCAACCATTACATTTGTAAATTTTCAAACTTATTCTTCTTGACAGGCAAACTGACAGTTCTCAAGAACACCGCAGAAGCCGACTACTGAGTACTGCTCCAATTTGGTTTAACTCCTAAGACAAGAAAGATTGTTATAGTAGACTTTGGTTAAAATTCTCTCTGCTCATGAATGTTGATCCATTTCCAGTTTCAACAAGGGTACACAAGTACAGCGTAAATATCACATACGCATTCTGATTGGTCTGTTTTGTACTTTACGACAAGGCAGAACATACGCACCTTTGTAAAACTGGTTCCTGGATTGGATCAAATTTCATGAACATGGAGAATTTATTCTATCCTGAATAGGAGGGAACTTATCCATATTTCCTATTTAGGAGTTGCACCAATATGTCTGAAATTCAAAACACTTCACGTTTGCCAAATGCCACACATCAAGTGAATGCATTACATTCTCCTTTGTGTCGCGCAGATATTTCCAAATCCCTGTGTGTCTGTCGGTAGTGAGTTCGCTTAATTGTATGCCTTCTGATTCAATGAAAGTCAATACTCGTGTTAACCCTTCGATTTCCATAGCATTACTGTTCCCCACTTCTGTAACCTGTAATAACAAACATGATTTATGAACTATTTACATTTAGGACATGCCTTTCCACATTATTTAATTAAACATTTTCAATTTGACAGTTTTGTAATAGACATAATGAAATTGATAAACTAATATTGAAAAAAGATATGGTACGGTACAGATCAGAAATAAAATTAAAATACACTGTTGAATGCTTTTAACATAATGTGAGTGGAAGGGAAGGATTGCTACCTAAGCAATGTCTTCCAAACAAATTAAGTCCAAAATATTCAACAACATATTTCTTATGTGTTGAAAACTATACTAACTAACATGCTTCTGGTTTGTTGAGGAAACATGTTACTTTATTTATGAGCTCTGCTGTATTTCATTCTGCAGGTGCATGAATCGTGTATTTACATAGATGTACTAAGATTGTCAATAATATAGACTGTTAGCTCACCTGGCCCAAGTGAGCTTGTGCCATGGCGACTGTCCATTGTCTGTCTGGCGTCCGGCCATCAACCTTTTATTTAAATGACCTCAAGAATTACTAGGACGATTTGAATTATATTTGGCAGGAAGCATCGGTATGGTATAGGAATCCAAATTTGTTCAACCGAAGCCGATTTGGCCGTCGCCATTATGGATTTTAGCCGATTTTTAGAAATGTCTAAAAATCGCCGAAACCAATTGGGGAATCTATTCAAAACTCATGAAACGTCTTCTATGATTAGGGACTAAGGACCATTAAAGTTTGTTCAAAGGGAGTTGATCATCAAAAAATGTAGCATTCTTAGTGGCCATACTGGATTTTCTTATGTGATGGATTTTGACTTCATTGAGGCTGAAACAATGTTTTCTCATGTGGTTTGTTAACCCTTTAATCATCAAGTCATCCAGACCTATATGTGTCATAGTATGCTGTATGATTGTGCAGTCAAACCTGTAATAACCCTTTAACACTCTGGTCAGCTAAAACAGCTTTTGCAATGATCTTGAAAAATGGTCATTTGCAGACCAAGAGAAGGGGACTAATTATGAAAATGTATCATTGGAATGACTGGCTAGTTAATATAGCCAGTCATTCCAATCAAAAATATTTAAAAATAGTCTTGGTCTCTTGGACATTTTTTATGAGAAAATTGAAACTTTCTTGAACAAATTAAAGGATAAAAGCCTAAAGGTATAATGTTCTAATTTGTTCAAGACCTCAAAAAACAAATCTTCATAGAAAATGTCCATTTGTACACTTGGAGATTATTTTTGAAAATCTTCAAAATTAGCCCGGTTTTTTTTGTAAATGGGCATTTCTTAAGATTACTGTAGAAGCCAGTTTTCAGCTTTTCACAGTACATATTATTTGATATCTTACTGTCACTAGTTACATGTCAACGACTTTGGCCAGCTGTGGATCCAGAAGGGTATAGGAGCTATATTGCACGCTATGACCTGGACTGTCGGCACGACCATCTCCTGCAGCACTAAAGTGTCCACCGAGAGATCTAATGGCATTGCAAATCTTGGTCTTCTCCCGATTCCATAGTGACGATATTGCTGGATGGAAATAGAAATTGTGACGGTTTACATAGGTTTGGTAACTGATAACGCGGATCCCCAGATGTTTCAGGAAGAGAAGACTTTTCGAAATACTTGATCCGCTGAAAAGCATTGTAGCAGAGAGCATTACGTTTCCAGCCATAGTATTTTTTATGTATGGCTGGCTCTACCAGAACCTTTCTGCATCACACCCGGTGCATCTTTGTCGAATCTGCATTGCTGTCCCAACTGACCGTTCGACACCCGCTACGCATTCACTGGCTAAACAGCTGTAACAGTGGCCCTTCGTAAATTAGGAAAACTCTTTGTTTATGTGGCAAGTCATTTACTGATTCATCACTAAAATATGTAAAAGTTAGCAACGTTACTCCATTATACATGTGCATTCTATGCTATGCTTAGTTTTATGCAGTGCAACCAATGTTTAGTTTTTACCATCCATCCGGGTTTTTTCACCGATTTCAACCAAATATGTCCGGAAGGATCCTATGATGGCAGGCTCCAGAACTCTATTCAAAATTTTGATTGGTCAATTTTTCCCTCAGCCATCATGGATTTTCTCAAAATTATCCGGAAAATCCTTTAAAATGATACTCCTCCAATATGAATAACCCGATTTCAACAAAACTGAAATGACCGTATGGTGATATGCCTCAGACCTTGTATACAGAATTTTGATTGGTCAACTTGGGCCTCATTACTTTTTCACAAAGAAATGGCTGTCATACTTGGCACACGAAAATAGAAATACAATGTATGTGTATTGGCTTCTGATTTTCATATCGGCGTATACGTGTATAATACTCATGCACATGTAGTACTGATGAGACACAATTATCATTTCTAAACTGCATATTTGTGCACATGTGTTTACTGAGTTACACAACATATTTTTAATTTATTATGTCAGTAAAAACTGATTAATCAACCTTGTAACCCTTTCACTGACTAATTACCTATATCTCATTTTTAAGGCAGCCATACAGGAAAACTGTTGTTTATGTTTTTAAAATTAATTTTGATTTGAAGGTGTTGCTGTCTTAATTTCAAATTATTCAACGGAAGTTTCATGTAGTAAAGAATATACTTTTTCCAGGATTTGCCGTTAAAGGACCATTTTTTACCCATTGCCACCGTAATGACTAGCTAGCTCATGTCAGTTATTGAGCCAGTCATTCCAGGGGTAATGTTTAAAATTTTCTTTTCGTAGGCCTGCAAATGAACTTTCTACAAGACCAGCGCTGAGAAAAGATTTTCCTGGCTTGATAATTAACTGATTAAAGGGTTGTTGCTGAGGAATAATATCTACATCTATTAAGTAAGGAATACTTTAACATGCTTATGGAAAACCCAAGTCTGCAAGTAAAGGATATGTATATACATGTATGTACTTTGTATGAAGGAAAGTTGCTACATGTATATATAATATTTAATTAAATTTTTTTTAAAGTACACGTTAAGACAGCATTGTCTCCCTAAGAAGTATTTATAGTCAGATAGTAATTTAGTGAAGTCTGTGTGTCTGTCAGACCAACAGTCAATCCAATAGAAAACTAGCAGACAATACATACATGTTTGTCTGTCACTCCATCGGGTGATCCAACAGGCCGGTATATAGTGAAGTTTAATCGCATATAGTCTTTATAGTCACTGCTTTGTCCGTCCACCCCTTACAAATTTGTCCGGCCATACATCTAGTACCAGGCTCTTTCAAATGTAGTCAATAGACTTGGGATGTGCAGCCATATTAGGGAGAAAGTGTGCATTGTATGAAATGTAGGACTTCCATGGCTTACTGAATGTTACAGAAATTTGTATTCAGGATGCATAGGAACTATATTTTGTGTACAAATGCATTTCCGGATGATAACTCAAGTTCTAATGAAGGGAGCATTACCAACCTGGCGTGGGATCTTGTCCTTGGTGGTCCGAAGGAACTTATCGATTTTGGCATCAAACGGTCAAAGGTCAGGGCCACAGGGACCTAACAAATTATGTATTATTGCGTTTCCTGATGATAACTCAAGTTCTATTAAAAGGATCATTATCAAGCTGGAATGGATCCTTGGCCTTGTTGATCAGAAGAACCCTATTGATTTTGGCGTCAAAGGTCATGGTCACAGTGACCTAATTAATGATGTGATATTGCAGTTCCGGATGATAACTCAAGTTCTATTGGAGGGATCATTATCAATCTGGCGTGGGATCTTGTCCTTCGTGGTCAGAAGGAACCCTATCGATTTTGGCATCAACCGGTCAAAGGTCGGGGTCACATTAACTTAATTAATTATGTAATATTGCGTTTCCTGATGATAACTCTCTATTGAAGGGATCATTATCAGTCTGGTGTGGAACCTTGGCCTGATTGATCAGAAGAACTCGATTTATTTTGGCGTCAAACGGTCAAAGGTCATGGTCACCGTGACCTAATTAATGATGTAATATTGCATTTACGGATCATAACTCGAGTTTTATAGTTTACGCGAAGTTCCTTTATAGTGTTAAAGTTTGAACCAAATTGGCTAGTAGTTTTTGGCTCGCTCCATCCATATTAGATTCATTATGTCATACATTCATTTTGCTGATCATGCATGTGTCTCTGTGTATATTTGGAGCTCATCTGGCCACAATGTTCATGTGAGCTTATGCCATGGCAGCCTTCTGCCCGGCCGCCATTCGTCAGCCAGTCCATCAATCACATCTCCTTAACAATCACCGATTTCAGCCAAATTGGTGGGAAGAATCTTATTGTCACAGGCGCATAAATTTCTATTCCGAATTTTGATTGGTCAGGATTTTTGGGTGAAAATCTTAGACTTTATGAAAAAATGTAGTAGAAATTATCAATATATATGTCCACCTTAGCCGCTTCATGGGTTTTCAACAAGATTTGTCCTGTGGTGGGAGTCTCCAGAAATTGTATTAAGAATTTGGGTGAAAATCTTAGATTTTATGGAAATCTACTGGAAATTGCTTAGATGGGCACCGAAATATTTGCCAATTCAGATTCTTATTTCGTTGAAGCCTAAAATTGGCAATTTCCAGTAAATTTTCCATAAAATCTAAGATTTTCACGCAAATTCTGAATAAAGTTTTTCATAAAGCCTAAGACTATATTACACTTAAAGGCTTAGAAATAACTATTACAAGTGTGTCCAACACTTTGTCAGGCACCAGCTACTTAGTACTGGACATCCATAATTTGCTGCCGGTCAACGCTTTTCTACTTCACAGTGTTCTTTGCTTGAAGTTATTAGAAACATGTCAAAAAGCAACTAAACATGTGGCATAATGATTGTGATACACCTTAGGTAGATGAATATTGTATGGCTTTGTCAACACTTGTATGCAGATTGTGCCTGATATTTGACAGGCACCTTATGTCCAGGCTTGACTTAAAAATCTTAGACTTTATGTAAAATTTTCTAGAAACTATCAAATCAGTCTTCAGAATTCTTCGATTTTATGGAACATGGCAATAAGATTCTGAATTTTGATTGGTCAATGTGTTGGTTGAAATCTTAGATTTTATTATAAATGTAGCGGACATTGTCAAAATACATCTCGTATTTCAAATTAATTTGACTGGAAAGATTCTATGGAGGAATGGCTGCAGGACATATATTCAGAAATTTGATTGTTATATTTTTGGGGTGAAAATCTTAGATTTTGTGAAAGATTTACCAGAAATTGACAAAATGGATTTCATTTTAGCCGCTTATTGGATGTCAACGGCATTTGGCTAGCAGATGGTATGCTCCATAATTTATATTCAGGGTTTTGGTTGGTCAGCTTTTGGGTGAAAATCTTAGATTCATCTGTTTTCATGCATAACAGAAATGCCTAACATAAGACCAAATTATGTAGTATTTAGCCCAAATGTTCTTGCTATATCCACATGGTATCCGGCAAGTTAAAATTTGTAAATAAGCAATGGTAGTAGGCTACAATCCATTGATCTCTAGTTCTGCATGATATTGAGTATTCAGGTTAATTGTATAAATCCCTGGTAGCATTATCATCATTTTACGAGGCGTAAGGCATTGGCTTGTTATTGGCCCAGTGTTATTTGTTATGGTATGGCTTGCTCAGTCCAATTCAAAAGATCTTTCTCTGAAGTAGATTATATCTAGTTACTTCTTGAATGATTTGACTGTTGTCGCTTAATTAAGTCTCCTCGAAACCTTCAGTATACCAGTGACATTAGATTTAAGACATTAGCTCGGTTTTGTAGAAATGATGTGGTGCAAATAGGTGTTCCCGCGTCAAGGTGCAAGGAAAACCATGCTAGATATTTTTAAGCTAATTTTATGTGATGCAATATTACACTTAAATTAGCTCCAAAATATTCAACAGCTTGGTGTATTGGGATGTTGAAAATGCATGTTGAGTTGGCGTGCATAATTGATGAAGATACATGCACGTACATATTACAGGTGGCCTTAGTAAATAGGTTTTTACTATACACTTACCCCACGTTTCTCCCTGGCCATTTGACAAGGAAGCGCAGCTTTAGTTGGCTTCAGTGTCGTTGTGGATGGCTGCCCATCAAACACGTCCATGTATTTCACGTCTGAAGCTGTGTTTACCAACAATGAGAGTGAGAAACCTGGTGGAGGCCTCCGTAACGAATCTAACGATAACTCAGGGCCGCTTCCAACGTAGAAGATGACATCTTTCTCACTTTTTCTAGCGTATTTTAGAGACTCTTGGTCGTTGAAAGTACATTTCGGTGATAAGATTGTTGGTACTGCGTTGACTTTTAGTTTTATTTTATATCCACACCTTACCGCAATACTTGATTTACCGTACGACGAATTGTCGAAATGTGCTGAGCTCATCACCGACCACTTTGACGGCTTTGACTAGATTCGCGTTGTTTGTACGAATCTGGTCCATTCCTTTGACAGTTCTGGGTCAGTTGGCCACGAATAAAGGGCACAGCCCTTCCGCGTTGTGTTTTTACACCCGCCAACTACACATTGCCGCGGCATTTAAAAGAATCTAAAGAACTGTACTGAATTTCGCAACATGTTTGCTTGTTGTCATCTGTCAACTGCCAACGCGATGTCATGTGATCATTATTTTATCACGTGATAAGAATAGTCATCACGTGGTCATTTTGCTGGTCTCACGCAGGTTCTGTGACAGATGGCCTTAGTATAGAGGTTTTACTTTGCGTGTAGACTATGTGACAGATGGTCTTAGTATAGAGGTTTTACTTTGCGTGTAGACTATGTGACAGGTGGCCGTAATATAGAGGTTTTGCTTTGCGTGTGGACTATGTGACAGGTGGTCTTAGTATAGAGGTTTTACTGTATATATAGTAGTTTCCCAGCTATTCTCCCTGTAGTCCATGGGCATGCATAAGAAAGGGCGTGGCCAATACTTGCATGTCTTTATCTACGGTGTTGATAATTGTGGTGGTAATTCCTGATCGGGTTAAGCAACTGCGTTAACCGTGGAAAACCAGGCGGTGTATGTAGTCTCGTCAAACCCAAAACTCGGTTCGCTAACAACATTAAAAATCATCTCAATTTCAATCTTTCTTGCGAAATTTAACGGTTCTGGAACATTGAAAAATATTGTACTCGTCGTGACTACAGGGCAAAACCTTCGGCGGTGTGTTTTTCCAACCATTTACAACATATTGGCGCACTATTGTGTACAATCTCAAGAAATAGCATAATATGAAATTCGCCATTCATGCCGATTCGTTATTTACTCATAACTGCCAAAACGATGTCATGTGATCAGTATTTTATCACGTGATGAGAACAATCAATCACGCGATGACGTCATCCCGTGATAATCACGGAAATTGAATAAAGATACTTTTGATAACGAAATTTAATATTTAGGAATTTGAAAATATGGAAATAGTATTTTTTTTTAATTACATTATGCAAAAGCATGGTATGCTCTGGTATGGGCCCCTGCAACTGATTATTTAAACACATAGTGGCACAACCGTTCTGGCCCACTATACAACTATGCTTTTACTATAGCATGGTGTGAATAAACAGGCAGATCTTGGCAAGCACTATGGCGCAATATACAATATCAGATACGTCCATCCGTTTAGTGGCCAAGTGCTCACGAGAATTCACCTTTCCAGAGTATCCATCTATCATCTCGCGTCATAGGGTGTTGTAATAAGCTAAGGGGTGTGCATGATGACGTTACAATCATTACGTCATAAATGATTCTATTGGGTCCGTCTTTAACTTTTAAAGTCCGACAGCAGCATAGGCAGCAAGAGCGCCCAGTAAAATTTGTTCCAAAATATTCAATAGCTTACGCCTATAGCTTTCTGGAAATTGATAGTCAGGAAGTTCAGAGATCGATCGATCCCAACACGAGCGAGGTGTGGGTGGAGCTTAGATAGAGATGGGCGGGGTATATCTAAACATGGAAAGGTCCATTCTTTTATAGCGCGCCAGGAATGTTATGCGGATTGTTTGGGTGAAACGACTGGTATAGCTTTGCATAAATAGATCATGCATGTGCCCATATTTCAGAAAACACACACCGATTTGCTTGACACTTTCTCAGTTAATAACAAAAACTACTTTTGTTCCATATCTGAGAGACTGCCACCAACGCGTTAATCGATTCCCAACTCACAATGTATCACCTGGGACGTAAATCACGCTAATTAATTTTTTCAGACGGTTCTTATAAGACGACATTTAATTCCCTTTCACGGTAATTTCGAAGAGAATTAGCCAAATTTGCGGGATTTTCAAATATATCTTTGATAACCAATACAAAAAGAAAGTCTGTTTAATAAAAAAGAAACATGTACGAGCGCATTCAGCAGGAACAACTGTACTAGAACCCATTACAAACATAGCGTGTACTAAAGGTAATTTCGGCGACATCGGTTCGATATCCGCCATTACTATTGATTCCTACGCAGGTCTCTGTTAGCCGTTGAAATTAGAATTCCCGTTTGGCGCGTTTTCAAACTTGCATTTCTCGCTTATTTCTAACTGTATGCTCGCACAATTTATATGAGCGAGACGGATTTTGATTGTGTTTCAGATATATATTATAAATGGCTTTTAAAATTATGTTTGCATATAGGATTTAAGTAACCTTCGTGAATACGGCCCCAGGTTTTGTTTCAGATAAGAATAACACAGTAAGAGTAATTAATCTGACCATGTATATCAGACTGTTGTTGTTGTTGTTGTTGTTGTTGTTGTTGTTGTTGTTGGTGTCGGCGTTGTTGTTGTTATTGTTGTTGGTGGCGTTGTTGATGTTGTTGTTGTTGCTGTTGTTGTTGTTGTTGGTTTTGTTGTTGTTGTTGTTGTTGTTGCTGTTGGTTTTGTTGTTGTTGTTGATGTTGGTGGTGGTGGTGGCGGTGGTGGTGGTGGTGGTGGTCGTGGTGGTGGTGTTTCTGTCGTTGTTTTGTAGGTGGCGATTTTTTCAACTTGTCCTCGTCAACACGCGGGAAATAAAGATAGCCATTTCCCTTTCACATTAATAACTATCAGTTCAGTAAGTAATGTTGTTCTAAGCAAGTTATTGAAATAAAAAGATAATCAGACTAAGAATAGCACTAGCTCAGTGCAATGGAGTATTCTTTAAACAAAGATTACCAGAGATATGTTTAATTGCTTATAATGCTACAGAAACCTTACACCGGGCATCCAGTATGACAGGCAAACTACTGATGATGAAAAAGCAGCTGATTAGATGACAATTTCAGCAAGCATAAGTCGGGTTATTGGTTTGTTAATTTTGCCGTTTTGTCGGTTGCTCTGTCTCTAGCTGTCTGTCTGTCAAATTGACATTTCTAAGAAAGCTGCCCACCTCACAAATATAGCACGTCACCGTTGTTTATTAGTCTGCCAATCAAATCATTTTTCAAGGGGAAGATATTGCTGGAAGATGCTCCTGTTTTGGCTTATCTCCAACAGAGACATTGAAATGAATGAACAGCCGGTGTTTCTTGACGTTCCCTTTGTCATGTGGACATCGCTAGTTGAATCACCGGTATATTTCCACTGTCCTAAATTGCAACTGCCTACAGCAACGTCCTGTACAACATTAGCTACAATTGCCGTGCCAGAATTAATTTAATGGAACAATATTACTAGAGTTATACATGCGGTCTGTTGAATAATTTAAATACAATTTAACAGGAAGGCGATGACGTTGAATCGAAAGGAGCAAAGTTTATCGGTCAAATTATTTCAAATTTTTCAATACAGTATCCGCTGTAGGATTTTGTCTCGATGGTTGAACAGAGTATCGTATTAATGACAGAATTTGAGCCAAAAAAAGGTTTAACTATTTTATTATTGAAGGCCAATTAGAAAGACAATGGAATTTTTGTTTTTCAGAATGGTCCGCTGGAACGACTGGCGCTGTTATCGAGCCAGTTATTCCAGTAGCATTTTTCTATATGTATACTCTTGGCCTGCAACTGGACCTCCCTAGACAGTATAGACCGTCTTCGCCATGAAGGGGTTAAGCGGGGGGGGGGGGGGGCGGTAATTAATAATGCATTTGGAAAGTTTCTACAAAAATTCTTATTCTTGCAAATTAGTGTGTGATTAAAAGTAACTTAATCATTTTAAAGCTAGGCGGGATTAATATCATGCGCTATCCATAATGCTTATTGAAAACTACAAAGACTACTGGATACGGGAATGCTGGAGGGTGATCAACAAGGAACATGTGATATATATTTTAGAATGCTTAATAATTAGTATTGCTCTTCTAGAAACAAGGTGGGTGATTCAGGAAACCACAATTTTCTTACAATTACGATGAATAACTAACATCAGATGGTTGATTATATGTGTATGCAAGTGAATCACATCTCTATTGACAATATGTAGGTGGCGGTATCTATTCCCACTAAAGCCCAGTGGTTGCCTTTTCAAATAAGTTGCTTTATGCTATGGGTATTGGTAAATAATTTGGTGAATGAATGTGTGTATAAAGGTGAAATGATCCCGAATACATCTTGAAGTTCACAACATGTCCTATACATTCTTTCAATCTTTGGCCACCGTCTTTAAAGAAACACAGCCACCCATGGCATAGTTGCCTCAGTCCACACGTGAGTATACATGTTTACCCATGTAAAGACAGGAATGGTTCTTTACTGTTACTAAGCTACTAAGACTGCGCGGTATTGCATAATGTAAAATCGGTGACGCTGTCAATCTTCAAACCGGTTTGAACCGTATATCGGTTTTATGGGATGGGTGGGGCCAGGGATGAGTGTATACAATTATTGTATGTAATGTTTTTTAGATAAGCATATAGCAACTATACGGGTGTTGTCTGGAACATTTGACCGAAAATCCACGCCGTGGTGTTAGCGTAATCGCCTGGTAATCACCCGGGCGAGGTCCAAATCCCGCTCGACTGTCAGGTGATGAAGTGGCGGATAAGAAATCGGTGGAAACATAGGCAATCTCATTCACTCCTCACTGCCTCTCTCTCCACCCAGGAGTATAAATGGGTACCAGTGTACAACAGGGGAAGTTAACAATAATAGGCTGGCATACAAACCAGCGTGAATGGGACCTGGAATTAGGGACTCGATAGACGTCAATCAACCCAATAACTTCTGATTACGCCGGTAATTGTTAAAATCTAGCTTCTAACAAACAACACATTGTGTTCCATTCACACTCGATTAATTCTAATGCGCGAGATTTATGGTTTGTTTAATCATCACGCGTCGAACAACGGGGCATGCACCGCAATTTGTGTTAATCAGTTAAATAATGTGCTGTTACTTTTAGACTGCTTGTTGAAAATTGCTGGTGCCACGGAACAGCAAAATCCTTCAATTAATTACTCACATTTTAACATTCTGATGACAAGCGGGCATCGAATCATATCTATTACATATCCCAGCAATGATGATTTTGTCCCGTTACAAGGGGTTGGTGTGCTTAAAGCACACGCCTATTGAATTAAATTACCTTGACACAACTGACACAACTCGTCAAGGTGGTCGTTAACGTGTGAACGTGGAACAACCGGATATATACGTTTAAAAAGCCTTGAAGACTTATCTAAACATTATGTGGGTTACTTACTTAGCGTTGCCTTGATAACTCCCTCGCTCAAAAATACAGCGCCAATAAACATGTTTATATGGTATCCGAACCGCGACAATTTAAAAAAATCCCCCGGGACTCGCGATGCGGACTACGAGTTTAATTTAGCAGAAGCTTAGATAGAGGTAAGCATGTGATTTTAACGGAATTGTGATAAGTATTCACGCAGCGCGAGACTCGTCCATGCCAAACAAGCGTCGACCATACGTACACGAATTAAGGAGAAACATCATCTTAAACACAATTAGATTTTGTTAACTCTGAATACGAAAGACCAATAGAAAGTCAATCACTTACAATTTTATAAATATTATCGCGTGTGTTAAATATTTCGAAACTAATTAGACTGAGATTTGATTCTATAAACAACAGCAGCATTTTGCAGTTACAATAGTTTCAAAAAAAGTGGAACGTTTACAGACGGAGTGCAATTAATCATAAGCAATTTAGTGGGAATAGAAAATAACTGAAATGTTGACTTTAGATGTTCAGATGGGTCTGCGCTTTAACCATTTCATGGACAAATTTGGTCAATATAATTATACTTTTTTCTGGAATTTGCAGACAAAGGAAGATTATTTTTTTAATGTTTACCCCTTGAGTGTCTGGCTATCGGGCCAGTAATTCCAGTGCTAAAATATTTAAAAAAATTGGCTTCTTTAGGTATGCTAATTGACAGTTCTCTTGACCATCACAGAGGTCGACTTAGCAGCAATATTTGTAAATAAGAAAAAAGATCAATCAGAATTGGCTAAACCGAAAACTCGTTTTTCGGTATGAGCATGATTACGGCGGTTTGAACCGGTATTGAACCGGTTTACAATGTGAGATCGGTATATCGCGCAGCTCTACTGATATGAATGTAGACCTGACATGAATAGCACTCAATAAAAAGCGACCAGATACTTACAAAAATATACACAACCCCTAATAGAGTGTGACTAATCACACAGTTAGCCAGGTCATACAATACACTATATCAGGTGTAGCACATAACTGCTAATTATCACACCCGTTTATGATGGCATTGTGTGGCTACATAGTAACGAAGCTCAGATATGTATGTCTTTTATTCGTTTATAATATTGACGTTGAAAAACAAACACACATACATGCAAATAGATAGATTATATCTGAGTCTGACAGAATGACCACATATCTCTCAGTCATTCCGTCTAGATACTCTTGTCTCCACCGACGTGACGATGAATTTAACCTACATTCCATAAACCTGCCTAACAATGCTGTGATCATTGTTAATTCGTTTCGGGCCCGCATATAAAGACTTCCCATTATGGCAGCAAATGGATGAATCCACTTTTAGCAATGTCCCACCCATTTCTGGCTAAGCTCCTCACATGTTTTGCCCGTGCTGGGATCGATCGAACACTGAGCTGCAAGCAGCTCAATTTCCCGAAAACTAGCCAGGTAACCTGTCCAATATTTTTCCCAGTAGCATCCATGGCCTGTTAAATTCGTTTCAAAATATTCAACACAATGTGTATTAAATAGTAAATCATGCACAATGCTAATGATACAGCTGGCATACATTTAAAATGTCATCACGGAATATAGCTACGTCATCCAATACGCATTTGATTGTAGCCTCAGCATAAATGTGGTGTAATTGATTATGACGCCATATACTTGAGTGACAGATTGGAGTCATCCATTACGAGGCCTTGTTAGGGCATGATGTCGATAAAGGAATGCCACAGTGAAATAGTATCTTCTCAGTTGACACCTCACCACCCCAGCCTTACACCCGCATGGATATGACAAACGGCATGTACAATGTGAGAGCAACCTTCTTTCTGTGACAGATCTTGGAATTTTAAAATTCATTCTACAGACCGATGGGGACTATCAACATCACCTTCCGTGAAACACCTTTCTGTCAGCTACTTTTCAAATTAAGCTGCGGAAAGTAACCGTTTCTACAATCCATTTCAAAACATGTGTATTTTGCCTTACTCCAGGATACAGCCAAGATAGCATAGTTAAGCGAGCCCTCGCCCAGCCCACGATTCTTGAGAAACATGGTGATACAGATTGAACTAGTAGAGAACTATTACCTGTGACTGTGGTATCTGATTCTATTATCAATTGTGTCACAATTACGCCACATGTTAGTTGACGTCACAATGATAATGATATAGCTCTGTGCCAACAATGGTGACGAATCGCATGTCTTAGATGAATTTTCAATTTAATACACATTCTGTTGAATATTTTGGAGCAAATTCGACTTCTAGTTATGACTACCATAAATCGAAACGGCCCCAATTCAAATTCGTTTAACATATTTAATATATTTAACATATATAACAGCATACCCGCAATAGTACGCCACCTGGAAATTTAGAAAGTCTGAGCCTCTATTAGCATGCAAAATAAGAAATTTGTAGTTGGGGTCGAGAACTCGATTAACACACACACGAAATACAAGAGTAAGAGTCTCTATGTTCTGTTCTTGACAAATTTGATGTATGCACTATTGTTCGTGATTCTCATTTTCTGGATAAGAACATGCCATACTAGACGAAAGAATCGTATGAATCGTATGTCATGCTGTTACCATCATGTGACTGGTGTTCTGGTTAACACACGAGACAGAGCATTCGCCAATTATGATCCTCCTGAATGGGCTGAGAGTGTTCTGGTAGCCCAGCAGCGGAGGAAGTTGCATGGCGGCCGACATGGTCTAGCTTTTGTTCACTCAGGCCTCATGATATAGCGAGGTGGACGATAAGAAAAAAGAGGAATCCGATAGTCATAAGCCTAGTGTGGTTGCACTCGGGTTAAGACGTTGCCCGGGACTCATAATCAGGACATGTGTCTATATGCTCTGATGTTCTAGTCTGAGATATATTAACAGTGAAAATATTACCAGATTCCCAAATGTGATAATACGTTTTTGTTTTCCAAAGCAGATACCAAGACAACCATCATCAAGTCTTGAGCGAGTTATGACATATGGATGGAAAAAATGGCGACCTCTTCAAGAAGTATTTAATCTTCTTCCGAACAGCCGAAGCCATTCATCACAAGTTGGCTTCACCAATTTGTCAATGTCACACTCGCAAACTCCTGGTCAAATCTCACTATCTGGTGTGCGACAACACGCTGTTATCATCTACACATTTCGGATGGTTACAGCAAACTCTGTCTCAGAAAACCGTTTCAAATGTGTTATTAAAGACAGATTGATATTTGGTATAATTTGGTTTTCAAACGGAATGTCGCTCTATGGCACACGTGGTGTCTCGTTAAGGTCGGTTGCCATACGAGCACTGGTCTTAAGCAGCCACCATATCATGCCTCGGAGATAGGAGGCCATAATAGACATATTTGATTGTATTCTGAATTGTTCACCTCTCGAAAGAAATAAGCATGGTTTTATTGCATATTTACCAATCCAATTTTTGTTTATGATACCATATTAATGCCATTAGCAGTGAGTTATGCTTGTCACGGAATAATCTTATTTATTAGACGAGTTTCATTGCCATGGCTAGTCTCTTTGCTCATCTAAAATCAGGGACTGCAGTGGGAAATCATAGCAGGGAGACTCTAGATCGATCGCTTTCAGATATGTGCCTTTATGTAATTAACAGTCGCTTTTGAGCATTGCCTTAGTTTGTGAGTGTCGCCATTTGTCCATGCGTTGTCACAGGCGAAGACACAACACGTTAGATCACAGAAGTACAAGACGGATTCTTTCCTGATTGTATGGAAATTGAACGATGGCGTCAGTTGTAAATTATCTATTCAATCAACTGAGCCAAATCCATAAAAACACCTGTGATGGGTTAATACTAGAATCTTAACATCCATTCTTACGACCACTCAATGCTGAGGAAGATGTAAATTATAAATTGTACAGTTTGTATACATACAAACACAGCATTGACGTCGGAATTTAGATTCGTTTCGCAGAAAGACCAAAGTAATTGATATCGTGTGAGCACTAGCCATTTATTGTTAGTTTGATGTTGTTGTTATTGTTGTTACTGTGGTGGTTGTGGTGGCGGAGTTGTTGTTGGTGTTGTCGGTGATGGATGTGGTGGTGGTTGTGGTGGTGCTCGCTGTCGTTGCTGTCGGGTGGTGGTGGTGATGGTGGCGATTACGACGCTGGGGATGGTGTTGATGTTGATGTTGCTGGTGGTGGTGGTGGTGGTGGTGGTGGTGGTGGTGGTGGTGGTGCTGGTGATGGTGGTGGTGGTGGTTGGGCCACTGCTGCGGCTGTGGCTGTGGTGCTGGTGGTAGTGGTGGTGGTGGTGGCGGTGGTGATGGTGTTTTTTGCGGCGGCTATGGTGGTGGGGGTGTTGCGGCTGCACGTACCGGTGATGGATTTGATGTTGGTTGTGGTTCTGTTGCTAACACTTGAATAACCTCTCTTTGCATTACATATGCGAATATTAATTACATTGTCCCATTTGATCCCGAACCCCTTTTTAAGTCTATGCATTTGAGCGATATAATTAGCAGGATGGAAATAAGAACATGGCCCAGGATGTACTCGTTGAGAAAGGGTACGTCTGTCATTAAAAATTGGCAATAGACTAGCGCGCATTGCAGATGCCTTTTCCATATTCGGAATTCCTGGCCTAAAGGCTTAAGGAAAATTGCATCGCGAATTAAGAAGTATTCACTACTGACAGGTCGGCGGGTAATTCATCATATTTTGCTATGGTAGATAACTGTCGTGGAGGTGGTTCTTAACTATTTGAACCCGAGAGGACCAATTCAAAAACGCATTTACCATTTAATAAATAGTATGTTATTTGCTGCCATTACTTTCAAAATAGTCAATATATACACCTGTGCAAAGGTTAAGCACCACCCTATTTTTACGCACATGCGAGGGTATATTCATGTGCTATGAAGAAAGCAATAGCATAAACATTTATGTACCCATCCATCTTAGTGCAAGAGGTAATAATGCAGCTAGAGGAATGCTGATTATGATGGTGGGGAAACACTGTATGTTTTTGTTTGAGCTTGAAAACGAGGCCTGAATATGGTTACGTTGACACAACTGACAACTATTGCCCTACAGTTGACACACGTGGCTAGATTGTCATTAATGGTGTCTGAAAACGAAGTTTAACATCTGTGCACGAGTTTGAGACTGTCATTATTAATACCGGGTATATCCACCTTGTGCCTGGATGACGGCCTGGACACGACGTCTCATGCTGGTCACCAACCGACTGATACGCCATTGTGGTATTCGTTGCCATTCAAGATGGAGTGCGTCTGTTAATTCCTGTAGGTTCTGCACAGGAGGATCCATCCTTCTCACCATGTTTCCCAGAATGTCCCAGATATGCTCAATAGGGTTCATGTCAGGCCTCCTTGCTGGCCATGGTAGGGTTTCGATGGCATTCTGGCGGAGGTATTCATGCACAGCTCTAGCACGATGTGGTCGGGCGTTGTCATCCATGAATATAGGGTGGGTTCCAGGTGCATGATTTACAAAATGAGGGACCACAACTCTATCCAGTATGGAATCTTGATATCTTTGTCCATTTAGTGTTCCAAGTACAGTCAACAGATCCAGCTTACAATCAAATGAGATGCACCCCTATATCATAACGGAACCTCCACCAAATGGAACTTCTTCCATGATGTTACGTTGGTCGTACGCCGTGCGTCTGGACCTCCATACACGAGTTCGACCATCTGTGGTATGAAGCAGGAACCGACTTTCATCCGACCAGTGTACCCGTCTCCAGGATCTCATGTTCCAGTGTCTTCTTTCGTTGCACCACCTCAGACGCTCCTCTTTGTGGTGTGCAGTGAGGAGAGGACGTCTGACAGGTCTCCTAGCTTTCATGCCAGCAGCATACAGTCTCCTTTTGACGGTAGACATTGACACTCTATTGCGCGTTTCCCATTGCTGGCTGAGCACTCTGCTGTTGGTGAATGGAGATCTCCTAACAAGGCGTACTAGGGCTCGATCATCACGGGCAGTAGTCTTCTTCGGTCTTCCAGATCTAGGCCTGTCCTTCACCTCGTTAGTTTGCCCATGTTTTGCAATCAAACGACTGATTACAGTATGGTTAATGTTCAGCTGTCTGCCAATCTCTCTGCATGACATACCAGTGGCATGCATGCCTATGATTTGCCATTTCACACGATCACTTAACCTTCGTCTTGCCATAGCGGTTCACAATCAAGAGCTAATTCTCTCTGTACAAATAAACCACGGTCATGAACACAAAATTCCTAATCTTGTCGCCTAAATATGTATGTAATGTTCTACACCTCAAACTGGACTTTTACATAACTGAACACGTGTGCTGTTTCCCGCCACGCACGGACATCAAGCGGCGTGAAGTCATGCATGCATGTGCATTTCGTACTTGGAATTATGTCAGCTAACGCGGGGACAATAAGTTTGGCAGCCTAGTTGTACCATCATGTTTCTACGTTCTATTGTTTTTGCTGGTGCTTAACTTTTGCACAGGTGTATAGTCTATAGTTTGTTTGAAATAGGCGATTTGAATATTTAGAGTGCAATAGGACAACGGACAAGAAAAAAATCTCTCGAATATGTCCAAATTACCTACCCTGTTTTAGCTAAATGTGACCAGTACGTCATCATGTTGGACTCACACAGTGGGCGATCTATCTTTTTGTACCCTCCAGGAAAATCTGATATCCTATCAACCAAAGGTGCACCAAACACGAACGACAACTCCTCGCCATATACACTTCCTGACCAGGGTTTGTAACTGTCTTCGCCTCTGTAGTAGTTGAACACGTATATATATGTGGCACGTATTTGGCCATGCGCCTCGCTGACCCGAAGTAACGGAGGCAAGTACAGTACATCACATAGTAGGTTCAGAAGACTATCCCGGGGAGGATACGTATCTACGTTCCGATTCCAATCAGTGTAGTAATGATCTAAGATATCATGGGCATTCTGTCGCTGAAATTTAAAAAAAATATTATGCACAAGCGTTCTCGCTATTTGAATTTTACGAAGCTTAGTAATTCTATTCGTGACCTCAGTTTGTTTTTAAAAACGGGACGGCTTCGTTTCTAGTCAAGCCAAATAGAAGAGAACCTGTTCTGAATATAGTAGATGACGCTTTCATCAGCTTCACCATAAATTGTGGTAAAATTCTACTCAGCGCCCACTGTCGGCGTAAATCAACTAAAGTTTTTCGGTGACGGCGAGACAGGGTTGATTAACGATACGTCTGTCATTGTGACGCTGGCGTGTCTAAATCAGGTGATAAGTGAGCATGCACCGCCCAAGAACAGGGAACAGTTGATCTTCTCGGCAACGCGCCTATTGCAAGAAACCGAATCGTTGACCAATCAGGACAGAGCCGCTCATTAAAATACCTTGCTGGAATAATTTGCCATCTGAAGAAGAAACTAAAGTTTTGTCGATAAAGTAAAACCTGACCATAACGGATACTGCATGCCCCATCTACAAATGGCCACTAAAGACAGGTGCTCTCTCAAAATTATTATTATTAGTAGTAGTAGTAGTAGTAGTAGTAGTAGTAGTAGTAGTAGTAGTAGTAGTAGTAGTAGTAGTAGTAGTAGTAGTAGTTGTAGCAGTAGCAGCAGCAGCAGCAGTAGTAGTAGTAGTAGTAGTAGTAGTAGTAGTAGTAGTAGTTGTTGTAGTAGTAGTAGTAGTAGTAGTAGTAGTAGTAGTAGTAGTAGTAGTTGTAGTAGTAGTAGTAGTGGTGGTGGCGGTGGTGGTGGTGGTGGTAGTAGTAGTAGTGGTAGTAGTAGTAGTTGTAGTAGTAGTAGTAGTAGTAGTAGTAGTAGTAGTAGTAGTAGTAGTAGTAGTAGTAGTAGTAGTAGTAGTAGTAGTTTTTAGTCGTCGTCATAATTGTAGTAGTCGTCATCATCGTCGTCATGGTCGTCGTCGTCGTCGTTGTTGTTGTTGTTGTTCTTGTTGTTGTTGTTGTTGTGGTTGTTATCGTCGTGGCTGTTGTTGTGTGTATGTTCGGAACACGGATACATAGTAACTGCTATTATAATGAATTGCTAGAGGCATTATTTCCACAATGCATAGATTTATGCGAACAATTGTGGCACCATGACCATGTCCAAACAAAGTCATGTGACGATAGTTACCTCGGAATTGCCCAATACTTATTTTCCTTCAACCGTAGTAATGCGGCCACGAGGTCCATCATAGCGTAGTGACCTACAACATTATTTGTTCCTCCTGTTAGAAAACCTGTGGAGTAGAACAGAACATGCATGGCGCCGCTAAACATATTTAACAACCTCAATATATGATAACACGTGTTCTGTGGAAATATGCTCTGGGTGTTATAGGCATAGTTCACTAAAAAGACACTTGCCATGATTATACTAACGGTAAGCCATTTAATTCACAAAACTTCAAAAGAAATGTATCCCTTAGAATTGAAAAAAATATACTGTTGATTATTTTGAAACTAAATTCACTGGGACGTATTGCTGCCATAGAAAATTAGTTTCCAATTATTCAACAGTTTACCTATATAATTCCCTTGAAATTTAGATTTCGTGAATTCAGAACTCAGTTTCAAATAGTTTCCATCAGGCGTAGATCGTGGGCGGGAAAGGAAACGGACATTGGTAGAAATGGATTCCACTATTCGATTCAAAATGGTGGAATCCAGTTTGTGCTATGCCACGCCCATAGTAAATGCGCATGCAAGATGGAGATGCATCTGCAATCCATAACACAACATGAACTAGTATTTGCCATTTGGATGCTACCTTCAGACAATACCGTGCGTACTACCTCAATCGATCGTGGACTCGATTGCGTGCATTGTTTGATATTACAACGCGAGCTTGATGTAGGATACTTAAAGATTGGCAATAGTAGCTTGCACAGACAATATTGAACTAATCTTATGTAGGTTTATTACTGTATACTCTTTTACAATATCCATGAACTTGTTAGTCAGACAGGATCTGTATGCAAATTAACTGTGGTGCAAATGGCTCGGACATTGTATTGAATATCCTTTCTACCATGATGCCAGTTTGGCTTATACTTTGACAAATATTGACATCAGTGTATAAGGACTAATATGTTTAAAGTCACGGATCTCCTGAACAATCCAATTTGCATTTATTCCAGTAAGAGCATCGTTGCAACGTTTCTGCAAACTATATAATAAAGGCGCGCTATCACTCACACATATATCATTGCTCGCGTTATTCAAAAACCTCTAAATGGGTTGTCTTTCCTGAGAGAAGATACACATTGGGTGTATACACGAGCATGCAATGGCATAATGAAATGCAAGTGACTACTTAGCAACTAGATAGAGAAGAGCACTTTGAGTGTTGGCAAGAGAATTGTGCTTATAAAGAAACATCAACGATATGATAACATATCAAATAAGCAAAATGGAACTATGGGCAATCTACATGAGTCTTGTTTTGTGATATTTTGGTCTAAAAACAAAATATTTATCTTATCTATAGCAATGCATAGCGTTGCTAAATAGCGCCAACTCTGGTATGCATATTGCCATGATTCATTTAACCACACACTTTGGCTTCATACCATACCTACTATGCAGTCTGAGGGTGACGACTGGTATAAAATAAATCTACTAACTTCAGTTACCTTAATCAAAAAGCTAATTATACGTTAGAAGAGATTTGAGTTGTTGGTTATCGCTGCTGATGGAACAAAATAATGTGAAAATAATTATTTTTCAATTAGTGCGGCGTTGCACCAGTTTTCAGGTCAGCTCTCATACTACAAAGTCAGTGTGGTATAATTAGTTCTTTGAACTGTTGACTATCTTTTGAATAAATCGACAGGTTACGCAGCAGCAGCTTCCAGAAAGCCTTGAATTAAAAATGGGAGAACATAATTATTAAATGGTAAACGGTGCTTGGTGTTTGGTGTTTGGCTTCAAAGGTCAATGCTTTCTTACAAAGAATTCGAAGCCGGTAGTTGAGTTTACCTAAAACGAGTTTGTTATGACTTGCCAGTACACTTCGTTAATAAGCATTCCCTGCTCCGCCATCGTATGCATCACTGTGTATGAATATCATAACAGGAAGTACTGATGTCACGTTCCCTGCTGTTGGTGAAGCGCAAATAATTATAATTTCTTAGATACATCTATCATTTAGACTAAAATTATGTATTATAATCTAGATAGCATATGCCAATTTATTGTTATGCTGAATTATTAGTACGACTTAGTCTGGGTGTCAACTAGCTACAATACAAAATATCCTTATTATCATTTCACACCGTACCCACACCTAACCGTCTCCAAGAGGCTTGCGACTGACACTGTCATACAGGTTATTGTGTATATGGTGTGTATCTGGTTTATTTTCCACATAGTTGGTTCCTAAGTCATGTCCCACTTCCTACCATGTGAAGAAT
>CM067368.1:47461133-47553633 GCA_034401795.1 Chaetoderma sp. LZ-2023a
AAGGACACTTTATCGGGACTGACCCGGGAAAAGCCGAGGCGATCAGAGAAAGGTTCAAGGAACAGTTCATTGACAACGATGATGAGTCCTTGCACCAGTTCTCAGGAGACCCCAGGCCAATACTAACACCAATTAAAACAGCAGAAGTTGAGAAGGCACTTAAAGCCCTGAAAAATGGACGTGTATCTGGACCTGATGGCATGAGCAATGAAATATTCAAATATGCAAGTGGCATTATCTCAAAACCGATCACGCACCTAATCAATTCAGCTATTATGCACCACCTTCCCATCGACGCTGTAGACCAAGGCACCCTTACCGCACTACCCAAGTCCAAGAAGCCACCTGGGCGAGACAAGATCGATTACTTCACCGGATCATGTCAAAGTGGCTTCAAACGTGGACGCAGCTGCGCAGACTGTGCATGGGCTCAACGCATGCTTGTGTCGGTAGTCATGTCCAAACACTGTGACTTCCACAAAATGGGCAGTGACATGTCACGAGCTTTTGACACGATTAATAGTTCAAAGATCCTAGATTACTACGCCAGGCCAGTTGCAATGAAGATGAGCGATGACTAGTGAGACCACTTCTTGCAGACACCAAGCTAAGCTGAGAGTACGAGTCAAGTCAGTGAAGACTGCAGAGTTTGAGACATCAATCAGCTCCCCACTTGGCGATGGTCTATCTCCGGTGCTTTTCACCTGCTACCTTGCTGCCGCATTGAAATATGTGCGGGAAAGGTCCACAAGACCACCCCACCCCCATCACCCCCCCCCCACCCTACCCGCCCCGTGTCAATACTGGGCCTGCTGCTAGAGATGGAATACGCTGAAGATGTGGACTTCATAGCCGAGTAAAAGAAACCCCTTGACGAACTTCTCCCAATAGCTGCAAGCAAACTAAAAATTAAGAATATCTTTATGAATAAATCAAAAACAGAGTTCACCCACATACACATATCGACAAAGCATGAAACTATAGAAAATGACGACCCACTTTGTGGCGGCGAACCATGGAGGAAAAGTAAAATCCTGGGCTCACTGCTTTGCAGTACTGCTGACATTTCTGTACGCTGCATCATGGGGAACATAGCTTTCCAGAGGCTACGTTTACACAATGCAACCTACGTATCCTTGATGTTGTATAACTGTAACAGATGGGCAGCTCTAAAGGCAGCGCTAGACTAACTCGATGGCTGCCACCGCAAACACCTCCGCACCATCACTGGACACCGATGGCCAGACAGCATAATTTTCAACGATGTACTATACAAGATGTGCAAAACGGATTTGGCAATATAACGTGAAATGCAACGCATATGCTGGTTGTTAAAATGTTATATACGTTTACATGGACACGCACACACAATGTATGCATCCAGTGTATCCATCAATCATATGACTTCATAATAAACTACGTGACGTCATAATCAATTACGCCATGAATGACGTAGATACTTGATGACGGACCAATCGTTGGTGTACGCACTTCCCAGTATAACTTACCGTTCCAGTGTATGACGTCATAATCAGCGACGCCGCGTGTACGATGATGTCATAATTATTACGTCATTAATGATTTTTTTTGGCCCGTCTTTAACTCTTAATTGTCTGACACGCTGTACGAATTTTATGTATTTACTATTTAATAAACATGATGATAGGCAGCAACAGCGTCCAGTCAATTTAGTTCCAAAATATGCAACATCTTACCTGTATAGTTTTCTGGAAAATGATAGTCAGATATTTCGGAGATTGACCGATCACAACACGAGCGAGGTGTGCGTAGAGCGTAGCCAGAGATGGGAAGGGCATAGCTAAAATTTGAAAGGTCCATTATCTTCAAAACATCGCTAATTAGTATGTGGAGTTGCGAGTTCATCTAGTCTACATGGCTGTGTCATGAGGCGTGTTCGTCTTTAGAGCCCAAGTGTTAATATGTTACAAGACATTGAATAATACATTTGTTCCTCTTTGCGATATGCTATCCATTCAGTTTATTTTCTAGGGAAGGTGAATGAATTGTGGTTTATGATTGGAAGCAAAATTCCAACACGGTGCCTCTTTTGGTTCAAAGATTTATATTGTGGCTACAGGGAGCATGAAGTTTCCACACACACTCGCGTCAGATCCAAGTATTTTTATTTAAAAAATGCATTTATCATCAGGACAATTGCTGTGCTATGTAGATGGAGAATGTGGGTTTTGTGTTTTCCTCTTTAGCTCATAATTCATCGACTGAGAAGAAGTCTCATTTCTCAGCTAATGACTTGATTTAATGTGTTTTACGGTAAACGGTCTTGCGTCAACTTAACCAAATAACGCCCAATCCGGCCAAAACACGATTTGCAGTGGCGTTGATGAATGCCCAACACAAATCTATGTGTAAATTTAAATGAAGAAATTGTAATGTTTTTTACCGTTCTTGAGAAACGCCCGGCTACATGTTATGCATAACACTGTAAGCACTTTCGCGCATTGTTGAGACAATAGGCGTTAACCCTTTCACCGATGAAATGTCCATATATCATTGTCAACATCACTACACAGGAAGACTTGTAACTATTTTGAAATGAATTTGACAGGAAGCCATTGTTGGTTTGGCTTCAAGTCAAATTCATTTCAAGACATTAAACATACTAAGTTTTTTATCGTAAAGAATTTAATTTTCCAGGGACGTAGAAAGGATTAATCTATGTTGATCTGGAAAGAAAGCCGGTAAGCTATGATTTTCCTGTAGCTCACACGCACACCTATTAGACATTGCCATCCAGCTCGCAGCATATAACAGTTGGCATATTCGTCTAATATGCAAGAAGGACAGGGCGATATTAAGGAGTTATTGAATTTATAATCACCTTTCGATAATATTAGAGAGTATAAACTAGCTCAGTAAAGCATCGACTCGCACAAACTAAGCTGAATTACATATGCTTGAACGTGTATATATACATAGTAAACTATATCTAGAAAGGACATTTTATGAGTGAGCAAATACCAGTGGGAAATGATTAATACACACCCTCCCTTTTGTATGGTACATCACAGTAGGGTTGTGGCCACTTTATGTTATTAGCTTATTAGCTTATGATGGGCAGGCATTCGACCGCATGACTTAACTCTTCGTGTGCCAGTAGCTATTTAATGGTTAAGTCGGCCAAACCGGACTCTGAAGTGGTATTGGGCAGTGATTATTTGATGGAAAGGAGAAGACTATTTTTGAAAACTTGCCCCTGGAATGACTGACTCGGTAGCTAAGCCAGACATTCCTGTGGCAACATTTTAAAAATAGTCTTCTCCTGGCCTGCAAATGACACCGATAAAGTAGACATTAGAATTGTCTTGACCATTAGCATTTGATGTTTAATTCTGCCAAGACAGCTTTTGCAGTGGTCCTGCGAAACGTATCCATTTGCAGAATAACGGAAAATAATTTTTTGTAAATTATAGTGCTAAATTTATAAAAGAAATAGCTCTTGGTCTGCAATTAGTGGCTAATTACTGTGCCAAAAAATGTTTAATTTCTTGAACAATCTTGAACATTAAAGGTTTAATTGATATGAGTAGCATTTTGAGCGACTTTATTCGCTGTTGGTACAATAGGGGTTAACTGTTTAATGATTAAATTTGTTCAAAAAAAATAAAATATATACTTATTGAATGTCGATTTGCAAGCCAAGAGAAGACTATTTTTGAAAATTTACCACTGGAATGACTGGCTCGGTTATCGAGCCAGCCATTCCAGTGCTAGAATTTAAAAAATTAGCCTTCTCTTCGCCTGTAAATGGACATTCCCAAAGACCACTACAGGGGCCGGTCGTCATGAAAGGGTTAATCAATATAGAATCGGCAAAGCTTATGAAGGAACATGCAGTATACCAATGGTTGTACCGTGAATTAGTGTACCGTTTGTTACTCGCTATGCCTAAACAGGCACGTTTACATCAAGAGATGCGTCTTACACTAAATAGAGGGGGATTTAGGAAGTGATTGTCGTAATCCATGTATACACAATACTTATATATATACACCTGTGCAAAAGTTAAGCACCAGCAAAAACAATAGAACGTAGAAACATGATGGTACAACTAGGCTGCCATACTTTTTGTCCCCGCGTTAGCTGACATAATTCCAAGTACGAAATGCACATGCATGCATGACTTCACGCCGCTTGATGTCCGTGCGTGGCGGGAAACAGCACACGTGTTCAGTTATGTAAAAGTCCAGTTTGAGGTGTAGAACATTACATACAGATTTAGGCGACAAGATTAGGAAATTTGTGTTCATGACCGTGGTTTATTTGTACAGAGAGAATTAGCTCTTGATTGTGAACCGCTATGGCAAGACGAAGGTTAAGTGATCGTGTGAAATGGCAAATCATAGGCATGCATACCACTGGTATGTCATGCAGAGAGATTGGCAGACAGCTGAACATTAACCATACTGTAATCAGTCGTTTGATTGCAAAACATGGGCAAACTAACGAGGTGAAGGACAGGCCTAGATCTGGAAGACCGAAGAAGACTACTGCCCGTGATGATCGAGCCCTAGTACGCCTTGTTAGATCTCCATTCACCAACAGCAGAGTGCTCAGCCAGCAATGGGAAACGCGCAATAGAGTGTCAATGTCTACCGTCAAAAGGAGACTGTATGCTGCTGGCATGAAAGCTAGGAGACCTGTCAGACGTCCTCTCCTCACTGCACACCACAAAGAGGAGCGTCTGAGGTGGTGGAACGAAAGAAGACACTGGAACATGAGATCCTGGAGACGGGTACACTGGTCCGACGAAAGTCGGTTCCTGCTTCATGCCACAGATGGTCGAACTCGTGTATGGAGGTCCAGACGCACGGCGTACGACCAACGTAACATCATGGAAGAAGTTCCATTTGGTGGAGGTTCCGTTATGAAATGGGGGTGCATCTCATTTGATTGTAAGCTGGATCTGTTGACTGTACCTGGAACACTAAATGGACAAAGATATCAAGATTCCATACTGGATAGAGTTGTGGTCCCTCATTTTGTAAATCATGCACCTGGAACCCACCCTATATTCATAGATGACAACGCCCGACCACATCGTGCTAGAGCTGTGCATGAATACCTCCGCCAGAATGCCATCTAAACCCTACCATGGCCAGCAAGGAGCCCTGACATGAACCCTATTGAGCATATCTGGGACATTCTGGGAAACATGGTGAGAAGGAGGGATCCTCCTGTGCAGAACCTACAGGAATTAACAGACGCACTCAATCTTGAATGGCAACGAATACCACAATGGCGTATCAGTCGGTTGGTGACCAGCATGAGACGTCGTGTCCAGGCCGTCATCCAGGCACAAGGTGGATATACCCGGTATTAATAATGACAGTCTCAAACTCGTGCACAGACGTTAAACTTCGTTTTCAGACACCATTAATGACAATCTAGCCACGTGTGTCAACTGTAGGGCAATAGTTGTCAGTTGTGTCAACGTAACCATATTCAGGCCTCGTTTTCAAGTTCAAACAAAAACATACAGTGTTTCCCCACCATCATAATCAGCATTCCTCTAGTTGCATTATTACCTCTTGCACTAAGATGAATGGGTACATAAATTTTTATGCTATTGCTTTCTTCATAGCACATGAATATACCCTCGCATGTGCGTAAAAATAGGGTGGTACTTAACTTTTGCCCAGGTGTATATATATATATATATATATATATATATATATATATATATATATATATATATATATATATATATATATATATATATATATATATATATCCTTGTACAGCGGCAAGTTATGTATACATTTTTAATCTCGATATTGTATTCGTGATCGGTTTGCTGAGTAGAGTATTTTCAATAAGTAACTGACACGGTGATGCTCGGCTGGAGGAAACATAATCTTAACAAGTCAAGTCACGGCCGAATATTGACCCATTATTACACTGATCCCGTGGCCATTGGCGCAGTCAGTTCCCTTCACAGCCACGTTATCAAAAAGCAATGTAGCAGATGGGTTGCCAATTCATTATCCGCTCATTGGCAACAGTATCCATACCCTTCGTGAGTATTTGTTTATTATAATCAGATTTTATCGAGTAATCGGCTGTATCTTCGCTACTGCCGCGTTTTGATGTATAGCTCCGAGAAACTGGATGGTGATAAGTTGGGCTAATATATCCGTAGGTTGTGTATTTAAAAATAGATATTGTCCACCATATCTCCTTGGATGTTTATCGTTTTTGCTACAGCCTATAAATAACCTCTAACTTGTTGCTCAGGGATATTGTCTATACTTCAATATGCTATTACTACATTCCATTGACTACCGTACCTAACCCGATGACTGGACGCGATTGATCTCTCATCTGGAACCTTGGGCCCCAAGAGTGATTTTTGGACTATCGTCGATAACGTAAGTTTTACTTGGAGCATATTACTGGCATTTCACAGCTCTCTTGATTATGCTGTTTGGATGAAATGTCTGATCCATTTGGCTCGTCATCCATCTAACAGAGGAACTACAAGGAATATAGCAGGATACCGGTGTTTTCATGCAAAATTGTATTCCCATAAATCAAAATTTACCGTACAATCAAAATGGTATTGCTGTAGAAGTAGAATATACCATTGTTTATTTTACTTTGACATGCTAATTCACCTTTCCAGTGCATGCGCCTATCAAGCTGACGTCACATGAAGCCATGATCAGCTAAGTGGCGTGTATGATGGCGTCATAATCATTACGTCATACATGATTTTATTTGGCCCGTCTTTAAATCTTAGTAGTCCGACACAGTGTGTGAATATAGACACTTTTGCACGAGATAGGAGATGCCTGTTCAATTTACCCGGCATGCAATGCTACCCGGCGTGAAATGCTACCAAGCATGCAATGCCCTGACTCCATAATCGTTGGAACTACTGGACGCATTATTCGTTTAGTCTATTAGTCTCTGCACAAGCCAGTGCACGTGCAAATAGTGATTTGTCCTCCGTCTCTGGACGTGTAAGCATGCACGTAGGGCGTATTCACGGAAGTACATTCAACAGTCTGGATTTCAATACTATTCAGAGAAAGTGTGTCAATGTCCAGGAGAAAATAGGAGAACGCTTTTATACACCATATATGTCTATATTTAATGGAACACGAGCGCTTTAATAGACACGCAGCAACAGCGCCCAGACAAATTAGTTCCACAATATTCAACAACTTACCTGTACAGTTTTTTTTGGACATTTGATAGTCAGGGAGTTCAATGATCCACCGATCCCAACACGAGCGAAGTTTGGGTAGACCTTAGCTAAAGATGGGTGGGGCATAGCTAGAAATGTAAACGTCCATTGACGCTAATGTAAGAATACGATTTATGAAAGCTAGTCTAAACAGCAACATTCTTCAACAACACCATTGCAAAGTGGAGATAATTAATAGTTGAACTAGAGTTTACATTATTTGAAGCATTCCTGGATTTGGTACCGTATCATCATTCTAATCATTCGCGCGTAAACCTACTGCGAGAACATGCTCAGAGAAGTATGTGTATGCAAATAAAATTGCATTAAATTGAATTGAATCGTATGCTTGCATACAGCATGAAGTTCATGAGATAGTATGTACATGGGTGAATGCATGCGTCTGTGCCCGTATACGTCAGCGTGTCCGCGGTGTGTGGTTTGCAGCAGCAGTCACGTCAGCAGCATGTGTGCATGTGCCTATGCATCAGTTCGTCTGATTTTGTATGCGCCATATAGGACATCTTCTCCCTTTCTAACTCGAAGTGCATAATTCGAAAACTCAATTACAATTTAATACATACTTTTGCAGCAATAGGTTCCTCTCAAATTGGTTTCAAATTAGTCAGGGTCTAAACGTCTAGTTACCTGGATATCGAGTTTCTGTGTAATTTGGGTTTAATAGGTTAACGCAATTGTTAATAAACTCTCAGTACTGGTCATAGGTATTAATCAATGTCATTATCTCCAGCAATGTACACTTGAAGTTAGAGCTGTAAGATGCGTAACCCGGTTCATTTGTGTAAATCATGTTTTCAATTGAAGAATCCATGCACACGTCCACTGTTGTATTACATACACAGGTTGCAGTTATTCTGAAGTGATACATTTACGAAATATTTAGATACATTCAGCAACTCCATTAGAGCTGAAACTTTAGTGTGATATTTGGAGCCTCCATTATCACCGCGGAGTCCAACAGTACAATGGCACTCATTAGCATTACACGAGTCTTATCATGCTGGGCAGTGCGCAATCGCGAGAACAAAACAATAGTATGTCAACCAATGGTGGCTTCAAATATCACACTAAACTGGTAGTCAGGAAAAGAGACGATCGTCACAGATATTTTCTAAATATATCCTAATATTAATGTATCAAGATAACTGTCAAGAAGCACCTCCCACCTTCATTTGGTCCAGAAATGTATATAAAATTATATAATATAGGAAATGAGATGTTTTTTGTTACCGCCTATGACTCGAGGGACCACTTAGTGTCCATTAAGACAGATTTAACGGTATATAAAGCGTTCTACTTCAGTGAGATTTATTCATTTCTTTCAGTAATGGAATTACTTATTTTGCTTCTTTCTCTGACACTAAGAGCCAGTAATTACAGTTGTAATTGATATTCTCCGGCAAATTTATAAATACGAAATGTCATCACACACTAAAGACTGGTACTCTACCCAAGACTAATTAGCAAACCAGCTATTGAGCACACTAATCTCGCGTGACATAATGGGAGACTTTCATCCCAAATAATTTTAAATACTTCTTGGTGAGCATGAGATTGAGGAATTGTGGCTTGTAGTTTGTTTGGATAAGATGCCAATCGAGCCATATGCCATACAGAGATACACAATTTGGCCACGGTTCTTATATCGTTCAAGATATTTACCATTCAATTTATATTCGATCTCTGTGTCACTATGTTTCTAGAATCCGGTCTATGAAAACACTGTTTGCGTTTGTATGTGAATTCTTAGCAAGTACAATTTTTTTAAGCGTCATATGTTTCAAACACGTACGTATTCATTTTAATAAATGCAATTTTCTCGCAATTCCAAATGATGATATGAAAGGATATGGTTGAATATAAATAAAGACAGGATAATAGACAACACTACTCGATCAAGACACGTTGCTAATCAAACTGAATCACGATGGCGCGTTGTACTTTAATAACTTCCATAAACTAGGTATAGGTATCTCACATATGAACTACTGACACGCCTGTCAGTAGCAATGGGGCATCAAGTGCAATTTTAAATACAAGCACGGATTGCGAGCAGCTGGTGATATTTTTTACAAGGAGGCGACAATAGAACTTATAAATAGCAGACACTGTGTGAGCTATTAAAAAGGAAACCATAAGTAGTTGTGATATTGTAACCCTTTTGACTGGAATTCACCAAATATGAAACATCATCTGCAAAGTAAGAAATCAAATGCTGATATATTTGAAACTAATTTAACTGGGAACTGTGAACGGCTTACGTACATTTTTATCTTATATTTCCGAGTGTCTAAATTTAGTGTTCAAATGGTTAATTCGAATTATTGGAATAAAGCTGGAGTCATGTGTTGGGATATTCAATAAAAAGCTATTTATTCTAAACGAAAGTAACAAGGAGAGATTTAAAACTATTTGGAATATTCCATTAATTTAGATCAATGCCAACGTCTAAGGAGATCTGGCCATACAGCGGCAACTCGAAGCAGCACAATATTTTTCTTGTATTCCATGACAATTCTAGTGTAAATGGGGAGAGTTGCCACAAATGGATGGTTCAGAACAACGTATACAATGAAGCTGAATGTTGATTAATTTGACTTTTGCCGTATATAATACGCGTGTTTACCAGACCTAAATGTATGTTATGTGGTTATGTAATTGATCTCTTCATTCGTCAATATGCAATATGTTCTTGTGTAGTCAGTTTGATTACTTTACAATATGGCACTTGGATACAGAGGTTGGTGTTAGATTGATAGTGCACAATTAAAAGATTAAATTCAAAGTAATTGCCTTGCCGAACTCGATCGTATTATAATGCACTCTATATTAGCTTACAATTGCAACACATTGTGCAACCCACATGTAGTGTCAGTAGGCAATCACCTATATATATCAAAGCTAGTCAGGCAATATCAAGTTAGCTTCACGTATATAATTCGTTGCATTGTGTGTATGCACATTAACCCAGAAAGTTTAGATCAATGCGAAACATATCGCATGTTCCATTCAACAACTCGTCAAGCCAAACGAATCACTTGTTAATCGATCTTAATCAGTGCTAACAGACATGCGCAATATTGGATTACCAAACATCAAACGCTTTCTTTCCTTTGTAAATTGATTGGTTCCTGCATTGCGTATAGCATCTTTAAAACAGCACCTATGCTAATCTGTGAGAGCTCCACAGGAGGCAGCTTTTAGGGAAATTGATGTGTTGGTATATGTTTCAGAAATCATATACCATGAGGTGAGGAATTTGAACATGCAACTGAGTCAGCCGTCTACATTCCATGGTATATGCTCCTCGAAACAGTATAAGTATCAAGTAATAGCTATGGTTAGTGCCTACTCAGTATGATCCAGCTATATGCAGACATTGTGCACGTATCTAATGAGCAGCGCATTACGCATTGCACCATATTATTATAACAATTCCTCTATTTTTGGTAATATATTCTCATTCCCATTAATAATTTGAGCAATGGTACAATGTTCGGATTTACATGAAATGTAAATGCCTGTTGCAAACCGGTATATCACGAGTCCACCAAAACGGATATTACGCGTTATTTACATCACCATTTTTTGTATAGTGTTGTTGAATACATACTGAAATGGATAGTAAAATGATATTAACTTCCCATCGATACCTGCAAAACCAGATCTACTGTGTGAACCAAGACCACACAGCGAGAATATCATCGACAAACGCATACATGGCAACAAGTGCAGCATCATCATACACATTTAGCACCAACACGTCTATCAATCAAAGGATACCACAATTATCTGATCCAAATTTTTGCAATTTATTCAACTTAACCTATCGTGGTTGTTGCCACATTAGACCATGATTATCAATTTAATTTCAGATGAGCAAACACAATAAATTATGTCATATAAAATTTCATATATTGTTGCTGCAATTGATACAGCGATGGGAGTGAGACAAGTTAGAGGCATAACCAGCTAGGTACAGCTTAGCGAGAGGCTAAGTCTGACACATACATACAGGTTGGAAGAACTTGTCAAGATATTCGCTGCAGTATAATCGCCCAGGTGAATAATTAACAGACACTCGGACACCCATGTGCGTAATACATTTAATATTTCCCTGCATGTTTAGGGGCCATTGGCGTTAATCATTCACATACCATTCTATATGTGTAATATTTAATTTGTGGAAAACACCTTATTCCATTGTATATTTAAGACTACTCTAACCCGAACGCGATTTTCTTTGTGATAGTGACACTATGCACTCCTGCCAATTAATAATTAATAGCATGCAAGAGGGTAGAGTCACCTACAATTTACTCAAGCTCGTCAGCGAATCTTGTACTCAAATGTCATACAAAACGACCATCGGGAACAGATAGTTAACATCGACGTCAGCTCCGATCGAAACGAATCCCTAAACAAAATATTGAAATCTATGGAATCTGCCGCTACCAGCACCATACATGTTCTTACGAAATAACCAAATTAGGTATATTGGCGATCCTATAGTAGTAAAACTATCAGCAGAGCAGAGAACGCTATGGCTTCGCATCTATCAAAGTGACCAAAGTGAAGACTGCACAAAACTACGCCGAGAGTGCAATATTATTCTGCGCCACATTAGCGAACGCTTAAAAGATCTTGCTATTCAACAGGCAAACTCCATAGCAGATGAAATCACCACTACGGATGACTGTCACAAAGTATTTGTGACAGCCCGAGCCCTGAGGGTTACTGACTACACACCAGCACTCACTGTACCCAACTCTGAAGGACATTTTATCGGGACTGACCAGGGAAACGCCGAGGCGATCCGAGAATGGTTCACGGAATTGTTCACTGTCAACGGTGCTGGGCCCTTGCACCCGTTCTCAGAAAACAGAATAAATTGAGAAGGCACTTAAAGCCCTGAAAAATGGGTGTGCATCTGGACCTGATGGCATGAGCAATGAACTATTCAAATATGCATGTGACATTACCTCAAAACCGATCATGCACCTAATCAATTCAGCTTTCATGCACCACCTTCCCATCGACGCTGTCGGCCAAGGCACCCTTATTGCACTACCCACGCCCAAGAAGCCACCTGAGCCCCAGCCAATATGCAGCCCATTGTGCTCCTCAACAGCATACGGAAAATCCTATCCAATGTTACTCTATGCCGCATCCGAGACAAGATCGATTACTTCACCGGATCATGTCAAAGTGGCTTCAAACGTGGACGCAGCTGCGCAGACATTGTATGGGCTCAGCGCATGCTTGTGTCAGTAGTCATGTCCAAACACTGGGACTCCCACAAAATAGGTATTGACATGTCACGAGCCTTCGATACAATTAAACGCTCACAGATCCTAGATGTACTACTACGTCAGGCCAGTTGCAATGAAGACGAGCTACGACTAGTGAAACTACTGCTTGCAGACACCAAGCTGAGAGTATGAGTCAAGTCAGTCAAGTATGTAGAGTTTCAGAATTCAATCGGGTCCCCAGAGGGAGATGGTATCCTGTGCTTTTCACCCGTTACCTTACTGCTGCATTGAAATCCATGCGGGAAAGTTCCACAAGACCAATTCCCCCCCCCCCCAGTGTCAATGCTGGGTACGCTAGAGATGGAATATTTCGACGATGTGGACTTCACAGAGGAGGAAAAGAAACCCCTTTACGAACTTCTCACAATAGCTGCAAGCAAACTAAAAATTGAGAATCTCTTTATGAATGAATCCAAAACAGAGTTCACCCACATATACCTATCGACAATGCTTGAACCTAAAGAAAATGACAATCAACTTCGCGACGGCGAACCATGAGGAGAAGTAAAAGCCTGGGCTCACTGCTGTGCAGTACTACTGACATCGCTGCACGCTGTGCCATGGAGAACATAGCTCTCCAGTCCTTGTGGAAGCTATTAATTCGTAGATCAAAGATGCCCTTGATAAAAGGTTATGTGTATGCAATGCAGCCTGCATCTCCTCGATGCTGTATGACAGCAACAGCTGAGCAGCTCCAAAGGCAACTCTAGACAAACTCGATACCGGCCACTACAAACCCTACGCACCATCACTGGACATCGATGGCCAGACAGCATAATTTTCAACGATGCACTGTACAGATGTGTAATACGTCGCCGCTCTCTGTAAAAGTTGCGCAGCAAAGATGGTCCATGTTTGGCCATGTGCTAAGGATGCCAGAAGAGACACCAGCACAGGGAGTCTTGGAATTCGCCCTACTGGGAGCCAGCAAATACAAAGCCAGGAGAGCACGTCATTGCGTATATCTGCTAAGCATGCTATGAGGTGACCTCAAGAAAGCGGGACTCGGTACACTCAAGTCAAGAATGGACCTGAGGAAGACACACTGGGAAAAAGCGAAGAAGGACAGATTGCAGCTGTAGGATGTTTCTACTACAATAGCCGCAGAATACAGTAATCATACATTCATAACTACCACTGGTAGTCCAATCACTAACCTTCCATTTCATTTACATTCTAGTGTGGTGTAAATGTAGAATGAACATCAAATTGTACATCATGTACACAGTTGCATCAACTGGTTTTCAAATGTGCTTAATTATTGTAAAATGTCAATCTGTCAATCGAGTATAATTATTGCTTAGTAAATACCATTTTAAGCGCAACCAAATCTCATTTTAAATGCGATTTTCTAAACGAGCGTGATTAAATTCTAGCTCTTTTGAGATCCTCTATTTCTATAATAAACCCTGATCATGTAGGTTCCCGGCTTGGAGATAGTGCTGAATCCACCCAGCACTATGTGTTATCGGGTGAGCTAACACGGAAGGGATGAAAAGCTGCGTGATATGATATATACAATGGCAGCGGTAGAATCATGTTTTATATGTATCAAACACCTTAACCTTAATTTTAAATGAGCAATGATCTGTTTATTAAAATTATGATGATTATTTACGATACTGTCTGACTAATGATGTGTAATTTAATAATGGTATGCTGTGTGTGTGGCTAGCATACCTGGTGAGAGTTTTTTTCAGAATATCTGAATATCACGATATATTAATGCATCAGTTGAAATGATGATTCGCAGTATGACCCTTGGGGAGTGCGAACATTTTCTAGGAAAATCACTGGAAGCTGAGAGAAATAGAGGGGACTCTTTTCTCAAAATAGATCATATCTAACCAACCAAGATAAAAGTGGAATGTAGATAATTTGGCCAGCTGGAAACCTCACACGCATCATAATCTAAAATATTATGGGTTGTGTTTTTAGGTAATATGCATATGAACTGCCTTAGATAGCCACGGAGTTTTGAACCCGAATGCATTTCCTAGGGTGAGGGACCGCCATTTATGCTGTAAAACAGGCAGGCAATCGACAACAAATGCTACCTACGGCAACTAATGTCATGGACTATTTCAAGGTGATCAATATAACAGGTAAACACTAACAAATGTTGGTTATCATACTGTATGGCTTTAAGATGCTGCTTATCTAAGATGACTGGCCTGATGCCCACCAATCTAAATTTGAACTCACACCGTTTCCCCCAAACGTATTAGTCCTCGGCCAAATAGGATGCTTGGGAGCCCCGTTGCACCCCTCTGTAAGAGAAGGGTCGCTGGTACCAAATGAAAGGTCTATAATTCCTCTTTCGGAAAAAATATGTAGGACATGTGGCTAAGTGGTTAACCAGAACGATATGAAACATTCTAATAGGTGGCCAGACAAACAAAATTCTCGTCTGCACAGGGGAAATCTATAATGATTTATGTGAAGCCGTATATGCAACCAACAATACACAACTTAACTTGCAAGTTATAATGACAATAATTCAAAAACATAAATTTTTAGAAATATATTGCCGCATAGTTTTAGTTGTTAGCCCTATTTTATGACTGGAAGCACGTTTGTGTGCTCAAATCCGTATCATGTAAGTTTGTTCTGGTTTATATATATATATATATATATTTTATATATATATATATATATATATATATATATATATATATATATATATATATATATATATATATATATATATATATATATATATACGAAGACACTATGCTGCAACTAAAATGTAATACAATGAAACGACTCTAATTTTTACTTTATTTAATCCATCGTCAAATTATTACTTTATTTAATCCATCGTCATAAAAAGTATCACGCTGATGTAACCCAAATACAATGACAGAAAGGAAAATGATATAGATCATCACCTTCAATGTCTTACACTCTGGATCCTTCATGTGCTGGTTCTCACACTTGTCATCATTGCATTCACACAAACAAGCCGGGCTGCACTTCCACCCAGTTTGACACACTTACAATGATGGGAAGAACATCTTGATTTGTCGCATTTGCACGTTGTGAAATTTACAAGTACATCTGGTTCTGCAGCTTGAGTCATCAGTAGTGGCACTGGTCTCCTTCCATGTTCCATCCATGTTCTGTTGGAGATGATATATGAAGTCTTTCTTCCAATGTAGTTTTCCAAATGGCACATTGATAATTAGCCCTGTAAAGATGTTGAACAAGACTACTATCATAACATGGAGGAAGACGTTCGTTCTGTTTTTGGGGTCCTGCAGAACATCTTCCATCGCAAAATATCTACTACATCTGATTTGGGTTGGTAAATGTTACACACCAGCTCGGTAGATATGTATTTTACATCATCTGAAAGATGAAAGGTGTTCCCAATTTAGCGAGGCCCTGAAACTTCTCTGGATCAGCAGTGCGAGGTTTCCAACCAGTCTTCTTTCCATGGCCCTCGAAACAGCTTGTACTGTTGCACACAGACAATGAGTGAAAGGGCAACACAAGACGGCATAGGATGAGACCAAGCTTTTCACAGACGCTGTTAATGGAAATAAATCTACTAGCTGTTCGGTTTCCAGTTTTAAACCACATTTTCCCCCCAGTATAAACTCATTGAAATAAATCCGCAATGCCAACACGTTTGTGTCTGGGGATCATATTATGCCTTGTTCCTTCCTAAAAACCACTTCGCAGAATCAAACACATGAAGAAATAACTGGCTGACAGTTCCCTCTTGGGTACGGTAAATTGCTTTCATATTCTGCATATCATTTGAGGTAATGCATGTAACCTTTTGATGGTCACTATATCCGCCAGCCAAAATCTGTATTCGGTTTGGCTGAAGGTAACATGTTCTGTTTTCTGTTAATCCATTGACTGCAACGTCATTGAAGTCAGCTTTGCTTATGTGACAAGAGAAAAACAACATGTATATTCTTTGGCAACACCTGATCTTGTGGTTTTATTCTAATTTCTGGAGACTTGTCAGTTTGGCCTCTTCTTCTGCGCACGCCAGCCTTGATTGATTCTTTTACAGCATACTTATCAGCTATGACATGCACAGTATCGCCGTCTTTAAAGGCACTCTTGACAAACTCATGTAGACCATTAAGTAAGTCTCCCACAATATTGATTCCAGCATGCGATGATAACTTACAGAGACACCCCATATAATCCAGAAACATCGCTGTCATTGATTTTCTTTCAGGTGTGAGTTCTAGGAGAAAGGTGTGTTAATCCATTGAGGAAGACGTTAAACTGTCCAAGTGTCTAAGCAGCTGTGCCGTGTTTGTTTTTGCTATAGATACATTCATGTTCACTATAGGAGGGGTCTACCAAATAGCTTATATGTAAAGAGCTGTTGGAGATCCAGCTTTCTGGTTTTTAATACAATCAATAGCCTACCAAACAATTCTCCGTCAGAGTCAACAGATGTCATCTTCTCCTTTGGCGACCTCTTACCAGAAAGCTGGATCTTTGCCAATGTGGCAAGTTTGAGGTTCTTTATGAGCATCCTAAATTGTTTTGTATCTGACTCTAATATGTCTAAAATAGTTTTGAGGGCGTTTTGCCCTTTCTTCTTTGCCAAAACTAGAGCATTTGCTTTATCACATGGTGCTACTACACCAGTAGCAATATTTAATGGGGGTTTTGGCTCTTCTGCATCATCGGACACATCAATTGAAAAATGATTTCCATGTCGGTCCTTTAATAATTTGAATTACTGCCTGGATATGTTTCTCATCTTTATGCATTTCAGTTGAACGCAAATCATGGTGAATCAGTTAGTGGTCATTATCAAGACGACACATGGTCATAAAATGTATCATGATGGTGTTTTTCACATGCACAGTAAGATAGCACTTTAGAGTAGTGTTTTTCCTGCCCGCTAGTGTGCCAATGACACCCGTGTGTCGTGATTTGGAATCTCTGACAAGCGACTGCGCATGGCCTAGATCATACCACGCACTGCTGAATGTTGTTCCCTCTGATCGTGTCACAACCTGCTTACCATCTTAGAATAGTTGATGAACCGCAGATGATTTTTCTGGTAGTATGTTCATCTCAGCAAGATATACCCGACCACATGATGGACATGTCCATGGCATTTGAACCAACTGTGCCTTCTTCATATAAATCATCCTGTAAGCGACTTTCTTCATAGCGTAATAGAGTTATACCCAATAATAGTTCCTGTGGTATTCTCATTATAACTTATCTCCAAAATAGCATGGAATCCACTCCAGCCCGGAATGTATTGCTGCTACGCAGGTTTTAATAGCTCAATGTTGACAGTAAATATGTTCTTAGTGCATAATCGAAAATGTCCATGCCTTTTCTAGTGAAAGCACAGGATTCTCTGTTCTGAACCACTCTGGCACGTCTATCTTACCTAAAAGGTTGCTTATGTCAGCCCTTTTCTGAAACGGATTTGGAGATTGAGGCAACTCTAAGCATCTGAGATCCCTTACAGTTCTCGTTCTATGGCTATCAAGATTCCTCATGGGTCCATAAGCAATTGTGTTTGTAGCTTTTTCCTTATATATTAAAGTGCCAAGAACGCGAGTTGTACCATTGCCATCTTGTGTCTCTTCATTCATATCAATGTTGCCGAATGCAGCATGTCCAAATCTTCCTGGCATGTTATGTGAAGGAAGGAATATATATTCATATGTAAGTTACTTGATGGCACTGATGGTAGAAGCAGTGCCTAGTCGGTACAAATAATCGTAACTCATACTGTGTCCTTGTAAATGTAACATATCACTCACGTTTCTGTTTCTTGTAAGGTGATGGACGGAAACAGCTAAGCCGATATGCTTGGAAGTTTTTCATCGTACATGTGAGACATTATGGATACTGTCTTGTGCTACAGCTAGAACTCTTTTATGAGTTTTTGGGTCTGTTCTTACTTCCTCTTCTTTTTTAGCAAACACCAGTAGTCCTACGAAAAGCAAAATGTCATCAGTTGACATTGTTTCAACACTCTGTTGGCATATGCCTCTCAAATCAATACATGGAAGTGTTGCTATACAGTTATGCACCGAACTACGCAGAGCTAGCGCAGTTTGAAATACGATTACGTTTGTTGAATCACCTTGTGGAATGACACGAGCAGCTTATATTGCTTCTTCAGTGGCGATCTGTTTTAGTGAAGCTATTTTGTTGATTGCTGCCTTAATGTCAACGTTCATAGTGTACACAAATTCAGACCAGTTGACAGAGAATTGAGACTGAACTAGCACTGTTTGCCCATAAGGCCCGTCTTCAGATTTTCAGCACGATGTTGTTGATAATCTTCATAGCCGCACGTTTCTAGATGACATCGATAAACATGTAATAATGAACTCATGTTCATACCATTTTCGATCTTTTCTTGCACATCAATAAGAAGCAGCTCAAATGCTTTTCAGAATATAGGCAGAGTTATCTGTTGTAGCATCAGTTCTGCTTTCATGAGTAAATGTGACAAGCAGTTTTTATGAGATTTTCCTTTTAATGCTGCAAGATCATGGGCAGAGACATTTGCAACTAGTCTTCTGTCACCAATTTCCTCGGCTGCTGTGCGTATTTTACCATGCAATGGGATAGTAAGAATATTAACCAAGTGGGTATCACCACGTTTCTTTGCACAGTTGCAAATGAAACATCTATTCTTTTCGAACAGCGTTGGGTCTGACTCGTAGTAATATGAAGATCACTAGGGCCTGCTGGTGTAGATGGTTCTGTACTGTATTGCTTCAGATTCAAGGAAGCTCATCGTGTATAGTTTTTGGTAGGATCAAAGGTGATAACTGATAGGAACACATAATCCAGTCTCAGTGATTGTTCCTTACTCCTGTGCAGCTTTATATTATTCACCCTTGTTCCCATTCATAAAAGTGTACAATGTGTGCATTCCATGTTGTGTATGATTGTAAGTACATCGCTTTAAACAAATAATGCAGATGGTCTTGGCATTTAACTATGTTAAACGTTTTTGTTTTACAGGTGAAGGGCCGATATTTATACATGGGCTGGGGTCCACTTTTTCAGCAAAATGGCATCCCCCACCTATTGCAAATATGTCTGATGAGATTACTATTTTATAAAACGTTATCCTTTTCCCAGCAAGGATTTAAATTTAAGCAATGTACAGGTGCACACCTTGGTTACCAACAAATGTCTTTGAATGGGTATATTTAGGAATAACTGAGACTTAAGTGTCTGCAGTGTATTAATGCTTATAGAATACTTAGCTATTAGCTCGCCATATAATTCTCAATATCTCGTCTGTTTTACAGCTTTCCATTTACATTGCCAGAAACAATATATTACGCTTCAAGTTGAAATGTTTACATTGAATAACGCTATTCGAATATACCCCGGAACAAATGTGTTTGAATAAACAAATGCTTAATGTATATTGAAACGTATTACACCTCGTATATTAATTCATTCTAGTATACATGCCCCTTGATCGTAAAATGGCTGTGTACTTAAGAAAACATACATTGTCGCACCATTTTTAACACATATAGGTACATACTGTGACGCCACAATATTTCAATATGAAAGTAACATTAAAAGCCAACCATCGCTCAAATACTGCAATTAAAATAAATTATAAATATATTATTATCAATTATTAAATATTGTGGGAATAATTAGGCTATTATGGCTAATCTGATTATTTCTCTGTGGTTATATTGTGTTTAACGTGCTGGTGGGTAGCCGTATTCAGATCCCTGTAACCTTTTCGTTAGCCACACACCGACATGTCCAACATATTTTCTGAAAGGTGAGATATGGACCTTTCATTTGGTACCAATGAACCTTCTCTTACAGATTCAACAAAAATCATAAAATTAGACTCTGCCTCGATAATGGCCGCAAGAGTATATGTACCTGCTATGGTTTCGAAATTGGGAAAGTGCCCGCTTAATAGCTTTCAGAGACCAGTTTCCTTTATTTACTATCTGGTGGGTATATATACTAAATTTGGCAATATTATTCCAGTGAAGCAAATATAATAGTTAGGGTTTTGTAGTAAATAACATTTTTCAGGCGTACATGAGTTACTCATAACACGTGACTTTAAAATATAGTTGCCCTCTTCATACCATTGTGAATAAGGGTCAACTATGAGATAGGTAATAGTTCATGAATAAGCAAATTCAAATCGAATGCAATAAATAAAAGTGCACATTATGATTTGATGGTGCAATCAGTTAATACCATGACATATGTTCATCGTAGCCAAGTTTCCAGTTTTATATATCACAACGAGGAGTTACAAGGTCAGGATTCCAATCAGTGCTGGGCAGAGAATGTCTGGCTTTTTCTTCAAATCATATCTATTTCTGGATGTTTCTGAAATTGCATCGTCTTGGCTAATCTTTTACGAGTATGGATACATGGGAAGGTAATAGAGTATACATCTGATGGAGTGTCAGCTGTTTTTTATTCTCGATATCTCCTCTTTAAGCTCGTTATTATAGCAGTGGCGCTTCGTCGAAATGTTACTCAAAGCATTGGAAGGGAGGGGTTATGACGATTCAAGAAATAACTAGAAATGCTAAATAAACTTATTCAGTAGAAATTGACATACGTTTTATTGGATTTAGATTCAGAGGACATATCGCCGCATGAACGAATCTTAAGCTAACGTGATTATTGATTTGACATGCCATCACATAGTTATTCAAATGACTGGTATATAAGCATATGCCTCTCACATATTTCGCAACGTTATTGTATTGCTTTCAAAGAGAATATTTATTCAAAATTAGTCAGGTTTACATTTACTGTCATCTTACAATGGTCAAGATAAACCAGATATAGATCTATTGCATGAACCCCGCCATTTGCACTGCAACGCATCTTATCCTTTTATAACTGGACGCCTATATGATCTAAGCTTCAAGTAAATTAACTATGATAGTGTATTCCCTCAAACATAAGAAACGTGAATCTAGTATGGCTACACATATCGTATCTTGTCTGGTTATATATTAGCAATCGATGTTAATAATGATACATTTCTCGTGATATTAGTGTGTGGTTGCATGGCCAATTAGGTTATGAGATAGTTGTGCTTCCCACTTAGAAAAAGAAATGTTTTGCTCTCTAATCATCATCTATGTGATAAAAGTCGATTTCAAATCTGGCACAAGTAAATCAACATGTGGATCATAACACACACACATTGGTAACTAGCTAGGTTTGCGTACCGAGAAACAGCACACACATTTGATATTATGGACATTTTGTGCAACCATTCTAAGACGATTTTTAAATGCCAGCAAAGATTGACTAATACAATCAATGTACAAGCATACATCCGTACATACAACCTCTCAATCTATCGGAAGCATAAGCATAAACTGACAGCGATATGTATGTTTCTGTCAGGAAAATAAGTGTTGCATGCGAAGATGAGCAATACATAATAATACAATAGAGATAACATGATGGAATTGACATACACTCGTGAACACTATGATTCCCTTTTGCTTTGTAGTCTATAATTAGATCAGTGTACCACTTCCAAGACGAATTTCAACAAAGACTGATTATATAGTTTACTAGTATAATATGGCAGTTCCAATTTACGACTACGAGACGCCGCGTGCCATATGCGCTATACGGCAGAGAGTTACCCATCTCATCTTCTAAATTGAATGTACTCTTATTTATGACAGGTTGGATAATCGGGTGTTGGCCGTCAGTGCCCATTGGTACGATGGGGCAATACTAATAGCCAGCGAGGAGACCTATAATGTTGGTTCTATCGTTCGTATTCTTGAATAGATATATAACCAGTCATCCACTTATAAAAGATCTTTACGAGACAGCTGCATCGTGGCCACACCGTAAATATGCCAATGTGTGGATCCTTAGAGTTAATCCTAATAAAGCGAATGGCATACACAGAAGCAGCAATTACAGCGATGCTAGAAAATAGTGTTGTATTAGTGTATGTTTAATAACAGCATTCAAAAGCAATACGCAATACATCTTAAGACTAACCATGCTAATTGTCAGAAGCTTTCTCGCACATGCGTCGTTGATGTATGCATATGTTGAGCCAAAGACAGCTTGTCCACACAATACCTTGCAACATTGACATTTTGAATGATAATATATCCACATAATGAACATAGGGATGTAGGTTGGCGCTGTAAATGACAGCAACCATTTAAATTATGCATATATCATCCAATAATAAATCGTAGCGCAAAGTCACAATATTGAGAGAAAATGAGCATTATGAACACATTCATGGAAAATGATAATTACTGTCCGTGCAAGTAATTTGTCGCGCATTGTGTCATGGGGACGGCATTTGTTGTGTTAACATTTCAGCACACTCGGATCATTTCAGATACATCCCCTCATGCGCACACGTACTCACGCACGCACGCGCACACGCACGTACGGGTAAACAATATCGGCTTCTGTTTGGGGCAATGGTAATCATCTTTCTGTGCCAGCAGCGAAACAAAATACAACAGAATTGACTTGAGGGACATGCTGACTCATACTTTTATGCTCTGTCTTGGCAATGCACTTAGTGCCCCCATGACCTAGATAGTTGATCCGTTGACCTCAATCTCAAAGTAATCATAAGATGTCGCAATATAATGGCGTGTGCTAAATCTGGTGATTCTACATTCTTGCATCCCTGAGTTATGGCCAACGATGCATATTCCGGTATGCACTTTGTGACCCCGTGACCTAGGTATTTGATGCTTTGTCCTGAAACCCACAGCACTACTAGCCAACGATAATATGAAATGATGTGCCAAATATGGTGATTCCACCTGCTTGAGTTCCTGATGTATGGCTAGAAATGTGTATTTCGGGATGCGCTTAGTAACCTAGTGACCTAGATATATGAATGCATGTTTCTGAGTTGGTGATTCAATCTTCTTGCATAGCAGAGTCGTTGATGAAAATGTGTATTCTGGTTAGCACTAAATGGCCCCGTGACCTAGGGTGTCCCCGATCTAAAATTATTTCTAGCCATCCATAAGATGAATGGATGTGCCACATTTAGCGATTCAGAGGGTTAATTGTCTCTTCATCCAACATGCTCACCATACCATAATTCAGGCCAATCTCAGTGGCAAATGCTGGAAATACAACGGTTATTAAAGGATGGACGGAGAGACGGATTAACTGATCCACATATGAGAGGACTGCGAGACAAAGGCCAATGTCAAAATAAATGATGATACATGGATACATGATGATACATGGATACATCGCACTTGTTTGAATGCACAATTGCCCACACGCTCTCAGGGCGGGATACACTCATGCACAATGCAGTGCCTGCCTTGCTTGCGTGTGCGCACATCCGCGCTTGCTCGCTCGCTAGCGTGCTTACTTATTTACAACCGCTAACATCATACGCCTCCTGGTCTGCGTGAGCGTGTGATGCTCTCGATGGCGGCGCTAATCATCCCCTACCAGGATATCCCTGTATACTGCAGACTGGCAATGCTTGTATAACCACATTACAGAAGGATGAAGTTGATAGAAACCGTCCATAAAGTACGGAATCATCAACCATGCTATCAATTGAGAGTAATTAGATATTGCATACTAAATAGATGTGGCGTACGGCTTGAGCTATGCATTACAAAGTAGGGTTGCTGTCTTGTATACGTCAGCATCGATAACATGGTCTTAACCTTGTCATCACAAGGCTTTATTTTATCAAGGAGATGTATGATATACATGATATAAATAAAACAGTAAACGGAATATATATTGGAATATTGAAGCGTGCACGCCACGGTGTTCAAATATATTACAGAGTTGCGCGTAATGTAGCATCTCATTTTCGGGGGTTCGAATTTCTTAGACGAAAAACATTAGCGTGTCATGCCATTCTGTAACTCTTGCTCGGTAAATATAGCTCCCGATGTGTGTTTTTCTGAAACAGATATAGCAACCAAACCTTCATGAGTAATCGCTATTTCCTCCTTATGAGGAGAATCTTCCCATGGGAGTGACTGTTATAAGGAGTACTACGAAACACGAACATACAAAAACTAATCAATTCTCTGTAGCGAACCATTATTTTCTGGTTTGTAATACAATACAGTGCATGTACGCTGGTGTTGGTTCCAGTCCATTAACATGAGTTATGTATGCATTACGGCACACAATGATAAGTAGCTTTACTCTCCATACATATACACGCGTTTACCGAATAGCAAAAGCTGTTTTACTTTAGAAATATATTTCTACCTATCATATTTTCAGCAAATAATAATTTCGAAATACGAATACTTGTTGAATATTTAGACTAGACAGTACGCCGTGAAACGTTTCATGCATTCGTAGCATTCGTATCAACTCTATGATATATATATATATATATATATATATATATATATATATATATATATCATTCTATATGTTCGTATGCTATGGGTAAGTCATCCATCATCTATGATTCAGCATTGTACTGTGGTACGGTGTTGCCCGCATTGCATATGCCGCACATATTCTGTGATAACCAAGATTGGGAGGGGTAGATGCCTATTACGGGACCGGAATCGTACACGCAATTTGAGTCAGCAATATGTTGCCTATATTTGCACAGACCAATACCAGATTTCACAGATAGCAAAATCTGAACATATTTGTAAATAGAACTTATTAGGCATACAAAAGAGCAATTCCACGAGTGGCTTATATTTGTAATGAACACCACGTGATATGTTAATAAGATACGCATGAGCACCTTTTTCTGATTGTGCCAGCCCTTACTGAAACTAGATTCATGAATAAGACAATTCTCATTTCCACTGTATCTCATCTTCCCGTCTGATAGACATTCGTGTTCCATTTTGAAATTTCCCTACAGGTATTTACTAGAAAATAGTAGTACATGTAAAACCCGCCTTCTTAAATTAGATGCAATTTCACGTCATTAAAACGTTGTTGTTTATAAATATCTAGGTTGATGTGTTCACTTGGTTTACTAGCATCACTTCACTGTCGTGATTATATCATGCCATATATTATACAATATATGAATGAATTTAGCTGTGTAAGTGTAAGTGATAATTATGCTACAGTGATGTAGCTATAGAACTCTTTGCATACCAAGAAAACGGGAAGTGTGTAAAGGCACAACAAGTGGATCTTGCTATGCTCGACGGAAAAATTGGCGGAGTTCAACCAAATTTAGTATGTGAGTTACTCATAGCATTGCAGATTGTGAGGCGATGTTACAGTATGCTCTGCCTATGGAGTAGGGGTGGGTTTGGTGGAATGAGGGCATGGGTTGGGGGCGTCAAGGTCGGTAAAACGTGTGGATGTGTAGTAGTTGACTATCTTCGAGTCAATCTGCTAGATAAGTTATGCATTTCACAGCTAACGGCTGTGCTGTGTGCAATGAGCCCTTATTTTTTAAGTATTTAGGAAATTAGAATGGATGGATTTGTTTGCTGCCACAACGTTACTCGTATGGAGTTTACCGTACCATTGGTAGGTAATAAAGATTGTACCACGTGCATGTTGGAGGCAAACATAGATAGATAGATATTTCGCCAGTGAGGTAATTGCCCTGCTTAGAATTCGTTTGAGAAAGTGACCTTTTGCAAACGACAAGAAGACGAAGACGAATACGAAGACGAAGAAGATGAAGAAGGTATCCCATTGTCATTAAAGTAGGAGGTACAGATAGCAGTACCTGTTTTAATGTTTCCAATGAACACATAGTCATATCTTTTCTATGGTGCCGAATGTTGTCGGTGGGATAAGACATCATGCCGTAATATGTTATACCCACCAATCTGTTGCTGCAAATTGCATAATTTAAGCGAAAGTCCTTGTATTGCTCAAAAATGCATACGATATGGAAAAAATTGTATTAAGAGACCACCCTCTATTGAGATGTAATATGGTCATATGGTTCTCGCAAAATATATGTTTACTGATCGCATATATGCATGAGCAATAGATGGGATGTAGGAGCCTTGCCAGAAATGGTTTATATTTGACAGAATGACTGACTGACATAAATATCAATGGATGAATCCACTGTTAGCTGGGGCCCAGCCATTTCTGGCTAGGCCCCACCCACGCTTTACCCATGCTGTGATCGATTGAAGCCCGATTTCCAAGAATCCCACTATCATGTCAACTATATGGGTAAGCCATTGAATATGCTATGGCAGCAAACAACACCCAGTCCAATTAGTTTCAAAATAGTCAAATGAATGCGCATTAAATGGCATAATATATATGGTGTATATAGCATGTATGTCGGTGCCCTATAATACGTGCACTTGATATTTCACGGTGACGACGGATATAACATAAACAGTGTGTAAATCATTTCCCAAGATTGCATAATGATGCGTAAAATTATTTATAAACAAGAGATTGCCTAGTTAACATAACACTAACCTATTAGATGGGAATCCTAGAACAATATTTGTTTCAAATTGTTAATCTATCACAACGAGTTAAACAACATGCTATTTAAATACTGGTCTGTGACTGTAATGGACCACCCTATTGTTCAATGCACAACACCGGCCGGATCTGCGTGCTGTCCAGATCTGGTAACATTGAGAGGAGTTGTTGGAGTTATTCAGAACATTGGCGAAATAGTAAGTAGAAACCAATATAGGAATCATATTTTGTTTCAGCAGTATATATCCTGAAACGAAAAGAATTGCTGCTATTTGCCAGTGGAAACCATTACTCATTAGTAGAATCATTGTGTTAAACATAATGTAATATGTATTGGCAAATCTACATAGCATTTGAGTTGAACACTGAAACTTAAGGATACATTATTGTAAGCGAGCATAAACGCGTTCAAATTGATATTGCATAAAGGGTGGACAGTGTTAATACATCTGAAATTGATTTGCATGGCTGCTTCCTGGTGCAACATGGCAATATCAGAGTTCTAATCTATTATAATTGATAATTCATAACGCCATTATCAAGATACCTGTAAATTTCAGTAATATGCTCCAAGTAAAACACACATTATCGATGATAGGCCAAAATCAGTCTTGAACACCAGTTCTGAGAACTGAGATTGACCCCCTCCAGCACTATCCAAAAGTAGTCGATGGAAGGTAGTGAGCACACGTTGATGACCGAGACAGTATCCATTGTCGCCATGTTTGAGGCTATTTATAAGCTGTTGTAAATGAAATGTACATCACAGAAGGTATGGTGGGCAATATCCATGTATGCAGGCACCATAGACGGATATACCATCCCCACGTATTACTACTCGGTCTCCTCGAACAATTAATCAAAACTCGGTAGTCGCGAACAATCGCTTTCTTCCTTGTCCAATCGATAATTGCTGATTATAATAAACAAATATTCATGAAGGATACATATACAGTATCCAAGAGGAAGAAAATTAATTGGCAAACCAGCTGCTCCATTGCGTTTTGATAACGCCGCTAAATAGGATTAGTGACGGCGTCAATGCTCCCAAGATCACTTTTATACGGGGTCGAAATTTGCCAGCGATCCGGGCCAATCATCGTATTATTATGTCAGCACTGGCGTATCCATGGCAGCCAGATATTTAAAAGAGTCTACTTAGCAAACTGGTACGGAACTCCTATTGAGATTAGGAAGGTATACAGATAAGTTTAGCCAGTAATAGGCGTAGGTTGGGGCCAGTGGCGAAGCTACCCGTGTGATAACATGAGCAAACTGTCACACCTGAACAATTTTGGGGAAATATTTTGGGGAAGTACATATTTGCCCAGATTATTTGGTCCAAATTTTATCACCCTGAGTGCAAGAAATATTCACTCAGAAAATAAGATTTTCAAAGAATTTTCCTAAGATACCCATTTCCATAAATTTGAACACAAACTTGAATATATTTACACAACAAGATTTTCTGTGCTTAGCCCATTGCAAAAAAATCCTAGAATCGCCACTAGGTGGAGTTTATAGTCTGCTTCTACGTGTGAGCTCAGCCGACTTCGCACCGTATCCCTTGATTATTGGACCTTATTTTTCTTGATTCATACACAATCTCGACTCCCTTAGGAGCATACAGACAGGCTGTCATGTATATAAGCTTAATGCCTTTTACATTCTGTATTTCCGGCACTTCACTCACAGGTACCTATATTACAGATGTGTATACGGAAACAACGCAGAGCTAAGTGTCTTCCTCAGAAACACAACACAGCAGCCAGGCTGGGAATCGGTCTTGAGGCATTTGGGTCACGAGCTCGATTCCCTAATTACTCGGCCACTGCACATTTATATGTAGCGTGAAGCTGATTAAAGAGAAATAAATCAGGCTGGGTGTACATGAATTAAGCCACACATTGTCAAACTCCGACAGCAACCCATATTCGTTGTCATACTTTGATTTAAATATGGCTGTTTTAACATAGCGAACAACAGACGGTATTGTAATGCACATCACATCCAGTGTTTCATCTGCCGTGATACATGCACCTTTAAAGCGTTTACTATTTTATCTCGATTATGGTTCAGCTTTAATTGTTCAGTTATACTCACGACTGACTCCAGCTTTTGTGGACAAGTTACAGATGTGTGTTCTTAACAAATTTTGCCGCATGACCACCCATCATAAGATAGAACAATACGCCTGTCTGTGCAGGGCCTTTGAAGAATGTCCATTTGTAAGCCAACATCAGAAAGGTTTTGAAATTACCACTGGAATGTATGACTCGATACCCGAGCCAGTCATTCCGGTGGTAAATTTTAAATTTTTCTTTTGCCTGCAAATCGACATTCAATAAGCAAATGTTTTAGACTTCTTGAAAGAATTCATTCACTAAAGGGGTAATTAACTTCCCATCGTTTGCTATCAGTATGTGATGGTCCATACCATGCCCTTTATAAATCGGATGTACTACGTATATACACATACACATTCATCTTTATTACAAAGTAGTATGTGCAAGGTAACCGGCTAAAACATTCGAAGTTAATTTGATATCAACCTGTTGATGCCATAGGCAGCATGCGCTACAAGTCAAATTAGCATCAACACAGAATTGTATCTATTAACTCACAAATGATTGTACACAAGTAGTATTCCGTTTGAAACTGGTAATATGGCTTTCCAGGAATACGGGTATGCTCGATGTCAGAAATGACAAGATGGTTGCTTTCCATCAATGGTTGCCCCAATAACAGTAATAAACTGTCAATACATGTATTAACATACCAATCACGCATGGCACAATTACGATATTATATGTCAGCATCAATAACAGTTCCATGGAATGGAATGTCTAGATTTCTATGATTACGTTCGTTCCCTGGTTTCCTATCACCAATTTCGGTGAACGTGAATTCGGAACATTCATCATAAAATAGATAGTATTTAATAGTATGCATTCGAACACAAACTCGCTGGGAAACAATGTGCGGTATATCGTGTGTGATGGCGCGCAGTTTTCCCTTTTTGGACATAGCGTGTGAGCATATGATTTCTCTCATCCGGTGTTTGCACAAGTGAGCATGCAGAAATGCATACAAATCATCAATCAAACTATAACCTGTATATTACAAATAGCAAAGCCATACATATAATAAAACTGATTTATTTATAAAGATTAATTAACAATCACGGATGACATACATTTCACAGAGTAATGGAAATTGAGGAGTTGAGGCCGATGAGCAAAAGACAGATACATTTCGAAATTTTGCTTTTATACTTAATGAATATTGAAACAGTGAAAAATGACAAATTGAAATTATTACTAAACTCAAATATTATGATAATGCGTGTGCCGCTATATTGTCTTCCGCATTGTGTAGAGAGCACTCAGTTAAGCAGCGCTGCACCAATGGTAGACACGTAGAATATGACTAGAATCTAAGTGAAGATTGAAGAAAAACAGCAGCCAAAGTGATAAATTCAATCTGAGCATATTCACCTCGGTGGCAAGCATGTCATTGTTTGAATGCGTGCGATAGCGCGCAGTTTTCCCTTTTCGGACATAACGTGTGAGCATACGATTTCTCTCTTCCGGTGTTTGCACACGTGAGCATGCAGAAATGCACACAAATCATCAATTAAAATATAACCTGTGTATTACAAATAGCAAAGCCATACATATAATTCAACTGATTTAGTTTTAAAGACTAAATGTGATTATTATTACAATGCATCATAATATTGAATAGCTATATCATATAACTGAACGCGTCGACTTGAATAGGGTCGAAAGTGTATTATACGGGACGGGTAGCGTTTCATAAATATTGCTGGTTCAACAAATATATGTAGTACAACATTATATATTGATATAAATATAAATACAAATATATATTGGTGAACGATGTTGAAAAAAAATACTTGAGAATCTGCATGTCGGGTTAAATCTGGAGAGATGGAGAGATGGTCACCCGCCGTTATTTGCCAGCATTGCTGAATCTTCTTGTAATACCTGGACTATATAATTCAAGACGCAAACAATATATTATTTCAATGAAGCAAGATAATTCTATAGCACGTTCTGTAAAATATGTATCCCCTCATTTAGTGGGTTGTATAGGAACTTGTCAATATAGAGTGCGGTTAAATGGACTTTTCCAGTTTATCTATCCATCATATGACGTCACAATTAACGACACGACGTGTAGGATGACATCATAACCAATGACGTCATAAATAGCGTCGATAATTGCGTAACGAATGCATAATTGGTGACGGACTAAGCGTTGTTGTACGAATTGTATGTCTTTACTATTTACTAAACATGATTTTGAATATTTTTAAACTAATTTGACTGGGCGCTGTTGCTGCCATAGACGCCAACTTCACTCAGTCGAATTTTCTTCAAAATATTCCATTGCTTACCTGTATAATAGTATGGAGATTGATAGTCAGGAAGTTCAAGCATCGATCGATTCCAACACGATCGAGGTGTGGGTGGAGCTAAGCTAGAGATGGGCGGGCCATGGTTAAAACTGGAAAGGTCCATTGCCAGACATGATTTCTATAAATGTCTGCTGCAACAAGTAATATGTTGCCATCCGTTGAGCGATTGTCATACCAGGCATAAATGGTGGCATTATGACATAGTTTGGCTGCATTGATAACGATAATGTTTAACGTAACATATGGATTTCCATAATTGTAGTAGAGATAAAATCATTTTGTGTGAAAAAAAACTCCGAACATTTAAGAAATTTAAGGCATTTTCATATAATTTTCTTGAGACTATATATTCTCTATGAAAATGAGTGGCATTGCTATGTTGTCTGTATCAGCAATAACAGACCGCACCTTTTTTCCTAGTACATACCGCAAAAGAAATTCAGATGCTATGTAGAGACTTAATGACGAAAGGCATCTCCATTCTGAAAAGATTAATGCGTAACACACGTATGCTTGACACATTTTACCAACACCTATTCTAATTATGAACACGATGTATCTTACTAATGAGATCTAGTGAATAATGCAAACTGACATTTCAGTACCTGAATACACGCTCGGCAACTCAGATCAACACCTCAGACATTGTAAGATGTAGACTCGGGCAACCCCATTCAATAGATGGTCTACCATTTGAAGTCAAGTGCTGAGTCCCAAAACTGTTGGCTCCGAATGCATTGGCACATCACGTGTGGCATAAATGTAATTAATGGTTTGTACTATACGGGGCGCTTGATTATTCCTACATATTATTCTGCATCTCTATCTCTCTCTCTCTCTCTCTCTCTCTCTCTCTCTCTCTCTCTCTCTCTCTCTCTCTCTCTCCACCCTCTCTCCCTCTCTCTCTCTCTCTCTCTCTCGCTCTCTCTCTCTTCCTCTACCCCTCTCTCCCTCCCTCCCTCCCTCCCTCACTCTCTCTCTCTCTCTCTCTATCTCTCTCTCTCTCTCTCTCTCTCTCTCTCTCTCCACCCCTCTCGCCATCTAACCTCCATTTTTATCAACTTATCATCACATTATAGCTTAATATCACCCGCGATCTTAGTTCACCCACTCATTTGCCAATATCCGTATCATTATCAATGTCTCTCTCATTCGCAAAAATGTAAATCCTACCCATTTCTTTCCGTATGTCTACCACAAGTTCTCTACCTTTTCACTTGCCTCACTCCCTTACACATCTCTTGCAATCTTCCTATGCCATATGTTATCCGACCATTAGCCATGAACACATACAGGCAGGACCATAAATGTACATCCAGAAATTACTTACCATGTACTTGAACATACAATCCCGTTGCTGTGGAAGTCAATGCGAGTATACTCGTGATGTTCTGTACATGTATCCATAGAATTAGTTTATTGAAAGCACCATTGTATTATCTATATCAGCTATATAAATTAACTGACACAAATAACAGCACATAAATGTTCGAATCCCTTGATACATTGCTTCTTAAGTGGAAATGTGCTCATAGACAATCCATGTAAAAGATATGTTTTGTATCAGTTTCTAGAGATTTTAATATATGTAATTCCCCATTGAAACATGTGTGACCTGGAATTCCGGTGTTCCAGTAACAATGTACATTGTCGGTCAGACTGGTGAATATAATTTTAAAATGTTTAATAAAATATGTCTTATCTTAACCCATCTTATGTCAACTTAAGCATACTGGTGGTGAAACAGACAACGCCATCCTCTTCAGTCAGGGATATCCATTTGCAGGCCAAAAGAAGACTCGGTTGCTGAGCCAGTCATTCCTGTGGTAAATTTACAGAAAATAATCTTCTCCTGAAATTGTCGTAACCTTTTAATGGTAAAGCTGTCCAAAACGATCTCCATTTGAAGGAAAGCAGACCTATTTTTATATAGATTCCATTGGTGAGTTATCTTTGCCTGAAAATTGATTGCATTCATTGAGCCATCATTTCATTTCTTTATAAATCTTAACAATTAAATGGTTAATTCATATTAATTAAGTAGCATTTTGAACGCTTTGAGGCGCGGTTGACATAAGAGGGGTTATATAGTATGCCTTGTCTTGGCTCTATGGATGAAAGTACAACGAGTTCATTGTGCTATTTTGTCCAAACATGATGAAGTTATGTCTGTTGTAAATATCCGCAATCCGCTTCTGTAAGTAATGAAGGTGAACATACTGAATATGATGAAGACAAGTGCCACTGTCATAGCCAATTTACTATGCCAATAGTTTGCTTGTGATTGCATGAGAGTCAATGTATACATATCTGCATCCGTTCTTTGCAAGGCAAGGCAACGTTAGCCAAAATGCTTGTCACATAAAATACATGAATCACAGGTGAACTGAGTATAAATTGATTAATAATAATCTGTAACAGGAAAAATACCAGCGCTTCTAACATCTTTCAGATATCATTATGAGAATAGACTACACCAGTACGTGTACCACCACAATGGTGTTTATGTAAAAAATCAATCCGTAATCTCATTGAGAAACACGATCACCAGTTCTTCATCCACCACCTTTGTTAGACCAGCAATCATTTAAAAATCATACACATTCATCCAATAGAGCTCAGATACTGGAATGTATGTTAATAGTCAGTTCATAACTGTGGTTATGTATGTTAGATTATGTATCTTCTTTCAAACAAAATGTATGCAATGCACGCCTACGAGATCTAGTTATGAAGCTATCTGGATGAAACATATCGGGGGAAGGGCTATTCCAATAATGGGGCCTTCAAGAGAGCTGCATCTTACTAACAACATTATCCTTAATTAAGAAATATTGGCTACCTATCCGGGATCGTGACCACATTTTTCGGAAACATTGTCCTTAGCTGTGCATGGTTTTGTTCTGTGCACATAAGTAGGCCTCTATAGGCAGTTCAAAGGAATCCTGCAAAGACATGTGTTTAGGGAAGTGTATTTGTCTGAGAATGTTCACGCATGCGCTATGTATCCAGAATACTATTACAGTCAGACAGACAAAATAAGCACATGTTCATATAACAGTAGTCTTAGGCATTTCTACCTGCAAAGAGAGATGAGCGCATTAGAGATGTTGACATTTTCCCGATGATCAAACTCGGCGTGATTGGGTGATTGTGTCAAACAATGGATCGGCGAGTTTGCGTTGATTTGATTGAACAGCCAAAGCTTATTTTCAACTCTGTGCAAAGGCCTAATGTCTATCGATAGAAAACGGTTTGTATAATGAATTGACGTCGTAGTTCCCATCATACACATTAACTCAGATCAATGCAGCTTTCTTCGCCATAAAGGTAGCGGAATTAGGGTATATCTAATTTCTTTAAGCGCCATTTTGCTGGCGAGGGCTAACATTATTATCGATCGATTCAATCAGCAAACTAGCGCACGATAGCTGGCGCCATTGCAAATCTGATTTGGTACTGAATTATGTCAATGAGTTCCACACAGTTTATTAGAACACACACGGCGGACATATTACAGGGTGCGGAACCTGGTCCTAGCACAATTAATGTAATCTTAGCACCCGTGCTCGCTGGAATTCATTGGCAGAAATCTAGATTAAGCCAATGCCCTTTCCAATTTTAGCTATGCCCCACCCATCACAAGTTAAGCTCCACCCGCGCTTCGCCCGTGTTTGACCACTCAAATTAGTTTCAAAATATTCAACAGCATCTTTATTAAATAGTAAAGACGTACACTTCTTACAACAAGGATTAGTCCGTCACCAATTATGCATTCGTGACGTACTTATCTGTATAATGCATGACGTCACTGATTATGACGTCATCATACACGTTACGTAGGTTATTATGACGTCATATGATGGATGGATAAACTGGAAACGTCCATCAAGTGAAATGTTGATTAGAATGCGCAGAGGTGTGTGCAAAGCGTTGTTTGAAATATAGAAGCGAAGTAAAGAAAATGGCAAAATATCCCAAACCTAGTCAACAGGCATAGAAACCGATGACACGTCCTAAATAATACTCTTTTTTATGAATATTAAATTACCATACATATATATAAATATCTGTCGCAGACAGAGATAAGCATATTGGCACAATGTTTAATGCATACAATAAGCAGCTGAGGTTTAACAGAACAGGAAGAGATTAAGAATGGCCACGTACATATCCGTGTCATTATTAACCTGTCATTTCGTGTTAGCCTTAATGAATCACTGGGGATTTCATGTGTGAATGAGACCAGTGGGGGACGTAATTCGAATGAATATGTTCTTAATTAACTCAGGATTACCAGTTCTCTCGAGGTAGGAACTGCTAGGGAAATAGCAGAGCTGTCTAAATCAACTTGCATAGAGTGTTTAATGTTCTCCACGACCGAATGACGTGTTCTCTTGTGAGCGTTTATTTAAATGTTTTATGTAAGATACTTTGACATCCTCGGACGACGCCATTTTCTCAGGAGCTTACCGTAGCTACGTGGAATTTACGTGGTCTGAGTGCAACATCAAAGAGGCTAACGTTAGCTCCAGACTGTGCATACTATTAACATCGATATTGCATGCATTCAAGAGACTAAAGTCGCTAAACACTCAGAGCAGCAACTACAGACAGGACAAAAGCTGGTGCTCATGGAGCAAAAACAGGCCACATACCAAGGCCTAGGCTTCATAATCGGAACAAGGGTCTTGGATCATGTCATTGGTTTTGGATACGTCAGTGATCGCGTTGCATTCATCGACCTGGCTATGCCTACGCGAAAACATACCACCACTAAGTGTCGAATTGTCAAACGCATACAGCCCAACTACCGAAAAAGCCAAAGAGAATCCAGCAATATTAGATTCCTTCTATGCAGAACTGAGTTCCGCCATTACAATCCCAGCTAGATGGCAACTGTTCGTGTGTGGAGATTTCAACTCCAAGCTGGGTAAACTCGGAATTCCGGACAAAAGTTCAGGACTTGGCTTATGCATGGGATCCTGTGGAGAGGGCACACGCAACTGCAATGGAGATGCACTGGTGGCATTCCTTAGTTAAGCGATGTTCTGATCCAAATGAAGCCCTAACCAAAATACTGAAAACTATGGAATCATCCGCAACTGACACCATAGGTGTTCTTAAAAACAACCAAACTAGGTATACTGACGACCCTCTAGTAGTAAAACTGTCAGCAGAGCAGAGCAGAAAGCGTTATGGCTGCCCATTTATCAAAGTGGCCTTGAAGTGAAGACACAACAAACTCCGCCGGGAGCCCAATATTATTCCGCGCCACATCACATTAGCGAACGCTTAACAGATCTTGCTATCAACAGGCAGACACCCTAGCAGATGAAATCACTGCCACGAATACCTGTCACAAAATGTTTCGGGCAGCCCGAGCCCTTAGAGTTACTGATTACACACCACCACTCACCGTACACAACCCTGAAGGACACTTTATAGGGCCTGAACAGGGAAACGCCGAGGCGATCCGAGAATGGTTCAAGGAACAGTTCACTGAAAACGGCGATGAGCACTTGCACCCGTTTTCAGGAGACCCCAGGCCATTACTAACACCAATTAAAACAGCAAACGTTGAGAAGGCCCTTAAAGCCCTGAAAAATGGACGTACATCTGATGGCATGTGCAATTGAAATATGCGAGCGACATTATCTCAAAACCAATCACGCACAAAATCAATTATGCTTTTATGCACCAACTTCCCATTGACGCTGTAGGCCAAGGCACCCTGATCGCACTACCCAAGCCCAAGACGCCACCTGGGCCTCCAGCGAATCTGCGGCCCATTGTGCTCCTCAACAGCATACGGAAAATCCTATCCAATGGTACTCTATGCCGCATCCGAGACAAACTCAATTACTTCATCGGATCTTGTCAAAGTGTCTTCAAATGTGGACGCAGTTGCGCAGACATTCTATGGGCTCAATGGATGCTTGTGTCGGTAGTCATGTCCAAACACTGGGACTTCCAGAAAATGGGCATTGACATGTCACGAGCCTTCGACACAATTACACGCTCACAGATCCTAGATGTACTATGCCCGGCCAGTTGCAATGAAGATAGATGCGCTACGACTAGTGAGACTACTGCTTGGAGACACCAAGCTGAGAGTACGAGTCAAGTCAGTTGAGTCTGTAGAGTTTGAGACATCAACTGGCTCCCCACAGAGAGATGGTATATCTCCGGTGCTGGTCACCTGCTACCTTGCTGCAGCATTGAAATATGTACAGGAAAGTTACACAAGACCAACACCCCACCCACACAGTGCTAATACTCGGCATGCCGCTAGTGATGGAATATACCGACGATGTGTACATCATAGACGAGGAAAAGAAACCCATTGACGAACTTCTCCCAATAGCTGCAAGCAAACTAAAAATTGAGAATCTCTTTATGAATGAATCCAAAACAGAGTTCACCCACATATACGTATCGACAAAGCATGAAACTACAGAAAATGATGGCCCACATCGTGGCGGCGAACCATGGAAAAAATGTAAAATCCTGGGCTCACTGCTTTGAAGTACTGCTGACATTTCTGCATGCTGCGTCATGGGGAACATAACTTTCCAGTCCTTCTGGAAGCTATGGATTCGTAGATCAAAGATGCCCTTGATACAGAGGCTACGCTTATACAATGCAACCTGCGTATCGTTGAGGCTCTATAATGGTAACAGCTGGGCAGCTCCAATGGTAGCTCTAGACAAACTCGATGCCTGCCACCGCAAACACCAGACAGCATAATTTCCGACGATGCACTATACAAAATGTGTAATACGTCGCAGCTGTCTGTAAAAGTCGCCCAGCAAAGATGGTCCATGTTGGATGCCAGAAGAGACACGAGCACAGAGCGCCTTGGAATTTGCCAGAAAATACAAAGCCAAGAGAGGACGGCATTGCATAAATCTGCTAAGCGTGCTACGAGGTGACCTCGAGAAAGCAGGACTCGGTACACTCAAGTCAAGGATGGACCTGAGGAAGCTAAGGAGTTCGGCTGATGACAAGGCACAGTGGGCAAAAGCGAAGAAGGACTGATTGCAGCTGTAGGATGTGTCTACACCTCTAGCCGCAGAATACAGTAATCATACATGTAAGATACCTAACGGGTCAATCCATGGGACGATAGTGTTTCTGAAACAACGTCATACGGGGAAATTCAATATAAGTAAATGATCTCCATAATATTATCGAATTGGGAATTGTAGCATATACTTATTTTGCATTTCTATTTGAATTGCATAATCTAACTGGCGGTCATCATATGTAGAACTTTGTCATGGAAAATGAATATTCATATTATTATGCTACCATTGAAGGATCATATTTGGCACTGTACGTTGTAAACGGCAAAGACCATCATTTGCAATCGAGGTTATTTCAAAATTAAATATTTTATGAGAACTAATATTCCACGATTTGATCCTTGAAGACTCTAGATGTCAGGAATTTAGCATTTCAAATAAGTGCTTCTCAAATCTTCGAGATTCTGCTTTATAAATCTACGGGTAAAATGTAGTAGAATGATCTGGCGTTAAGAAAGCTTGATTTTCAGCCATCTGCTTTAAAGAACATGTACACGTTATTGAGCGACTAGAACATACTGCTACGTATCCGAAATACTAGAATGTGTGCGTCCCTCGTGTTAAGCCATTGTGTTTTTCACCATACCGCACGTCATATACAATAATATCCCAAAACTGTGATTGGTATAGTACGGCATGGTATACTATTGCATACGTTCTAGAATGGCACAGCATTGCTTCACACAGAACTGGTACACGAAGCGCTGCATTCAGCAACTCTTGAGGATATGCAAATGGACCGCATTGCGTACGTTGTTTTATGTATGTACAGAGATATGCCCCTGGTTGTAATCGCTATAAAAAGACAAGATTATGTTGAAGTAAATGCCATTTCATTAGATGATGGTGTATATGAACACCAGAGATATGGAAGTATCCCATGATATGGCTCCTGAGAAATACGGGCACAATAGTAGGCATAGATTAGCGTGTGAGGTAATGGAGGAATCCAGTTTTAGCGATGGCCAGCCCATCTTTAGCTAAGCACCAGCAACACTTAGCCCGTGTTGGGATCGATCGGTCCCTGAACTCCCTGACTATTATTTTCCACAAAACTATAAAGGTAAACTGAATTTTACAACAGCGCCCAGTCAAATTAGTTTCAAAATATTCAACAGCATGTTTATTAAATAATAAAGACTTACAATTCGTACACAAACTCATGGTCCGTCATCAATTAAGCATTCGAGGTGAATGTGGCTACGTCACTCATAAGGTAAGTAATACTGACGTCATCAAACACGCCACGTAGTTGATTATAACGGCATATGATCTACAGAGAAACTGGAATCATACGTTGATGAATACAATCTGCCGATCAAGTATATGACGTCATGATCAATTACGTCAAATGTAGGCTGACGTCATAATCAACTATATAAGAATGACGTAGGCAAAAAATTTGTCAGGAACATTTAAAGGTTGATCGTACGAATTGTATGTCTTTACAATTTAATACACCATCTGTTGAATATTTTAAAACTAATTTGATTGGGCGCTGATGCTGCCAAATTAATTTCGTAATATTCAACGACTTAGTTGTCTAGTTTTCGGGAGATTGACATAAAGAGGATTCATTCATCCAAGGCTAGAGCAAACCAACTAGAAAATTAGTTTATATTAGAGTGGTTCATACAAAAGCTATTGCTAAGAAATACTGCGAGTGCACGCGTGGGTATGGATCCTTTACGAAAAGCATATGAAACATGGGTTCTCTGGGACGAGCAGATTGAATAGCAATATAGCCATCACCTGCGAAAGTTAGACTGCTAATCGGTTAGGAAAATCGCTTAGCCAGACTGCTGACTAATAATGGTTCTTTGGTAATCTTTAGAGGCTGAAAGGTTGTGTTTTAACATGGGGGAACTATTTAGAAATTATCGCATCTATCTGCTCTCTCTCTCTCTCTCTCTCTCTCTCTCTCTCTCTCTCTCTCTATATATATATATATATATATATATATATATATATATATATATATATATATATATATATATATATATATATATATTTATATATACATATATATATATATATATATATATATATATATATATATATATATATATATATATATATATATATATATATATATATATATATATATATATATATATATATATATATATATATATATATATATATATATATATATATATATATATATATTTCTTCACATATCGTCAACAATGAAATATATATATATATTTCATTGTTGACGATATGTGAAGAAATCGCGGGCTCGTCCTCATAAAAGTGCTTTTCCCTGCTCTACCCTATTTCACCTAGTAGTTGTCTTTGCTTATACATCATGTGAGAAATATTGAAACATCTTCTTTCTATGTCAGAGGATCCATGATTTGATAGCAAATAGAGTTGAATTATACTGTTATGTTCTTCCATTTCCCCTAAGAAAACTAAGGTTATTACGCACACCATAAATTCAGCATTCTGAATCGTATACATGCCGAAGAGAACCACAAAAGTTGACTATATTTCCTTCCAGTCACATAGTGGTCATTGTCTCGAGTCGTGACACCTGGTGGACATATACAGTATTTAGAAGCCTTATTATTATCCATGTTCAACTATACCATTCTTGAATGCCTGATATTGATAATGAAGGTATGAATTTTCCACTCTGTGACTATATACTTCAGAAAGAATTTAATGATAATATTATCAAGAGTACTGATGCTATCACCTTTTCAATGATTCATATTAACATTAGATCGCTGCTAAAAAACTTTGATAAATTTAATAACTTTATGGATTCCAGCTCAGATGAATTTAGCGTCATAGGAATTACCGAGACATGGTTGAAACCTGACTCACCACTGGACTTAATTAATATGCAAAATTACAAATTCATTGAAAAACACAGGCCAACTAAAAAAGGTGGTGGTGTAGGCATCTACATAAAGGACAGTTTACAGTATGATTTGAGAGATGACCTGTCAATGAATGAAGAATTTATTGAAACTATTTTTATTGAAATTCCCAATGAAAAAACTAAAAATAAACTTGTCGGTGTCACATACAGACCTCCTGGAAGTGACAACGACAAATTTATGAAATCATTCGAAAAAATTCTAAATACCATGCAAAATGAAAAGAAATCCGCTTATATATTAGGTGACTTTAATATTGATTTGTTAAAACAACATAGCTTCTACACTCAAGACCTATTAAATTTATTTAAAATATCTGGCTTTTATCCATTTATAACGAAACCAACAAGAATTACAGAATGCTCGGCTACTGTTATTGACAACATCATCTCGAATAATGCAGTAAGTGCCAAGAATCAAACAGGTATCTTTGTTGTAGATATTTCAGACCATTTACCTATTTTCTATATAGAAAAAGAAAACAAAAAAGGAAAATCATTTGTAAAAGAAGAAGTAACTTGTAGAGACTTCAAAAAGGAAAATATAGAAATGTTCAAAAACAATATGGCTAACATAAACTGGAACCAGGTAATTGAATCACAGTCATGTGAAGATGCCTACAACACCTTCCACACTATATGCTCTAACATCTATGAATCTGCCTTTCCACTTAAAAATATTAAGAAATTTAAACAAAATCCTACTAAACCCTGGATTACAAGAGGAGTGATAGCTGCCTGTCACAAGAAAAACAAGTTATATCTGAATTTTATTAAATATCCGACAAAGTATAATGACTCACAGTTCAAGAAATATAGAAACAGGCTAAATCAGATAATTAGGACAGCAAAAATAAATTATTTTCATAATAAATTTGATGAACAAAAAGATAATACAAAGGAAACATTACTAAATAAGAAAAAAACCAATACCGAAGCATCACGGTGTTTTTATAATAATAGAGTCATTAACGACAAAAAAGAAATAGCAGACAAATTTAATGAGTATTTTACTGACATTGGTCCTAATTTATCACAAAAAATTCAACCCAGCTCGAACATACATATAAAGGACTTTCTAACAGGTAGTTATCAACACTCTATTTTCCTAAATCCAACAGATACTCACGAAATCTACAAAATACTAATGCAAATTAACACAGCTAAAAGTGCTGGAATCGATAATTTCAAATGGAACATTTTTAAACACTGTGTAACAGAAATACTAACACCATTGGACCACATCTGTAATCTCTCGCTTACACAGGGAGTATTTCCATCAAGATTAAAGGTTGCACGTGTGACACCCATATACAAAGCTAAAGATGTATCTGACTTTACTAATTATCGGCCAGTCTCGGTACTTCCACTTTTCTCAAAACTCTTAGAAAAGCTGTATTTTAGTAGAATTACTAAATATCTAAACAAAAACTCAATCATATATCCTTCTCAATATGGTTTCAGAGAAAAACACTTTACTATGCTTGTCATTGTGGATATGATAGAAAAATTATCAACCTCCCTTGAGAATAATGAACATACGCTAGGTGTATTCCTGGATCTTTCCAAAGCCTTCGATACAATTGATCATACAATTTTACTGCAAAAGCTTGCATACTATGGAATAAGAGGTACTGGATTGAACTGGATACAGAGTTACCTGTCAAACAGGGAACAGTGTGTACAATTCAATGGGGCTATCTCTGAATGGTGTTCCCCAAGGTTCAGTTCTTGGGCCCCTGCTGTTTCTCCTATATATGAATGACATACCCAAAGTCTGCAAACATTTCTCACTAATACTTTTTGCAGACGACACAAATGCTTTCTGCAGCCACAATGATATAGAAATTCTATACAAAAATGTCAATAATGAAATGGCGAAATTAATAGACTGGTTTAAAGTAAACAAATTGTCCTTAAATGTATCAAAAACTAATTATATACTATTCACAAAATCTAAGAAACTAAAAGAAATAGCTCTCCAAAACCTCTATATCGACAAGCAGATAATTCAAGAAGCACAATATGCTAAGTTTTTAGGAGTATATCTGGACACAAATTTAACATGGGAGAAGCATATTGAAATTATTACTACAAGGGTAGCAAAAAGCATTGGCATCATTCGCAGACAGAAACCCTATCTAACACCTGATATTATTAAAAACCTGTACTGCACAATGATACTTCCTCACATCACATACTGCAATGCTATCTGGACTAATACATCTCAAGCTAGACTAAAAAATCTAAAATCTCTGCAAAAGCAATCTATTAAACTATTTTCACAAACAGCAGGTGGCCAGGATATCTTTAAATCGGAAAAGGTCTTAAAACTTGAGGACATAGGAGGGCCCAACTATACACCATCTTAAGGGACTTCCACAATGGCAACTTACCCTCATCCTTATCTAACATTTTTATGCTCAATACACAATTGCATCCTCACAACACAAGAACAAGAAATAACCTCCATTCAACACACCACCAAACAAAAGCAGCACAACAAAAACCTTCATACAAAGCAATTCAGTTATGGAATAATACAGACACAAGCACACGCACAGACATCTTAAACCTACAGTACTTTAAGCAGAATATCGAAAAGAAGATTATAGAAACCTACTAGACCCTGGAAAACACTCACCATCATGGAATGCTATTCTCATACTTGCACCCAGTCACCAGAACAAATAAATAATAAGAATAAGAATATCTGTCATAATAGTAACTACTAAACAACTACCTCTACCATCAGAGCCTAAAAAAAAAATTAATTAATTAATTAATACTTTGTCATTGATAATAAGAATATGTAATATAGAATTATTAACTTAAGCAAGATAAGCACACATCCCTCTGTCATGTCTTTCCCTGTAAAAATGTAAATTGGCATACGTCTATTAACTGTTGGACTGCTGGAAGCGGACAATAACTCCAATTGGCAATGACTGGATTGGCTGAGTATTTTAGAAATAATTTGACTGAAAGTTGCTTGTGGCTTTTTTCTTTTTTTTTTAGAGGTACTCAGCATACCCTGCGTTAGGCTCCATGGAAAATGTAGACTGCAGATGCTTGGCAGCGAGACAGTTAACTATATGTATATATAGGACTATAACATGTTAACCTTCTTTATTCAGTATTCTCATGTCCTATATTGTTGTTATATGTTATATGTAGGGGTCCACCGCCACATAGGCTCTGCCTTTGGTGGACTACCTGTTGTGAAACTGTAAATGTATATTCTATATCAAAATAAATAATCTTGAACTTGAACTTGAACTTGAACTTGAATCTATGTCTTTCAATGGTTGACCATTCGCATGTGCACTGACATGGTATAGTAGCGATTTCCGGTATAACATGTGAAGTTATTGCATATATCACTTTTAAAATAGGCTGGCAAATGCGCGAATACCTGAACGATGCGACACGCGAGTTTCACTTGGGGATATCCAGTCGTATAGGCATTAGATTATGCTAAAATGACGACTAATTTCGGCGCAAGCTCCAAGCTCCAAAGTGGGTATAAACAAACAAATACGTGCATATATCCGGTAAATTTGGTCGGAGTTGATTGTACAGGAGAACGTTACGATTTGCACAATCGTTGTTTACATAACGGGTTGTCAGATGGAGGAGGAATGGAGTTCAAATTGAAAGTATTTCTGATGACAGCTTTCGCTGACGCGTTACTTCCTGCCATTCGAAACTAAGTAATGGGAAACATATCGGCCACATAAAGTCCAATGTATGATGAATCCGTATAATTAGTACATTATTAGTGACCCACATATGCTAACTTACAAGGTCGCGATGTAAGCCAGCTGATAAGTACGTTTGCACATTTTAGTACTGTAGTTGCATGTCGCCGGATTCAGTGCTGGCTATATATGTATAAAGAATGCAGCTGACTTCATGTCACTTATCTTGTCCGTCAGAATAGACGAAGCATGCTTGGTACGGTCCTGTTGGCCACCAAAATGCTATAGCACATCACTGTTTTCTAGAACTGCATGAACCATGGCTAATCGTTCTTCTTGAAAAGCGCTTATAATTGATGTTTAGACAGATGCCGCTTTTGATCATTCTTCGCGATGTTCAGCGACTCTCGCAGCACAAAGAGCAGAATGCTCTCTGGGAGATGTTATTGACCGACCACCCAATTTTGCCTCGTACGCTGAATAGGATTATGGATTTGGCATGGCAATTGCCGACGCGGCATGTCAGTTCCAGATCTGGTTTATTGTTCGAGTCAGCAGTTCTGTCAAGTCTACAAATAAACTTACGTAAAACTTTATTATGAACCCTTCGGCTACATTATCGATATTGAACTTCACGAATCATACTCCCAATAAGCGCCATTCGATTAATTTGTTCCTGATTAACTGTTGACTTAGATGCCATTCATTTTTCAAACAGAGAACAGTTGCTGAATGTGATCATGCCAAGCGTCTACCCCAATAATGTGACGGTATTTAGTTGCCATATGCGAGTATATTTAATTAACCACCCTTGTTTTACAGATTCATTAACATCGAGTTTACAGATCGACCAATGAAATAGACAACATCCATATAAAACGTATGTAATATATATATATATCTTATGTTGCATACAGGAGATTATGTTTTCAAAGTGATGGGCGTCTAAATAAAATATACTCACATTCGGGAGAGCAACGGGTTTCATGACGTGTCTCCCATCAAGTATTGACAAAAATATTCCCGAGGGACATAAAATTGGTTAATGTGCAAGAAAGTTAAGAAAGCGTTCGAAAACCATCTATCTATTAGACTGAACAATATGTATGTAAGGAAAGAAAATGTATCATGAATTATGAACAGGATGGCGAACAGCGGCGTCTCCGCAAAAGGTAGTACGCAGATATCGGAGGGTAGTGATATGTACAAACAGAAGCTTGTATTATTGAATTAAACATTATTGAATAGCAAGCCAAGCAATGCGTGTCAGTGTTTCACAGCTTCTCGTTCCACTAAAAAAAACGATTAATCTCCATGGAATCAGGCTGAAATTGCTTAAATGTGAGCGTGTCTAAATCCTGGCTCTTCTGTAATGTAAACATCACAAAGAGCTGATAGCTTTGCAGATGTCATTCATGTAAATATGCTTAGATACATTGAGCAACCTACTGATGGCATCATTGACTGGATGAAGTGGAGCATGCGGTTAAATTGAATAGTAGCTACTGTGGTTGTGGGTGTGTTTGGGATGGTTTACTTACAGTTTTTGTTTATTTGTTATTTTTAGACGGATAGAACATAATACAAGTACAGTATGTGCTGTGCTAGATAATGGAATTATCATAGCCAAAATACCCTAAGCGCTGATCAAATGGATGGAAATATTGCACACCGACCCACTTACGTTTCCCCAGTAGGAACAAATATGACTGATCGGAAATGGGAATGTTACAATGGGTATAAACTATAGATATCCATATGATAACTGCTCCAGTGGATAGACACTAGATAGAGAGAGCAGGAGAATTGATGCAGAATACGAGAGATGCAATACAAGAGGCAGCCCGATTCGCTGTTTTAATTCTATCATAGCTATGGCATAGCCAGCTGACGAGGGGAGGATTATTACCTCTACCATGACCGTGGAACAATCTCGTCTCTGTCAAGACCTTCAGAATACGTTTCATGAACATTTTCATGACTCTGAATTCAGATCTCAATGTCTCCATCTCCGTAAGACGAATGCGTAGGAAGCTAGATAAGCAGATGGCTGGATGGATGAATACTGAATTATATATTGTTCTCTCCAACAATTACATTCTTTGAAAACATGGCCCATCATACTCATTTCATTGTTTAAAATAACGGCATATTTGGTCCTCATTTCATTGTTTAAAATAGTGGCATTGTTTTCTACGCCAAGCCTATTCTATTGTCTAGCAATCGATGCCATTACCACACTACTCAGCTTTAGTCTGTGTCATTTTACATTTTCTTTGTTTTTCCTTGAAGACCAATTCCGGGATGATAAAAGGAGTGCTTTATTTGAAAGATTTTTTTTTTAATGAACTTGAGCCAGAATAATTACCAGATAGAAATAGCTTAACCAAATATCACATGGGGTTCTTGCCATTTTATCATGTCTCGTGACGTCAGCGCCATACCATCGAGATATGGATGACTGGAGGCACGATGCCAATAGAAGCTGGTACATCCTTTAAGGAAGTATATGTAAATGATAATAGCAACAATTACGCCATTTCGATGATTCTCGAGACTCCAAATATGTGCCGACCTCGGAATTAATTTTATATAATAGATGTTAATATCGGACAAGGCGTTCAAAAGTCGCGAATATATAAATAGTCGTCATCTAAGATACGCTCTGAGAATATTGTATCCTTTTATGTAAAATTCAACATGAGATGGTTTAGTCTCGCAGAGGCTATGCTTGGGTATACTTTGTGTGTCGACATAAAATTAGAGAGTACTTAAGGGTGAAAGAAGTGGCTATTGTCTTGGCTCATTATACTTTTACTCACAATAATATTGACGGATATATAATCAGATGAATTAACATTTTGACATAAAATCAGGGAACTTTCCTTGCTTGATCAATATTGCCCGGCAAGCTGTAGTTATTACACTAATTAATATATGTTGATGGAACTTTCCCAGTTATGATATAACACTATAAAGCATCGGCCCGGATAATTCTGCAATTGTAGCTCTAAAATCCATTTTGATACGGGGTGATTGTTAGAGCGCATATTGAAATATTTGTTTGAAGTTTTGCTGGATTAATTGTCTCGCAGAGTGTATCTTTTGAAACACCAGGACGATGTTGACATCTCTAGCATCGCTTTAGCCATACATAGCTACCAGCCGTATTACAATTGGTTCAATGGCTCCTGAAATATTATCATATGTTTTCTCAGAACATGTCTTTACACTCCTTACGACCGAGATAGAACGGTCGCGCGAGCAGGCCGAGTAATTTGACAATACACACGTGTCAGTTTATGTAACGCGTTTCAGGCTAATGTAAAATGCCAAATAGCTACTATTACAGAGATAGTGCCGGCGTACATTTTGAATTTTATTTTTTGTTGACGCGTGTGGCACAACAATGGCTTACAGCAGCATTGTTACCAAAATGAACACATACTGATATGATAGAGAAAATTGAATCTATATCATATAGAATTCGAGACAGCTGTCTACGGGTTAACACCCAGTCTTCGTATATATCTTAAGGGTCAACTATCGAAGATACGGTATCTTCATACCGTAACCTTTTAATCCCCATGATTGGCATGTAAACTAATTATAGCAGGACATTCTTATTGTATAACGACGCATATGATAGGCACATCAACCCATTCGTTTTAATAGTGTTCCGCCTGCGTATTGCAAGCTTGACAACGATATTTTCCTTCTTTCAAACCTGTCCATTACGAGAACGTGGCTTGGATTTGATGACAGGCGCCGGTGTCTTTTTTAAAACGGGTGGTCATATGAGTGCCCATCTTAAGTAACCATCAGCAGTTGGTGCCATCACATATTTGTCATATCAGGTAAGTTGTATGAGGCGACTATTAATCGTTAGTCCCCCACCCCACCCTTTAATGTACAGCCTTCGCGATCAGCAAATAGCACGTTGGTGCGGTGATAACGTCACGATCTCGTGAAATTTCGCTCTCGTTGCGAGAAAATGCCTGCGCTCGGGAGCCGAAGTACTCCCATGTTTACGAGGGTATAATTCTTGGTATTATTTGCGTATTGCAATTATTTAAGTTCCAAATATTTTAGTCATATAATAGACTTTCAAATAAAATACATTTTACTCATCCCGGAATTGTCCCTTAATCAAGACAGGCGTCTTCTGAAAGTATGAGTAATCCCATTATTAACTTCTTGGCAGGGTTGTTGAGTAGCACCTTATTACGGACTACGCAATTTGTATACATAACCACTGCTGCTAAACCACAGTCCTAGCAGTTTCAGGCCAATATCGACACCTCATTGCGCTGATGCCCTGGTCACTGGGTGCATCAGTTACCAGTATAGGTTACGTAGAATATAGTATTGGTTTCTAGGCCCGCATCAGATCTGAATTTGCATCTATTCACTTATAATTAACCTGTTGATGGTGAGTCTGCGTGTATAGTTCGCATCAGCAGCAAATATGAGAATCCCATAGTACAATTGATGGGCTTTCGCCTGTGAGGTTCTATTGGCTGATCTGTCAATACTGCTGAATCATGTGCTGAATATGAATCCTGTTGAAATATTGCTGAAATGGGCTTTCGGTTCAGGATCTGCATTGGCATTGGACTCAGCGGAACGTGGCTCCTGTTTGTTTGTCTGTCTGACCTCAAATAAACTGACACAATTTTCTGAAAGGGCATTTACCAATAGGGAATAACTGGGAAATCACAGATAAGGATAACCAGTAAAAGACCGTAGCTTAATCTGTGTCTGGTTAGGTAACGAGTAACAATTTATTCAATGCATGTGAACATATTATTACAGCGAAAAACAAATCAAATAAATTATTTTGGGCGATGATCTTATGAGGTGATTTGCTCTTTGATGAATGAGCTAATTAACACGGATACCCTGATCAATCGTGATCGCATCAGTGAGTAGTCAGCTGGGATCAATAGAAGCAGCTGGTGTCGTATTGATCTACTTTGCAAACATAAAGCAGCACTTATGATAATATAAAAGCTGCACGTTCTGTCATGCATTGCGCGTTCAGATTATCAACTGCACTCATTGAAAGCGTACTTTTGTTTGACAAACACTCCAGTATTTAAATCTATTGATTCGTCAGTTGAGCATGCTCCATAGAGATGTTTAACCTCTGTTGTAACGGGCATCTGCAGAATTGCAAAGTCTCTCCAAACCAGACCCATGCTAGGAGCATGCCATTTGACATGTCGCCAAAACCATCGATCCATGTGTGCCAAACAGTCATGTTTCTGTTGGCCAACGCTGAGCCACGTATCCGCACCGAAACTTATAGCATGATCTGTCAAATTATCCACAGTAGAAGTCGATATTTTGTATTGGATGGTGCATTCCGTTGTATTCATTCGTGAATATGAGTTGTTAACTCCGTTTGGAACTGGAGTAAACCTGCTATTATGCCATACCAATTTACGGACTGTTGCCTTACTAGTTAAGCAATACGCAACTTGCAAATCATGATTTCCCGTATACACACTGTAGAACATGTGTTGTTCATTCAATGCCTCATATACTCTTTCGCAGTGACAGCAATTTAATTATTAACGGAAACATTCGCCTGCATTAGCCCTAAATTTAACTTAATGATATGGTTATAGCAAAGCCGATAATGAAACATGAGATTGTAATTAGTGTTAATGCAAATATAATTGGAACATGAAGAGCACACTCACATGTAAGCACGCACGCACACCTGCGCGTACGCACGCAACCCAACACCCCCCCCCCCACCCCCCACAAATGCACACACATGAGCGAGTGGTGTGCAGATGTGAGCGTGAAAACGTGTTTATGTGTGTGTGTGTTGTGCATACGTAGGTGTGCTAAGGTTCGTGTGCTAGTTGTGTCAGTGTTTAGGCTAGCAGCGATTAGATCTTTGTAAATGTGTAATTTGATCATCATACGTAAACGAGTTCCACAAGTTGATTCTGTCAGTAATGTGATTTTGAAGACGTTGAAAGACAGTTAATCTACATACAGTTAGGTGCAACTTATGTCCGATTACGTCTGTGATCGAAGGCCTTTATGCGATCCTCAATTGATTACACAAAACCTATTCACTGCAGTTAATGTGGTACGCACACAGATAATTAATGTATCAAAGCCATTATTATATTATTGTAAGACATTTCTGCCTGAGTGCATTACTTCGTATTCCCATTTCTGGGACCTCCAAATGTCAGTATATGCGAATTACGTACTACAGTTAAGTTTAAGAGATATATATATAAACGGAACCAAATTATTAGGACAGCAACAATAAACTATTACCATTATAAATTTGATTAAATTAAATAATATAAAAGAACCATAAAAACTAAGATACTGACGATTGACTAAGCAAGAAAGTAGCCTAGAAACATCATTGTAATTGTAATAACGCATTTATCACATATGAAAATGGTAGAGAAGACAAATCCATTGGATTCTCTAAGAATAATTGACCTAAATCCTCACATAAATTGAGGAAATGACACAACACCCATTTGATTAGGTATACTTTGCATTGTTTGGCTATTCTTGCATGCGCCATTCCATCTAACCACCAGATGACGCCCCCGCTTTACAGCATTGCAACATAGACACATACAACACGCAACATCTTCATATAACAAAGCTCCATAGATACGAATTGCTGGCATTCATTTAAAGGTATTCTAATTTTTCTCTCCGCAGCGCGCATGCCACGAACACCCACGCACGCCTTATTCATGCCATCATGGTGATTAAAAGCATAAGACCAATGCTAAGGAATCTGCTCACTGCTGACTACTCGGCTTGCATTATCCAATTAACTTGTGAGTGCTAAGTACATTTGCATATGATGGTCTTGAAAGAGCTTGCCACTTTTGACGGTAATCGTTCACAGCTTTTCTAAATCGATACGAGTAGTATGTTCCACCCGTCACTATGCCATTGATGTTCATTTACCCGTAGCTTTAAAGTAATAATATATCTGTCCAGATTATCCATTCATCATATGACGTCATAACTAACTACGTGAATTGTAGGGCGACGTCATAATCTGTGACGTCATAAATGAAAACTAGGTGACGGGTCAAACGTTGTTGGACGAATTGTATGTCTTTTCTATTTAATAAAGATGCTGTTGAATAATTGGAAACTAAGTTGACTGGGTAGCAACAGCACCCAGCCAAATTGGTTTCAAAATATTCAACAGCTTACATGCATAGTTTTCCGGAAATTTATAGTCAGTGCGATCGGGAATCGGAGGATGCCAATGCGGGTGAAGCGTGGTGGGGATTAATTAGGGATAAGCGGGCCATGGTTAAAACTGGAAAGATCCATTGCCAGGACTAGTGTGCGTATACACATCTCCTATAAACACGGTGCGCAAATCATGGAAAAGACCCACCTGTACTAATAAGCTGTTGGAATGCTGGTTAAACATCTGCTAATGATAGTGGGGGGTGTTTCTCTGTTTCCGCCCACCTGTGATATTAAAACAAGATGTTTTGTGGACGTATATTGTAATAAATGGCAGTTCTAGTCACTGGCCGCTAAATGCTTGCTTATATATTGACCTATCAAAACGATCGCGTTCTACTTTGACCGTTCAGAAGAAGGATAATTTATGCAATGTCCCTGATATGTAGGGCTTGTTTCAGGACAGGTAATTGAACAAACTCAGCGAATGACCTGATGTAGGTCTCTCTCTCTCTCTCTGCCCTTGGAATACAAGTACAGAGTACAAAGAAGCGAGGCAGCGATAAAGCTATGTGTTAAAGACGAAATTTATTTTTAGAAACAGATCTTATCTATAGCTCTGTTTTGTATATATTTAGCTCCTCTTCTTCTATAGTGTTTTAGCATTAATACTGTTTTGTTGTTTGTTCGAAGCCTGCAGTATTTTAGAATAGCAACGGTGATGACACTAATTTATCTTAGACTGAATCAAGCCAAGAAACCAAACTGCAGACAAGCAATTAAGATAATTATCCATCTGCTATTTTATATGACTAGAATGATGTCTTGGAAACAATAATTACGTTTCTAGTTAGCCTCGTGCGAGTGACGCAGTTAAACATGTGCCTGGGCTATCCTACAGCAACTACAATGTTAATCATCACATTGTGGTCATCTCAGCAAATTAAATATGTGGTGGTTTCCTTAACGATATGCTAGCTGTTTGAAAAATCGATTATATTGTGTCGCCATAACGCCCCTTATGATATCTGAGATGCAGTATAATATCACATGTTTTAGGAACCAGATTTCAATAAGATTCAACCATATATTGTAGTGCAAATATATATGATAATATGTATAGGACGGCTAGATATTTATTGACAGATACCAGGAAGGATTATATTAGTAAAGCACGTGCCCTCCTGAATACAGTCCATTTCATTCACATTCTTCTGATCAGAAGAAACCACGCGAGTTATAAAGCCAATAAATGATATCTTTGTTCAAAGCACTTCCTCTAATGGTACAGTTATGTGGCCACTAATAGAACCTGCTGTTGCATCTTTCTTGCATCGAAAAATACACCATACATTTTTTAGGATTTCACATTTTCTGCATCAGCTAAAGCAATACAAAATGTGTTGTATAATGCATATGGTAAAACACATAAGTTATCAGACCCTCGAACGTTCAGAAAAAAACAGAGAACTCGTGTTACATCAGAAATGGTAATAGTTACAGGTGATTCTAACGGGGTGTTCCCTTTTATAATAACTTGTATTCTTGACAGTACCTTTCGATCGAGTTCTTGTTGAGTGGCATTGCAGACTACATTGCTAGTAGTATTATTATCGATAGTGTGTTGTTCAAAGTCATCATATAATATCCGCATCATAAATGAATTTCGTGAGTTAGCATCATGGTAGATGTTATATATTTTGCATGGCCGTCACACACACGAACCGCAACATGTTTTAAAGAACATAACATGTGTAGGAGGCTAATTGATAATACGATCCACATTAAAGGCACCTAGTGACTGCCACACTAATTGCATCAGTTTGGTTCTATCTACATACACTTATCTTTCTACAATTGAACTGATGTATTTATAAGCATATCTAAGGTAAGCAAAATCAATTGTCAATAACATTACAAGTCCGTGTTGGCCACGACATGCCGCATTTCTGTGAGAGAATTATATTTCAAAATATATGGCCGAGGCTTTCCCTAATTTATGAGGGATCCGCAAAGCTGACATCTCAGATACAGTGACAGACACGTTGGGTAACAATGCCAGAACCCAGTGTTTAGTCATTCCCCTTCCATCTCTAGCTAGGATCCGTCCACCATTTGTCAGTGTTAGGGTCGGTAGAATCCTGAACCCCCCGAATCCCAATTTTCAGAAATTCAGTGGTTTGCAAATTATGTCACGAAGAGAGCACGATTTATGTTACTGTGAACTAGCATATGTGGTACGTCATGCAGCTGTATTTTATGCCGATATTCATGAAACAACAAAATGTTTGCTGTCGTTGTTGCAAATTTACCTTTTTTACTCATTTTAAGATTTGATAATGCAAGCTAAATGATGATACACGTATAAACAGCCGCATATTTTACCTCTTTAATACTTTCATAACGAAGTCTGTAGTATCGGCTCCTGAGGAATGCCCATTTTCAGGCCAAGAGAAGATTATTTTTGAAAACTACCCACTGAAATGGTTTGCTCGGTAACGAAGCCGGCCAGTCCAGTGGTACATTTTTCAAAATAGTTATTTGTTGGCCTGCAAATGAACATTCAATAAGGATTTTTTTCTTGACCAAATTAAGACAAAATACAGTAAATCCTGTGCAGGATAGAAGCATACCATTGCATATTTTGAAATTAATTTGACTGAAAGCCATCGTTGCCTATGACAGTACCACTTTGCTATCAAGTTTTTTTCCAGACATCGAACAGCTTACCTGTATATTTGCCGAGACATTGTGATAAGGAGAGCTCGAACCTGTAAACTATTTCAAGAATTTGAAATGTCAAACTAAATTGTCACCCAAATGCTCGCGCATCGGCATATACGCATATGCAGGGCATCCATTGGTCACCAAATACGTCAACTAGTTGATGCTGCCATGCACCTATCGGCAGCGTACTCGAACTGCCACGTATCTTTGGAGCCACACGATGAAAGGTTATTTAAAGACCATCGATAGCACCGTAAATGTATATGCTATGTCAACTATGTATCGTGACAACATACTGGTATTCACATAATGTTGCCGCTTAAAACTGGTTGTATTACACTTTGGGATTGAATACAATAAACTAATACTTCATCGCTCGGACTTAGAACGCGTTAGTGCTTGTGAGGGCAGATAGAGAGTTCCGAAGAAGCAATTCATTAGCCAAATGGTGAAGAGAATGTGAACATGTAGTAATTGTTAAAGCATTGTGTAATAATATTGGAGATGAGAGTCCATCATCATTGAGATGATATAATAAGTGCCAAAAAACAAACTTTAGATTTGACTTTAAATCACGCGCGTTGTCGTTGCCACCACCACCATAAACAAGCTTAATAATAGTATGCGACCTCAGACCAATTCACTCTCGGGGTGGGGTGGGGTGTACCGAGGTGTATTGCTGATGTTGCAACCTGGATCTTGCTGCCTGTAAGGTGCGCTTCTGTTGTTACAATTTTGCTACGATTGTCTTTTGTGCACATTATAACGATCTCCGTCTTATCTGGGTTTGGCTTCATCTTGTTATGTGCCATCCAATAATCAATCTCTGCCACACACGCGTGTACTTTTCACAACGCAGATGTTTCCTGACTAGTTTCATTAAGGCTAAATGCAAGATGGGTGTCATCTGCGCACCTTGATCATGTGGTTTCTGATTATGTCGGCTATGCTTATGGAATAATCTGTCTTGACACGAGACTCTTGTCTTTTAGAACACCATATTGTAAGATAGTTTCAGATGACGTACAATCTAAGATGCATACTGTCTGCTGGCGATGAGTTAAGTAGGATTCAATGCACGTTAATGCAATTCTTGAGATACCGGTGTCCTGGTGCAACCGTTCGAGTATGATGTTTTGATCTATGTCCAACATTACTAGAAAATCAGCATTCCACTGGTCCAGTGAATGTAAAATGTCATTTTGGACTCGTAGAAGAGCTGTCTTAGTACCGTGATTGTTTCTGTAACCTGACTGAAAATTCTTGGATAAGTTGAGCGCATCGATATAACAATATATATGAACTGCTACAATTTTTTTAGCTAGTTTGGACAGAAACGAAAAATTTGATACTTGCCGATAGCTGTTTATGTTTCTTGACCAGAGGGGTAATTAAAACATTTTCATTTCCTACGGAAATTCGGGTGATAATAATTGCATATTTGCAATATCAATGATAACAGGTGTTAGGAGTTCGGCATGGCGTTCCAATGTATCGGTAGGTAGAGGATCGAGTGCGCAAGTCTACGAATGTGATGCTATATATCAGTAGGGATATGGTTGTCACGTCTGTAACTTAAGTCCACATAATGCGTTCTTGCTCTGAGTGGAGCTCAAATAAATCAACAGAAAAAGATCCAATGATATTCGAGTCTTGAGAGCTGGACGCTAGTATGACCTAAAGTTAGTGTGTCATTAGTTATCTGATCTTATTGCTCAAAAACGACCACATGCTATATATGGTCATTATTAACTTAATGTTGTTGTAATTCTACATGGACTAAGAGTAAGTAACATGAGGTTTCTCAGGTTTCATCCAAGTCAGTGAGAGTATTTTGAACACAGTGATTTCTTGTGCAACTACTGCCGGATGGCACACACGAGAACCTCCCTGGTTGCTTGCGTACAGAACCGCTCACGGGCATGGGAGAGAAAATATGCAGGAACCTGATATATGGCCTGTGCTACCTTTGGCTGACAAGCCTTAACAAACAATATACCCAAAATGGTCAACTGGACGTTAGCACACCGCCTTGGTCTGGCAATGCATATCGTTTGTATCCAGTCGTCAGATTCGGAACGATATGGATAGAATGTAACCGTTACCCACTTTGGATGTCATGGGTTCTCGCATCAAAGAAAGGATTCTTCTTTATATTGTCGCATTGTTAATGGACGAATCCACTTCTAGCTATGCTATCAACTAACCACCGCCCACGCATTGCATATGTTGGGATCGATGAACACCGAACTCCGTGAATCCGAATTGTCAGAAAACTATATATCTACAGGTAAGCTGTTGAATATTTTGAAACTAATTTAACTGAGTGTTACTGCTGCCTATGGCCGCATCAGCGCCCAATAAAATAAGTTTCAAAATATTCAAAAAATATGTATTAAATAATAGTTGATTGTAACGTCAGGCTATATGTGACGCAATGAATTATGACGTGATATACATGATCTTCAGATTGGATTCATCGCTTGCTTAAAATCACGATTCTCTATAATGCTAAGCTGAGAAAATTAATAAATCGAAGACATTGTGAAATGGTGAGTATCTTGAACACAATTTGATTGGAAGCTATTGCTGCGTTTTCAAAAGATTCAAGTTTGTTGTCCATTGACCATATTCCTAATACATGCGCGTGCGCTTGCGTTCTAAACCATGCTGCATTACTCAGAATTTCTCCCGCTTCATTGTCCCAATCTAGCATGATTGGCTGATTTTAGGCAACCAAGTGCAGGTTATAACAATGTTTGGCGAGGGCAGTAGTTGAGTGCAGTAGTTGCACAGAGTACATCAGATTTTACGCATGTGTACCCATAGAATCGCCAATCATGGTGAGCTATTTGCACTTAGTTGCTTCCCTATGGCATGGTGCTTCGGCATACCAAGATTAGACGATACTTGCCACAATCCATTGATAAAATAATGCGCATGAGGTGTACTAAGGCTAAACAAGAAATAAGAATATATGGCTTTATGCCAGTCACTGAAGAATATATAATTGTTCTTGATGGATATTCGGACTCCGTTGGAAAGCAGGGGTGGGGATGCATGTTGATGTGACGTGTGCATTTACAGATTTCTATGTGGTATGATTGGATAAGAAATCAGGATTAGATGTTAATACATAATTGAAGATTCGGCTGCATGCCATTCTCCAAATTGCAGTGACGACCACAATGGTAAAATTTGCAACATTAAAGTTAGATTAAATCAAATTCAAATCTCCTTCACAAGGAACAATAGGAATCAACACATGTATATGTGTGAGTGTTCATTGATTCGTTAGACACACCTGTAATACGCTGAACGGGGTATCGATATGCATTGTATCAGAATTGAAGTGCTATTGATATAGAATTGTGACGTGCGATATCGTAATTTGTATCATAGTCATAAGATTTATTGCATTATTATCTGGTTTGAAGAGAATTTGCACCTACACTGCCAACGTGTTGAAGCAGAACTGTACCTACCGTCAGTGTACTCGAGCTGCCTCGTGTCTTAGAAGCCTCACGATGGCAGGCGATTTCTAAATGGTAATCTTTAAAATCGTTCATATATATGTAATACTAAGTACTTAGTACAACATACTTATATTCAAATAACGTGGACACTTGACACTTGTTGTACTGCATTTTGACTCCAATACACTAAAATAATACTTCATCAACTAACCTGAGAACACTTTGGTTCGCGTGATGGCGGATACAAAGGCCCGAGTGGTAATTGACACGCCGAATAGTGAAAGGAATGTGAACTTATAGCCATTAGCAAAGCGTTGTGTCAAAAAATGTCGGATTGAGAGTACATTATTTTGACATCATTGATATTAATGATGCAATTGCGAAAAACAAACTTTACATTTGACTTTAACTGCCGTGAGTTTCCTTGCCATCATCACCATAAACAAGCCTAATAATAGTATTTGACGTTTGATGTGTGACAGCAATTGACTAGCTGGAGAGGTGTGAGACGTTATCCATGTATTACCAGATTGTTGAGAGATGCCATGTATTATCACATCTAGGACAAATTAGTAACGATCGTATCACCGTCCGAAAATATAACGATGCACATATGGAAATAAAGCTGTTAATCTTTTTTTTAGAAATGGTATTTTTGAAGGTCGATGTCGTAATCCATGGTAATAAGTTATATATTATGGCTTAACATTCTTCAAAATGAACACTGGAATCTATATATCAGTAGGTATATGGTTACCACTTTTGTAGGTTAAGTCCACATACTGCATTGCCACCCTGAGCCGGGCTTAAATAAATCACAAAAAGAATGAAAAAGATCCCGTGATTTATGGGTCTGTCGGGTTAAACACTAGTGTGACCCACAGTTAGCGTGACATTAGATATCTGATCTCATTACCCAAACCCGATCACATGTTATATATGGCCATTATTAAATTAATGCTGCTGCAAGTCTATGCGGACTAAGAGTCTATAAGAGTGTGTGATGGGTTTTTTAATATAAAATGTCATTCAATCAAGTGCGAGTATTTTGAACACCGCGATTAACTATGTTTTCGCAATGGGATGTAGGGGAGGTGGGGGAAGATTCTTCTCCATATTGGCAAATGGTTAATGGATTAATCCACTTTTAGCTATATATGCCCCATCCATCTTTAGCCAAGCTCCACCCAAACTGTGTACGTGTTGGGATCGATCGAACCTTAAGCTCCCTGAATTTGAATTTCCAGACAAATATTTTATCTTATTTTGAAACTAATTTGACTGGGTGTTGATGCTGCCTATGGCAGCAAGAGCGTCCGGACAAGTCAAGACAATTAGTTTTAAAATATGTTTTAATGTTTAGTAAATAGTAGTTAATTGTGACTTCAGCCTACATGTAACGCAATTGGTTGTGACGTTGTTGACATACGTTACTTGAAGAATCCACTTTTAGCGATGGATGCCCTTCCTTTGCTAACCTCCACCCATGCTGTGCACGTATTGGGGTCTTAACTCCCCGAATCTGAATTTCCAGAAAAATATAAGCATCTACAGTCAAGCTGTTGAACATTTTGAAACTTATTTGATTGGGTGTTGTTGCCTATGGCAGCAAGAGCGACAAGTTCAATTAGTTTCAAAATATGTTTTTAAATGTTTATTAAATATCAGTTAATTGCGACGTCAGCCTACATGTGACGCAATTGGTTATGACGTCATATAATTGATCAACAAATCTAATTCAGCACTTGCTTAAAATCACGATTCTAGGCAATGCTAAATTGAAAAAATCGATAAATTGAACACATTGCGTCATGGTGAGTTTATAAAGATTCAACAGTTTACTGTCGATTTTCATTGATACTTTTAAGAATACGTGCATTCAGCAGCAGCGCCCAGTTTAATTAGTTTCAAAATATTCAACAAAATATGTATTAAATAATAAAGATATACAATTCGATCTTCAACCCTTAGTCTGTCATCAAGTAAGCGTTCATGCCGAACCTATCTACGCCATTCACGAACTCATTGATTATAACGTCATCCTACATGCCACGCAGTAAAATATGGCATCATATATATGATTGATGGATAAATTGAACAGATCTATAGGTTTCTTTCAAATTAGTTTCAAATTATTCAGCATACAACACGTCTGGTGACCTTGAACTCGAGTTTCTGTGTAATTTGGGTTCAATTGGTTAACAGCATTGTAAACCAAAATGTTGACAAGGTATACACAAATGCCATTAGCTAGGGTAATATACAGTTTAAAGTTGCCATATACGTACCCTGGTTTATGTGTGCATATCATATTTTCAATTGAAGGAGGCTTGTACACGAGCCAGGTTGTTTCACCTAGATTCAGTGACTTCATTAGAGCAGCCATTTTAGTGGGATATTTGGAGCCAGCATTATGACCTTGGAGTCAAACAGTCCAATAATAATCATTAGCAATAGACTAACCATGTCATACTGGGCATTGCACAACAGCGAGAGCAATAGTATCCCAAACAATGGTGGCCACAAATATCAAACTAAAATTGTGGCTCCGGAAAAGACGATTGTCATAGAATTTTTTTCAAATATTTCCTAATCTTATTGCTTCGAGATAACTTTCAGAAAGCACCTTCATTTGGTATCAACTTGTATATAAAATAGCATAATAGAGGAAATGAGATGTTTCCTGTTACAGCCTATCGTTTGAGGGCCCTCTTAGCTTCCACGAAAACATATTTATCCGTACATAAAAACGTCTACCTCCATGAGACGTATTTTCTTCTTTCAGTAATGATATTACTAATATGTATGTATATGTCGGAAGACTTTCACTCTAAGTAATTTCGCACTATTCGTGTTGAAGATAAATAATTTATGCTAATAGACAACCCTACGCGATCAAGACTCAATGGTACTCAAACTGGACCAAGATGGTGCTATGTACTTTAGTAACTTCCAAAAAGTAGACATAGGTATTTCACATATTGAAGATTTTGTATTCTTCAAAGGGTCGTGTCGGGAACTTATTACTGTATACGATGACGGATCCCGCTTCACTACCGGTAACTAGAAGGTGTTGCTGCGACAACGGTCACCGGTGGTGATGAAGGATAACTGCAGTCGGCTCGCCTCGTATGACTGATGGCGGATAGACGATATTTATCTTGAGACTGCTGGGCCTATCTCACTATTCTAAGTTCCAATTAAGGACTGGGTGATACTCTCAGCTCGGCTAGATTCCTAAATCTAATTGACTACCAAAGGCAGGTCTTACATATACGTAAGATTAATACTTTATTTACAAATATAACAAGTTCGTGATCTAGTGAAAAATCGCTCACATTGAATACTTGGTACAAATTCGTTTGTACAATTTAACAATATCTAATTATCTTCTAAGTCCTAATCCTGTCCTATCAAAGCTTCGTTAGGCATACAAGTCACAGCTCAAAACTAAGTACACATGAGGTACTTAGTGAATCACAGATGGTGATGGATTAAATTACCTAAGTGAAATTTCACCTTATATACTCTTAATTCATGCCTCTATACATTTCGCAGAAACATACAACTTCTCTCAGAATCTATTCCTATCTATTCCTACAACTCCTCTAGGTATTCCATAAGCACACTTTGACTGGCCGAACAATCAGTCCACCAATCAACCTCTGCTTATTTCTTCCTAGAAGTTCTGACCTGATAACTGATTGGTCCTCTCAGCCAATCAGTGATTCCTCCATCCTTTGCCTGGCGAAAAAATCTATTCTCTATAAGTCTTTTTTACTGCAGTCTGATCGATGCTGGTTGGTTATGATGTCGTTCTAACCAATCATGCTCTGCCCAATTCTTCCATGAAGATTGCGCCTCACATAGACAAAGCGGTGGAGACCGGTTCTGGTTTGATGTGATCTGTCAGCTAACTAACAACATTACGGAATGTGTTGTTGTTGCATGCCATCAAATGAGTGAAATATAGTTTATCAATAAATTTCAATTCTGTTATTAATTCCTAAATGACGCTACAATGTCCATGTCCTGCCCATTGCTTGTTAATGGAGTAGTCTCGGGAATGCTAGGGTGCTAGGCACATGTGCTGGATGATCTCATTACCAGGTCGTGCTGATCTAGCCTAGTGTGAAAAACTAGATTGATTACGTCATCAATTACGTTCGTTTGTCACGTTCAGTTTCACTCATCCCAACACTGATTACTATAAATTGATTATTTCCAAAACTACGATCACCAACAACTGCTGAATATTATAAAAGTGAATGCCGACTGAACAGTAACAACTTGTATCTAAATTATTTTCAAATACACATCAACTCAGACCCATAGACTCTTTTCCAATCAATTCATCCATTTCAAATATTATTCTACTAATTTCATTTGCTGGTTATGTAACTCTATAAACCGCATCCTATTCATTTAGCATTAGTATGTTTCTACTACATACAAAGAGATGACCTGGCTTGCTCGACTTTCCACCGTCCCAATGATTGACATATTTGGTAAACAACAGGTGGTCGACGCAGCCACGGTATAGTCCGTCATCCTAACTGAATTGTATGTCGTAATTATCATTGATGCACATCTATGGCATCCATATTTTGCTCACCTGGACTTTTTAGCTCACCTGGTATTTTAAAAACATAATTTCTTTTGGGACTTAAGTGAATTATAAGACATCCCACGGGGTCATGACTTCCCACAAGACAATCCCATATTTACAATATGAACTACTGACACAGTTGTCAATCGCAATGGGACACCACGTGTAATTTCTAAACATTAGCATGGGCTGATAGCAGCTGGTGATTTTTTATAACATTTAAGGCAACAGAAAAGTGTAATTAACATATACGATAAAGATATGTGGTTTTGTAACCGTTTCGCCTCCAATTGCCAAATATGAAATATCATCTGCAAAGTAATAAATCCACACGGATATATTTGAAACCGATTTGACTTGGAGCTGTTAACAGCTTGCATACATACTTAACATAGATTTCAGATTATCTAAATGCAGGGTACAAATGGTTAATTTAAATCATTGGAATAAACCTGGAGCCATGTATTGGGGAATTCAATAAAAAGGAGCCATCTATTGGGCACAAAGGCAAGAAGATAGACGGTATAACCGTAGTTGTAATATTCCATTGAAGTAAATCAATATTAATGTTTGAAGAAAGTTGACTATACCGCAGCAACCCAAAGCACAATTTTGTTCCTGGTATTCCATGGCATATACCAAGGTTAACCTTAATATAAATGTATAAGTGCCCACAAGTGGATGGTTCGGAAGGAATTATACAAAGAAGCTAATTGTAGATTAATGTGACTGCTTCATACAATATGTGTGATCACCGGAGCCAAATGTTATGTGGATATACAAATTACCTCTTCAGCCATCAATATGCAATATATTCATGCATATTCGGTTGATTATTTTACAAGATGGTACCTAGATACAGAGAGTATTGCTAGATTATTAGTGTACACTTTAAAGATCCATTGCAAAATAGCAGTTTTGCGGAACTCGATTGTATTATAAACACACTCAATGTTAGCTTTCAATTGTAACTTACTATGCAACCGACTTGTAGTGTTATATCATTCCGTGTATTGCATTCATGCAAAAGAACCCAGAGCACTTGAACCAATACGAATAATAGCATGTGTGCCTTTCAACAACTCGTCAAGTCAAACGAATCACTTGGTAATCGACCGTAAACAGTGCTAACAGACATGCGTAATATTAGATTACAGAACATCAGACAATTAGTTTGCTTTGTAAATTGATTAGTTTATGCGTTGTGTGTAGCATCTTTAGAACAGCACGCATGGTGATGTGCACTAGCGCCACGGGATGCAGTTGTTAAGAAAATGGATGAGTTGGTATATGTTTCAGAAAACAGACACCATGAGGTGATGAATTTGAGCTCACATCTGAGCCAGCGATCTATGTTCCACGGTATATACCCGGCTAAATCGTGTTATTACTAAGAGCTAAGTTCACTGCCTGCTAAATGTGATCCAGCTATGTGTAGAAAATGTGAACGTATTTAATTAGCATCTCAGGATGTGATGCACCACACTTATTATAATGATTATTCTTTTTTATTTTTGTTTATATTCCCATTCCCAGTAATAGTATGATCAATGGTATAATGGTTGGCATAACATGAAATGTAAATGCAACCAGTATATCACGCGTCCACCGCAAACGGATAATATGTGTTAGTGTCATCATTATTTTAAATAGGCTGTTTTTATGCATGTTGTTATGAATAGTAAAATGATATTAACTTACCATCGCTACCTGCAAAGCCAGCTCTACTATGGAAACCTAGATCACACAGCAAGAATACCATCAATACACATACTCAACATTTAACATCAATACGGTATATCAATCATAGGATACTTCCATTATCTAGTCGAAATATTGGCAATTTCTTCAACATTAAGCAATGCTGGTGGGTACCACATTAAATCATGGTTATCAATTTAATTTCAAATGGGCAAAACATAATATATTATTGTATCATATACAATTTCACATTTGCTCTGAGAATATTGTGTTTGTTTGGCTTGATACAGCGATGGTATGTGAGATGTGTTATTACAATAACAAGCTAGGTATATCTTATTGAGATGCTAAATCTGACACAGACTGACAGCTTAGAATAATTCGTCGAGATTTTCACTGCTGTATAATCGCCCCGGTGATAATTAATTAACAGACAATTGGATACCAAGGTACATGATGATTTGAATATGTCTCTGAACGTTGAGTGGTCATTGGCGTTGATCGCTCACAGAATTTTCTATATGTGAAATATTTACTTTAGTGAGAATACCGGATTTCAGTGTGCATATGTAACTACTCTTACAAGAACGCGACTTTTGGGCGGTAACGACACTATACAGCCCTGTCAATTATATTGCCATTCAAAATAATGTACTATACACCGCCGTTACTTCAATCATTAACCATCCACCTGAGTTACAGCATGGTGCTGTGTGAATACAGAAGTAACGCCAAACATCTAGTACACAGTTAAACCTGCGTAAGCACAACTTACTCATAAACGCGACTTTGAAATATAGTTGCCAGAATTTCCCTCGTAATTACATTGTGAATAAGGGTTAAATAGAAGATAGTTAGTAATTCATGAATACGCAAACTCAAATCGAATGGAATAATTAATAGTGCAGATTATGATGTGATGGTGAGATCAGTTAATACTAGTACATATGTGCATCATAGTCAAGCTTTCAGTTTTGTATATGATAATGAGGAGATCAAAGGTCTGGATTCCAATCAGTGGTGGGGGTGGGTGCAGACAGTATATGGCTTTATTGTGGAATTGTATCTATTTCTGTATGTTTCTGAAATTGCATCGTCTTGGCTAATCATTTGTGAGAATGGCTACGTCAGAAGTTATAAGAATATACATATGACGCCGTGTCGGCTGTTTGTTATTCTCCATATCTTCTCTTTAAGCTCGTTATTATGGCAGTGGAGCTTCATTGACAATGTTTCCCAAAGCATTGGAATGGAGGTTGTATGACCAGTGACGACATAACTATATATGCTAAAGGTTTTGAAACAGACATATTCAATTGGAATTAAGTTGTATGGGATATACATGCTGTGGACATATTGTTGCATGAACGAATCTTAAACTTACGTGGTTATTCAGCACCTAGAGACTAGACTCCTCTGACTAGGTAACTTAACACATGTAAACCATTAACTTCTAAATGTGTGTGGGTCCTCATTTTATTTTTAATAATATAATGTTTTATTAATATAAAAACGGATTAAGTATAAGTTAGTGGCTAACATGCTAAGATGTGTAACATAATTTAAATGATGTCCTACACAGAACACATTACATAGGCATATGATTAAATATCATTTCCATTGACATAGCATCGTTAGACAAATCAGTAACATCCACACACGCCACATATTCATTTGATTTCTGCATTGGCTGATGAGATTATGTATTATTCGTGTGGTCATGTAAATATTTTACCATAATTCCCCGTTTTATCTATGCTCGCTCATCGCTAGCTAAACTCCACCCACTCCACCCACACCATGCTCGTGTTAAGATCTATTGATCCATGAACACACTGACTATTGATGTCTGGAAAGTTATTCAGGTAAGATGTTGAACATTTTAAAGATAATTTGACTGGGTGGTGTTGCTGTCTATGGCAACAACATTGCCCAGTCAAATTAGTTTCAAATTATTCAACAGCATGTTTATAAAATAGTAAAGACATACAATTCGTATAACGTGTCGGACTATTAAACATTTAAAATGGACTAAATCGAGGAATTCATAATGTAATTGTTTATGACGGCATCCTACATGTCACGTAGGCATGGTCAGCAAAGAAACACTAGCAGTGCCTAGTTAAATCTGAGTGTAACAAGCTAAGCTCACCATCAATTTATTTTACGCGTGCAAATGGCACCACAACGGAATTTACAAAAAATTAACAACCCTCGTAATATGAAAGTCTTAGATATGTAATCGATAAGACCATATACCATCTTATCGCGCTCTCATTTTATAACTTATATTCAAGTGGCCGGTATCTAAGCATATGGCTCTGACAAATTTCGCAAAATTAGTGTATTGTTATCAAACAGGAAATTGATTAGCAATCATTCACGTTTACATTTAGTCCCATCATTCAATGATCAAAAGAAATCAGTTAGAGGTCGATCCTAGCACGAACCATATCACTGCAGCACAGGTTATCCTTTATAACGGAAATCTATATGGCATAAGGTTCACGTAAATTGCGCATTAAATGTAACGGTTGTCCAGGAATATCTGAAAGATATTGAAGTAAGGAAAACCTAGCATCCCGTGTACAAAGTATCTAGGCATAATTATCTTATGCCGGCATATTAGTGGCCGATACCAAATTCAATAATCTCTCATTATACTGTCAGTGTTGACTATATGTTCTTAAAGCAATTAACTACGATAGTGTATTCCCTCGAATATATGAGGCATGCATCCAGTATGGTTACACATATCGTAGCTTGCCTGCTTATAGACTGGCAATCGATGTTAGTAATGAGCTCCCCTCTTAGAAAAAGGGCATCTTTTGTTCTCTAATCTACAGGTATGTGCTAGAAGAGGCATCTTCTGGCATAATCAAATCATCATGTCGATGATAGCATACAAATTGGTAACTAGATGCGTTTTCAAACGGAGAAACAGCGCAGATATTTGGTATTGTGGACTCTTTGTGCAACCGTTCTAAGAAGATTTATAATAAATGCCAGTAAAAATTGACTAACATAATCAATGTACACACCCACATCTCTTTTAATCTCTCAGAAGGATATGCATAACCTAAACCCGAGCTTTATCATCTGTTAGGGAAATGGATGTTACATGCGAAGATGAGCAATGCATATTACAACAATAGAGATAACATGACGGAATTGACAAACATTCGAGATACTATAATTCCCTTGTATTGTACAGCCTATAATTAGATGAGGGTACCATTCCAAGATGAAACACCCCAAAATAGATTGTATAGTCTATCAGTCTAATCTAGCAGTTCCAATTTACGACCTGGAAACACCACTGATCATATATGATGTACGCCACAGATAGTTGCCCATTTCTTTGCAATGAGCGCGACATAATATTGGTTCTATTGTCTGTGTTCTTGGCTAGATATATAACCAGTAATCCAATGATTAAAGATCGTTATGAGACAGCTAGTTTATAGCCACAATGTAAATATGTCAATGTGTGGATCCTTATAGCTAATCCTGACATATTTAGAAGCAGCAATAAGAGTGATGTCAGAACAAAGTTTTGTATTAGGGTATGTTTAATAACATCAAGCAAACGCCATACGCAATGCGTCATAAGACTAAACATGCTAATTACCAGAAGCTGCCTCGTACCTGCGTCGTTGAGGTATGTGTATGTTGAGCTAAAGACAGGCTGTCCGCATCATACTTTGCAACATTGATATCGTGAATGATACCATGTCCTCATAAAGAACACATGGGTGTAAGCCGGCGCTGCAACTGGCAGCAAACCTTTAAAGTAGCCCTGTTCTCTGCATACAATAACAAGCCTGAGCGCAATGTACCAATAGTGAAAGAAAATGAACGTTTTGAACTCATTCATCGATGGCGAAAATTACTGTTCATGCAAGTAGTTTGTAGCGCATTGTTTCATGGAAACAGCATTTGTTGTGTTAAGAGTTGAGAGAAATCGGATCATTTTTAATGCATGGCCGCACGCACGCACGCGCGCTAAAGCAATATCGTTGTAATAGTACCTTACCATGGAATTGTTGTGAATAATTCGTATGTCCGTCCGTCCGCCCTTCTCTGTATGTCTGTCTGTCTGGCGGGCTAGCTGGCTGGCTGGTTAGCTTGCTCGCTGGCTGGATAGCTGGCTGGTTGGCTGACTGGCTGGCTGGCTAGCTGACTGGCTGGCTGGCTTGGTGGCTGGGTGGCTGGCTGGCTGGCTGACCACTTGGCTGTATGTGTGGTAAATTGATTATAATGCAGCTCCTCAGAAATCTTTGGACGGAATTCACCCAAATTGTGTATATGAGGTGGCATGACTGGATCAAAATGTCAAAGCGGCGAAAGTGTGGATTTCCGATAACGCGTCATCAACCTAGCAATCTAGTTATGATTATGACACTAGTGATTATTGATGATGATATACTTGAGTGACAGATCGGATCCCACCATTTCATAACGTAATCTGCCAAAGTTAAAATTGTGCAAAGCGTATTTTGGTTCTGTTCTTCCTATATGGTAAAATTTGAGCTCAGTACGATACTCGTAGGAACGACTAACTGCGGTGTGGCTTGATTTATGGAACGAACAACGGCTCACGGTGGCCTTGGACAGTAACTCACGATGGGGCCATCCTACTCATGCCTCCTCAGCTTAAAATGATTATCATAGGGAGTAAATGATAACTAATATCGATGGATGAATCCATTACGTCATCTGCAAGCTGACGTCATACTCATAATTTACAGAAATACTCCACCACGAACCTGGAATAGTCCGTCAATTGTACGAATGTTATGTCTTTCCCATTTATTACACAGTCTCTTAAATATTTTGAAACTAATTAGGCTGGGCACTGTTGCTGCCATAGAAATTAATTTCAAATGGCAGCAACAGTCGCCAGCCGAATTAGTTTCAAAATAGACAGGTTAGCTCTATATTGCCCATAAAACTGAGATTGTGGGAATTCAGGATTCAAATAATATGCATCGATCTTTATCCAGTGTATATATTTACGTTCACCGTGATGTTGCTGTGAGCTGTTTCTGTTTTAGCGAGCTCTGTTTTAAATTAGATTATAAGTTTATATTAGATTATATTTCATTGGCCAATAGCAATGACTATTCAATTAAGGAGACTGTTGTTAAAGAGAGAAACATTATGCCTTGCACTGCAACAATCCCGAGGAAGTTATGGAAATGTTGATAGCGTCATATCTGTGTCGTATTTTGTTGGCTTGGTGTGGGCCTAAACTGATTGATGTGTTTAACAACTCTATGCAATTATACCTCTATTGCATTATGTGAGTGCATTAATCATTGGAAATTATTTCTGTGGTTGTCTGACTGATGTGTCAAGGGCACGTTTACAGACATGTCTTAGCCGACTAGATGCACATCAATTGTTAGCAAAATGATACCCCCAATACCGCGAGGCTGGTGGGAGCGACGGATCGCTGAATTGTGACTTCCAGAGGGATGTGCCCTTTTCTGGCTCCGAGTATAGGAAATTAGGCATAGTATTCTAAAATTGATACTATTGATGAGCTTATCCCGATATTTAATTTGGGAAGGATATTCTGTGCATAGCGCTTTACGTGATAACGGAGGTTACCCTTCAATTTACTGTGCTGCTTTGTTTTAGTAGGGCCCCCATCCATAAATATTAAAATCGTATTGACTGCACGATGTAGTTGAAAGATTAGAGCTCCTTAATCGGATAACCGTTGTTTCGGCTTTGAATGTCGGCATGCTGGAGCATGGCTGGTTCGATACTAACACTTTTGAACACGTGACAAAATGACGCCTTGTTATGTTATTCTGGTTAGATACAATAGACATGTGCTAATGTTTTAGCTTCTCTTTTGTCAGCTTAATTATCTTTCATATTGTCAATCGCGCTGAAAAAGCTGCCCAAGAAGTTATATTATGGAATACCCATTTGCAGGCAAAGAAAAGACAAATTTTCAAAATGTACAACAGCAATGATCTAAAACATCCATTATAAAGCACAGAATAATCAACTATGCAACCAATTGAGAGTAATTAGATATTGCAGACTAAATAGTTGTGACGTACAGCTCGAGCTATGCATTACAAAGTAGTGTTGCTGCCTTGTATACGTCAGCATCGATAACGTGATATTACCTTTGTCATGGTATATTTTATCAAGAAGAAAATGATATAAATGCCACAGAAAACTGAATCTATCATGGTATACTGACGATTGTCTGCCACGGTGTTCTAATATATTGCGCAGTTGCGCGCAATGGAGAATCTCATTTCTGGGATTCGAATTTCTTAAACGAAAAACATGAACGTGTCATGCCATTCTGTAACTCTTGCTCGTAAAATATCTCTGGCAATGTGTTGTTTGTGAAGCACCAATAGCACAACACCTCGCTAAGGATCGCCTTGTCAGCCTCATGAGGATAATCTTCTCATGGGATTGACTGTTATAAGGTGCATAGGAGCCATGGACATACAAAGACTAATCAATTATCTGTAGTCAGCCAGTATTGTCTGGTTTGTAAGACAATCCAGTGCATCTAAGCTGGTACTGGTTCCAGTCCATTAACATGAGTTATGAATGGATGTCCGCACACAATGTTAAGTAGCTTTGAATAGAGTTGTTCTACATACATATGCAGGAGTTTACCTGTCAGCAAAAAGTGTAGTAAATCAGAAATATATTTCTACCTATCATATGTTCATCAAATAATAATTTCGTTTGTAAATTATTCGGATTAGACAGCGAGCCTTGAAACGTTTCATGCACTAGTAGCATTCGGTTCTAGTCTATGATAAATAACATTCTATATGTTCGTATGCTACGTGTAAGTCGCCCATCTATCATTCAGCATTGTACTGCGGCACGGTGCCGTCTACATTACATATGCCAAACATATCCTATTATGACCAAGACAGAAAGGTGTAGATGAGTATTAATACCAACATCGTAGGCACAATTTGTGTTCATGTGTATTTGTATATATTTGCAAACGCCCATACCAGATTTCACAGATAGCAAAATATAATCGTATTTCTGAATGTATTTGTAAATAGAACTCATTATGCTTTCGAAAGAGCAATTCCACGAGGTGACTACTATTTGTAATGAACACCACGTGATACACATGAGCACATTTTCTGATTGTGACATCCTTTAATGAGAATAGATCCACAGATAAGTTATTGCTCATTTTCACTGTATCTCGTCTTCCTGTCTGATAGATAGCCATGTTCCATTTTGGAATGTTTTTCTCGTGTTTTTACCGAAAAATGTGCAAAACCCTTTCGTAAATTAGATGGCAACGCAGCTATTTCAGGTCATACAACTTAATTGCTGTTTTGGCAAATGAGTTAGATGTGTTCACTGATTTACTAGCATCACTTTAGCATTGTACATATTTATATATGAATGCCTTTATATGAATAAGTGCGAGTGATAATTTTTCCACAGTGATATAGATACGCTGTGCATGTCGGGAAAAGGGAATTTACGCAAAGGCCCAGCAAGTGGATCTTACTATATTCAAGGGCAACGTTGGCGGAATTAAAGTAAGGTTAGCTGTGAGCTACTCATAACATTGTAAATTGTGAGGCGCTGTCTACATTAGGCTCCTCTCACGGGGTGGGGTTGTGTGGATGGAACAAGGGTAGTGGGTTTAGGGTTGTGGAGGGGTGGTGAAAGCATATGGGTGTGTGGTGGTTGACTTCGCTAATACGATGATCGAGTCAATCTTACAGATAAGGGATAGAGTCCACTTTATGGGCCACCGATAATGACTGACGAAATAACGCAAACTAACGCGACCGACGAGATAATATGAGACTTTAATCGTTATCAAGAGATTTCCCAGGAATTTAAAAGGGGGATTTCTAAAAAGTTTTTAACACACCCGACCTATTAGTCACCTACATACACCACTATAGTTTGCCTTAATTAGAATTAGTTAGGGTTAGTGTTTAGTACTAGGGTTAGGGTGAGATTTTTAAAATGATGTTCACATTGTTATTATTTTTACATTAGCAATAATCAACAAAACCCCACTGAAAATTGTCATTTGTTTCCATTGCATCATAATAATGTTACCACATTTCGGCTTATGTCCTACTACACACCTACACACATGATTATATCTTACCTAGCAATTGGAATTGGTTAGGATTGGCGTTTATGGTTAGGGTTCGGGTTAGATATTTTAATGATGTTCACGTTTTTATTATAAACAATACAACCGGCGGTTAAAAGTTCACGTTTGTCTACATTACTTCTATTTTAAAATAACCTTTATTTCATTGATACGTCACAAACGTTAATGAAATGCCATTAACGCGCCATAGATATTAACCAATGGCCACACAATAAAAAGAATTCCTATGAAGGTATTACAGGATTCCTAGCAACTGTTAAAATCTCGGCAAATCTCATTTGTCGCGTTATTTTGCGTAACGTTGGCCGCCATTATCGGCGGCCCGTAAAGTGGACTAGTTCCCAGATAAGTCATGCATTGCTCACCTTCTCTCTCAGCTAACTGTTGTGAAACGATCCTGTATTTTTCAGTATTTATGATACTATGGTAGATGGATTTGTTTGGCGCCACAGCGTTACTTGCATGGAGTTTACCATGCCACGTGTAGGTAAAACAGATCCTACCACGTTTATGTTGGTGGTATACATACGTAGATATACCTTTCGCCTTGCTCAGAATCTTTTTGAGAAAGTGGTAACCTATTTGTGAACGACGGGAAAACGAAGAAGAAGAAGAAGAAGAAGAAGAAGAAGAAGAAGAAAATTGTAACCTTTTCCGCTATAGGTAGGAGGTGCATATAACAGTGCCAGCTTTAATGGTGCCATTGAAAGCATAGTCATATTTTTCCGTGGTGTGGAATGTTGTAAGTGCCATAAGAGATCTGAGCGTAATATGTTATATACCTCCCATCAAGCTGTTGCTGCAAATGGCATAGTTTATGCGAAAGTCCTTGCATTGTTCCAAAATGCATATCTTATGGGAAAACGTGTACTAGAATATTCACTCAGGACATTTATGCTCAAATTGGGATATATGTACATATATTGGGAAATGTTCTACGGTTTGCCCATACATTTACTCACAGAGGCAAACTTTCCACGGTTTGCTCGAGCTGGAAAAAGTGCTAGAGTCGCCACTGAACGGTCTGCTTCTACCTGTGTGCTCGGACGACTTATCCCATGGTCATTTGGGCATTATTTATTTTCACCATGTATATACGCTCAATGCATTTTACATTCCCTATTGCCGATAATGCATGTACTTATATTACAGATACGCATACTGGAACAACATAAAGTTAAGTGTCTTCCTCGGCAGCACAACAGTCCGACTGGGAATCAATGCATACTTTAATTTAAATATAGCTGTTTTAACATAGCAAACAACAAAAAGGTATTGAATGCACTGCGCAACCAGGGTTTCATCTGGCATGGTGCATGCACCTTTAAGGCGTTTACTATTTTATCTTGGTTACCGTTCACTGTTGTTTATTCAGTCATACTCCCGACTGATCGCAGCTTTTAGGGTCAATAGATGTGTGTTCTTTAAAACATGTTGTCGCATGATCGCAAATCAAACGACAGCATGTATAGTAAGTTGGCCCCAGTCCGCTTTACAATTTCAAATAATGTGCACTAAACACTTCCATGTCAAAGGCGGACAAAACCGGCCTCTGCAGGGCCCTTGAAGAAAGTCTCTTTGCAAGATAAGAAAAGAGAATTTTTGGAAAAATGTCCACTGCAATGTATTTCAATATTCTTTTTTCCTGTAAATTCAATATGCAAATGTTCTGAATTTATTGAAAGAATTTATACATTAAAGGCCTAATCAAGTTCTGGTCGTTTGTTACCATTATTTGATGGTCCATAATATGTCCTTTATAGATAGGCTGTACGATGTATATACACATGCACATGCATCTTTATTGCAATGTGGTATGTGAAAGGTAACCAGCTAAAGATTTTTAAGCTAATTTGATATTAATATGTTGCCGCCATTGGCAACATGTACTGCAAGTCAAATTAGCATATTCAGAATAGTATCTATTAGATTACAAATGAGTGTTCAGAATCGGTATTCGGTTTGAAAGTGGCAATATACCTTTCCAGTAATGTGGCAAGCTAGATGTCAGAAATGACCAGATTTTTGCTTTCCATCAATGGTTGCCACAATAACAATAATAAACTGTCACTTCATGTATTAACATAGCAATCGTGTATGGCACAAGTGTGCTATTATTTGTCAGCGTCAATAACAGTTGCATGCAAGAGAATTTCTGGATTTCCATTATCGCGGTCGTTCCCTGGTTTCATAACACCAATGTGTGTGAAAGTGAATTTGTCACATTTACCATAAAATAGATAACATTTAATATGATTCTCTCGAACACATGTTCGCTGGGAAACAATGTGGGCATTATGTCATGTGCATTAACAATGACGGATAACATATTAGTTCACAGCGCAAGGTTGAGTAGAGGCCGATGACCAAAAGAAAATCAATTTCGAAATTCTTCTACTATACGCAATGCATATTGAAACAGTAAAAAATGACCAATTACATTCATTACCAAACTGAAATATTGTGATGATATGTTTTTGCCATATTATGTTGAGTATTGCGTAGAGAGCGCCCAGTTAACCAACCCTGTATTAACAGCAGACACATACAAAAAATGGTACGAATATGACAAGAATCTATGTGAAGATTGAAGAAAAATGGTAGCCAATGTGATAAATACAGTCTCAGATAGTGTGCCGTTTCATATGTTCAGCATTCAAACAACCCTGCTCACATAGTGCAAGAGATTGTTAACCATGATCATGGAGTTAAATCTCATCACCACTGATCATGAAGAAAGACGTAGAATGTTGAAATAAAAACCTCATTCACCTGGGCGACAATATTGCCATAGTGTGGACGAGCGTAATAGTGCGAGCTTTGCCCTTTTTGGACATAGCCCACCAGCATGCGATCTGTCTCTTCTGGTGTTTACATATGTGAACATGCGAGCATGCCCACAAATCAACAAGTAAACTATAATTTGTGTATTACAAATAGCAGAGGCATAAAGATAAGTCAACTAATTCATTTATAAATACTAAATATGTTTGTTATCACAATGCATCATAATATCAATTAGTGAGGGCATATAACTAAATGGATCGACGTGAATAGGGCCGAAATTGTACTTTATTAAACGAAAACGGGAAACGTTTCATGAATATTGCTAGTTCAATATAAATAGTTGATAAGATGTCCAGAAATCCGGATACCTACTAAAAAAAGTGGTATGGTGGGATAAATCTGGAGAGATGGTCGCCTTGGTGAACATATCTTCCTACGTCAGAGCTAATTAGCAAATATTCGTGTTACATGAATTCCATTCCTAGGTAAATGTGAGAGATACAGACACGCATTAATAGTGGAAATAGCTAAATTCGGTATGTGCCATCAGAGATGGATCTTCTTGTGTGAACCTGGAATATATAATTCAAGAAAGATGTAAATAATTATTATTTCATCGAAACGAGATAATGATATAGGAAATTCTGGGGAATTGTTATCTCCTCATTTATTAGGATGTATAGGAACGTAGCAACATAGAATGCAATTAAATGGACTTTTGCAGTTTATTCATCAAGCATATGATGTCATAGCTAACTATGTGACGTGTTGGATGACGTGATAATAAATGTGGTGAATGGCGTAGATAAGTGGGTCACGAATGCATAATTTGTGACAGACTAAGCATTGTTGTACAAATTGTGTCTTTATTATTTAATAAACATGTTGTTGAATATTTTGAAACTTATTTGACTGGGCGTCGTTTCTGCCACAGGCAGCAACAGCAAACAGTAAAATTAGCTGCATAACTGTAACAGCTGGACACGTCCAAAGGGAGCTCTAGACAAACTCAATTTCTGCCACCGCAAACACCTATGCATCATCGATGGACACCGATGGCCAGACAGCATAATTTCCAATGATGCACTATACAAGATGTGCAATACGTTGCCACTGTTTGTAAAAGTCGCCCTGAGAATTGGGTCCATGTTTGGTCATGTGCTAAGGGTGCCAGAAGAAACACCAGCACAGGGAGCTTTGGAATTTGCCCTACTCGGAGCCAGCAAACACAACACCAGGAGAGGACGTCATTGCATAAATCTGCGAAACGTGCTGCGAGGTGAGCTCAAGAAAGCAGGACTTATTACACTCAAGTCAAGAATGTACCTTGGGAAGCTAAGCATTTCGGCTTAGGACAAGACACGGTGAGTAAAAGCGACGAATGATTGATTGCAGCTGTAGGATGGGTCTACTACTAAAGCCACAGCATAGAGCAACATTACATACATACACTTCAAGAGTAATTTAGATGTTATGTACAGACTTGATGGAGAAAGACAGATCCATTTTGAGAAGATAAATGTGTAGCCCATGTACCTTTGACACATTTTATCAACACCTATTCTAATTATGAACATGATGTATCCCGCTAATGAGAACTAGTGAATAATGCAAACTGACATTTCAGTATACACACTCGAACACACAGATCAACCACTAAGACATTGTTAAACGTAGACATAGGCAAACCCCAGTCAAGAGACAGTCTGTATTTTGGTGCCAATTCTTGTGATTCGTGAAAACAAGTGTCAAAAACTTCCGAAAACTGTTGGACCCAAATATATTGACATATCGAGTGTGCTATAAGTGAGCACATGACTATTATAGGTAATGGTTTGTTCTATACGGGGTTGTCGATTACTCGTTCAAAGCATTCTTCATCTCGTTCTCTATCTCACCATCTAACCTACATTTGTGTCAATTTCTATCTTAATATCAGCCGTGATCTTAATCCACCTTTATCAATATCTCTCTCATTCACAATAATTTATATCACCCATATTTTCCTAATAGTATCCATATCAGCTATATAAATTCATTAAAAAATAACAACACATAAATACTTGATTCCTTCGGTCGATAGCTTCCTACTTGGAAAGGTTATCATAAACAATCCATGTAAATGATATATTTTGTACACGCTTCTAGAGGATTTGATATGAGAAATTGCTCCTTGAAACCCGTGTGCACTACAATTCCGGTGTCCCAGTAACAGAGCACCAACTCTATTAGATGGCTGAATATAATATAAAACTGTTTAATAGAATATAGCTTGTTTTAACGGGTGTAACTTTTTTGCCTGTAACATATTTGGATGAAATGACCAAACATGCTTTGTACTATTCTATTGGGATATGGCGAAGATATATATTTATTATACACCGGTGTGTGTTTATCCAATAAAACTCTGCCAGTTGTAGCTCGTTACCATCCATATTGGACGATGCAAAACCCGTATTGGACAGTAAATATGGATTGGACGCCGCTCAAAACATATATTGGAGGTTAAAGAACGATACCTCTTTCCTCATTAATTTCTTCATATTGCGTTGTCAAAGGAGGTAACTTCATAATATGTATTGCTGAGATTAAAGTACATTTCATTTTTTTTTTACAGTTTTTTTTTTGCTTATAATTGTAATAGGTACATAATATATAGGTCATTTTATATTACAGCCCAATATGGATTGTTACTGAAAAATGCGTGTTGGACTCGACGCTGGCGGCTATTTACAATGGAGCGTGGAGGTACCTGCACCTAATAAGACAATTACCACGCTCATTACCAATTGACCATGCCTTTAATTTCCTTGTGATTGTATATGATTCAATAGATACATATCTGCATCCATCCTTTGCAAGGTTGTGCATAGTTCTGTTCTGTTACACATATTACCTGTACGTGCACATGAATACTGTCGGACAACGTGTGAATCACAACGTTTATAGACACGTTCAACGGAATCCTGCACAACCATATGCTAAGCAAAATACACGTGTGTGTGTGTGTGTGTGTGTGTGTGTGTGTGTGTGTCTGTGTGTGTGTGTGTGTGTGTGTGTGTGTGTGTGTGTGTGTGTGTGTGTGTGTGTGTGTGTGTGTGTGTGTGTGTGTGTGTGTGTGTGTGTGTGTGTGTGTGTGTGTGTGTGTGCGTGCGTGCGTGCGTGCGTGCGTGCATGCGTGCGTGCGTGCGTGCGTGCGTGCGTGCGTGCGTGCGTGCGTGCGTGCGTGTGTGTGTGTCTGTACGTGCGTGCGTGCGTGCGTGCGTGCGTGCGTGCGTGCGTGCGTGCGTGCGTGCGTGCGTGCGTGCGTGCGTGTGTTTGTTTGTGCGTGCGTGTGCGTGCGTGTACGTGTGTGTGTGTGTGAAGGTTCATGCATACGTTATTTATCCAAAATAGTATTAGAGCCAGACAGACAAACCAAGCACTTGTTCATATGACGCCACTCTTAGACATTTTTCTCTGCAAAGAAAGATGATGACATTAGAGTTCGCATTTTCATGATGATCAAGTTTGGTTTGATTGGGTTATTGTGCCAAACAATGGATCAATGAAGTTGCGTTGATTTGATTGAACAAAACACTAATGCTTATTCCTAACTCTGTGCCAAGGGACTAATGTCTATCAACAGAAAACAGTTATATAACAATAATTCGTACTTCACATCATACACATTGACACAGATCAATGCAGTTTTCTTCACCATACAAGAAGCTGAATTATGGCAGATCTAATTTCCATATGCACTGTTTTGGGCGGAGAGGGCTAGCATTTTATCTATTAATTCAATCAGCAAACTAACCTTTTAGAAGGCGGTATTGCAAATCTGGTTTGGTATTGAATAATTTCAAGTTGTGGCAAACAGTTTATTAGAACATACACTACAAATTTACTATTTCATAATTCTTACAAACCATTTATGGGATTCATCACTGGGAGTATTAGTACTCGTGTTCACGGAAATTCCTTGGCAAGAAATCAAGAGTTAAACAAAATAAAGTAAAGGTTAACTATGATGCCCAGAAGTGTGTACAATGCAGGTTTTGAAACATAGCAGTGAAGTAAGAAAAATGGCAAAATATCACATTTTGACAAGCATAGAAACTGACTATTCATCCACGATTATAAAAATACTACTCTTCTTATGAATATTAAATTGTCTGGTCCATAAATAAATATCTGGTAGAGACAGATGTAGACATGTGGATACAATGTATAATGCATACCGTTGACAAGGCGATGTTTAACAGAGCAGAAATAAATACAACTGATTACGAATTCCCTCATACACACTCGTGTCATTATTAACCTGCCATTTGCTATTAGCCTTAATGACTCACTGGGGAACTCATGTGTGAATGAGACCAGTGGGGGACATAATTTGGATTCATCTCTTCTAAATCGACTCCGCATTACCGGTTCTTTCAGGGTAGGAAAATAGTAGTGTTGTGTAAATCAAAGTGTATAGAGTATGTAATACGCTCCACGACCAAATGGCGTGTTCTGTTGTGAGTGGTGTATTTAAATTATTTGTGTACGATACCTAACATACCAATGCACGAGACGATATAAATTTGAATATATATATATAATAATAATAATAATAATAATAATAATAATAATAATAATAATAATAATAATAATAATAATAATAGTAATAATAATAATAATAATAATAATAATAATAATAATAATAATAATAATAATGATAATAATAATATCGAATTGGGGATAGTAGCATATGACTTATTATGCGTTTTTGTTTTCATTTCATGTATTATAACTCTCGGAATAACCACTGTAGTCATAGTAGACATATCCCATGGAAAATGAATATATAATTTCTTATGCTACTGTTAAAAGATTATTTTTACAGGGTACAATGTAAACGGCAAATATCATCATTTTGCAATGGAAGTAGATGATGAGAACTAAGATGCAGGATTGAATCTATTTAAGAAAGCTTGATTTTCAGCCATGTGTCTTAACCCTTTAACCCTTGAATTTAAATTTAAATTTTGTCATTGAAAATGCCAATGTGCAGATTAAGAGAAGAATATTTTTGACATTTTACCACTGGAATGACTGGCTCGGTTATCTAGCTAGTCATACCAGGGATAAAAAATACTCTTCTCTTGTTCTGCAAATGGACATTTCTCAAGACCACTTTAAAAGAGATTTTTGCTGATATGAGTGTTAAGGAACTGGGCTTTTAAATGTTGTTGAGCGACTAGAACATACTGCTACCTATCTGAAATACTAGAATGTGTGCACCCCCTTGTGTCTTTCACCATATCACAGATCACATGCGATGATGTCCCAAAACTGTCATTGATATGGTATGGTATGGTATACTAATGTATAAGTTTCAGAATGGTACAACATTGTATCACACAGTCGCGGTACATGTAGGACGGTATTGAACTTCTATTCAGGATATGTAAATAGTCCACATTAAACACGATGTTTTATATAAATACGCTAATATGGCGCTAGTTGTAATCAATATATAATACAAAATTTGGTTGAATCAAATGAACATTAGATATATGGTGGTGTATAAGGAGACCATTGACATGGGAGTATTCTCTGATGTCTGTCCTGACAAATACTGGCAGCCTGGTGGGCATAAAACAGCAAGTCGTGAAGGAAACTTACGAATGCAATATGTCGATCAAGTATATGACGTTATAATGAATTACATCAAATGTAAGCTTACGTCACAATCAACTACGTAATAAATGGCGTAGATAACTGGGTCAGGAACTTTTGAAAGTCTGTTGTACGACTTGTATGTATTACTATGTAATACACATATTTTGGTGACTATTGTGGAACTAATTTGACTGGGTGCTGTTGCTGTCATAGGCACCCAGTCATAGTAGTTTCATAATGTTCATCAGCTTACCTGTATAGGTCTAGATTTCTGTAAATTTAGATTCAGGAAGTTCGGTGTTCGATCTGTTCCAACATGGGCAACGGTAGGTGGAGCTTAACTATAGATGTGTGAGGCATATTTAAAGGTGGATTTGTCCATTCAAAGCTAGAGAAAACCTATTAGAAAATGATTTCATATCAGGGTGCTTCCTGCAAAGGCTATTGCTTAGAAATAATGCGAGTCCGCGGGGGGGGGGGGAGCGTGGACCCTTCATAGAAAGCATATAAAACGTGGGTTCTCTATACTCGGGCTGAGCAGATTGAATAGCAATATATACATCATCTGTGAAAGATACACAGCTAATCATTCCAGGAAGGACTGATAATGGTTCCGTAGTAATGTAACCATCTTTAGGAGCTGATAGGTTTGAATGTGTAAAATAGATAGATATGTGTAAAAGCAGTGGCCGCGCGAGATCACACATGCCAAACAGAGATATGCGAGTGATGTAGTATCATCAGGTGAACATGTTGATCTTAAAGATGTTTGACGTACTTGAACTGATGCGCTAGGTAAAAGGAATATATGTAAATCGTGTGGAGAATCCAACCTATCTCGTTACTCGTCACCACTATGTAGGACTTACATGATTTGAGTAGATTTATAATAACAATAATGAAAACGCGCTGTTGAAAGTCACGTTAATAACTCTGTAATGGCTAGATTATGCCAAGATTGTTATAATGTGTGCTTCTTGGGTGTCAATTTTCAGGCCCAGAGAAGACTATCTTTTTCAAAATTAATCATTGAAATGACTGGTAGACTTCTCATGACCTGCAAATGGATAATCCTCGTTGCAGAGGCCGGTTCTGGCCGGCTTCGTCGTGAAATGGTAAAACATATCAATTGTATTTTACAATGACTTTATACAGACATATGCCAATGGACGATTGTTTATGGGCATATGGCATTGGCACTTTCATAATTTGAATTATGTCCTGACTATGAGATACCATTCGAGTATAGAACATTTAATTGCAAGACATCAGGATAGCGCATTTTTTTTTTCATTTTGCAGGGAATTGAAATCATTTGCGTGCCAGAAGATTTCATTAATGGCGCGCTTTACGCGGTTGAGTGGGCTAATTATGTGTGAGTGCAAAGCAAGTTTTATTCTGATTATGGATATATTGCTTAGATGCAGCCGATCAGTACAGCCATCACCGGCAGCCTAGTAATACGTATGTACGTGATGCAGATATCATGTGGCTTTTATCACATACGCAATCACGCGCATGTCTTAAATTACATACGCATACCCGTGCACACACGCACACATATGCAGCTATACGCCATGATACTAGTTAGTTTGAATCCCTAATTAACTGTCTCTGTTATCTGTTAAATTAGGAAGCATTTGCCATTCTAACAGTATATCTGATGTTGATTTATATTAACAACGCTGTTAAAATCGCTTATTTTTTATTGATACCACACGACACGAACCATATTTATCAGACCTTATGCAATCCTGATATTTAATTACAGTGTGGAATAGCAATACATTGTAATTCAATGTCTCGTTAGAAGGAACAATAATTGGGTCTCCCACCCTTGTCAGCATATAACCCTCTTCACTCCTCTTGTCTCAATAGCGCATCAAATCGCCCAAATGCTACTCATATCAATCAACACTTGAATGGTTAAGATTTTTCGGATATTCATGAGAAAACTTTTTTTTTTACACATTTTCCAATTTTGTGTCTTATTCTGCACATGCATATTGCTCAAGACTACAGCAGATATTGATTGGCCATCACATGGTTAACTGTAAAGAAATTTAACTTATTGTTTAGTCATTTTCAGGCCATGAGAAAGCTATTGTTTCAAGGGTTACCACTAGAACAACTGGCACGGATACAGAGACTCTAATTCCAGTGATACATTTGCAAAATGTAATATCGGCGCTAGGTACAAGGTCCAAAGTGGAGATAAACAAAGAAATACCACCATATTTGCAAAATCATTGTTTGCATAAAGGGTATGTCGGACGAAGAAGGAATGGAGTTCAAATTGGAAATATTTCTGAAGACAGCTTTCGCTGTCACTTACAATGCCGCAATGCAAACCGGATGAACAGTACATTGGAACATTTTTAGTAGTGCTGTTGCAGGTGATAGGTTTCAGTGATGGTTATATATGTACAGCTGAATTCTCATCATCTTTCTTGTCCGTAAGAAGAGACGATGCGTAATTGATAGGATTCTGTTTTACACCGAAATGTGTATAGCATATCAATGTTTTCTAGAACAGAATGAGCCTTGGCTAATCTTTCTTCTTGACAACGCTTATAATTAATGTTTAGACAGATGGCGCATTTGATCTTTCGTCGACATGTTCTGTGAATCTCGTAGCACAAAGAGCAGAATGCTCCTCCGGGAGATGCTATTGACCGACCACCCAATCATTCTGCCTCTTACGCTGAATAGGATTATGGATTTATCATGGAAATTGCGGACTTGGAATGTCAGTTCCAGATCTGTTTGCCATGCTAGTCAACAGTTCTGTCAAGTCTACAAATAATCTTACACAAAGCTTTACTACGAACCGCTCTGCTACATTGCCAATATTGAACTTCACGAATCATACCGCCAATAAGACCCATTCGATTAATGTGTTCCTGATTAACTGTTAACTGACGTGTCATTCATTTCACACAGAGAGCTTTTGTTGAATTTGATCATACCAAACGTCTACACCCACAAAATGATAATATTCAGTTGCCATATGTGTGTATATTTAAATAACCAACTTTATTTGACAGATTCTCTAGCATAGCTAATGGAATACACACCATCCATGTAAAAAGTATTTAATATATATATATTAAATAGTTTTATCATGGATGGTACCTTTCTCGTACTCTTTTATTTCTTCACTTTCTTACATAGTGATCAGTTTCCCATCCGTCAGGAACATTTCTGTCAATACTTTTAGAGAAACGCGTCGTGAAACATGTCGTTCTCCTGAATGTTACGATACAGCACATGTAATATTGTAAGATATATATATATATATATATATATATATATATATATATATATATATATATATATATATATATATATATATATATATATATATATATATATATATATATATATATATATATATATATATATATATATATATATATATATATATATACATATATAAGTCTAATCTGATATGGTTTTTAAACTAACTGGTGATTCGGCAAGAATTTGCACCCATACCGATTTCAGATGTACCTGTTGAGGAGCATTTGTTTTCAATGGCTTATCACAAATCAATACAGATTTTCTTGAAGCATATCACATTTCGGTAATGTCGTCAATATAGCAATGGCACAATCATGTCGCAAATGTCAGCATATTAGCATAATGCAGTTTGATTCGAAACGGTAATACATGGTCTAAATACAGTTCTCTTTGTTAAGAATATACTTTGGAATGATTCCATTAGTGTATAATGCAGAGTTGACTTTCGGGTATATCGTTCTTAGAATATTCAACATTTTTTTCCACATGACCCTTAGCTATTATTTGCTGTAAGAGAGCTAGAACAGGAAATGATGATGCCATGTATCAATATGTGTATTATCTTTTGACAAGATGCCGCATATAAAAGTATTTCTTATGTTCTTGATTTGTTAACAATGAATAATGTTTGCCATAAAGGGTATAATCTTTGAACATTAGGTGTTATTATCATCTGCTAGTATAGAGCTGCATAAAGTGTGGGTCCTCAAATAGACACAGTATCAGAGGTGGAACGATTAAAATGGAAGTCATGATGACAAACGAGTTTAGCAGATTAGTTTGAGATTTGACTATGCTGATCCAACATAATCTGAATGACCAATAAATAGATAGATACAATGATTGATGAATGTACGGATGAATATCTGAAGCAATTGATAGGTGGGACAACAGATTGGTTCTGACGATGTAGTGGGACAAAGAGGCAGTATGTACTATATGACGAATACAAGAAGACAGGTTATTCAGCAGTCTTCTGACTATGTAGCAATCTGTGGCTGGTTGTCATATTGAGCCTAATACTATTTGAATGAAGCTTCTAAGAAAAGACGTTGGCACTTTAGATTTATCTGCAATGCACGCTGTTGGAGTCAGCATGTCAACTGCTTACATAGCACATAGTCTTGGTTTCTAGGGCTGCCTCAGTTCTGAATTTGCATATATTTGCTTATAATTGAGCTTTTGATGGTGAATCTGTGTGGTTTGGTCTCATCAGCATATATGAAAATCCGATATGAGAATTGGCTTTCGCCTGTGAAGCTCTATTGGCGGATCTGTCAATATTTCATGTGCTGAATAAGGATCCAGTGGATATATGACACTTGCTGACATGGGCTTTCAGTTCAGGATCCGTTTTGTCATTGGAGTCAGTGGAACGCGGCCCGTGTTGGTCTGCATGGCCTCAAATAAAGAAAACACATATTTTCAGAATGGGCATTCATGGATAGAGACTGTCAATACGAGATGCTAGCTTGATCTGTTTGTGATTAAGTTCCGAGTAACAGTTCAGTCAATGCGTATGAATATATTATAGCAGGCAACGTCAAATTAAACATATAATTATGTTGATGATCTCATACGCTATTCAGCTGTTTGCTGAAAGTGCTAATTAACATGATAACGTGTTTTATGGGACCATATCAGAGAGTAGTCTACTGAGGTCAACAGAGACAGCTGCTGTCGTGTTGACATACGTCTGCATACATAAAGCAATACTTGTGTTAGTAAAAAGTTGCATGTTCTGTCATGCATTGTGCGTTCGAATTGGCAACTGTCCTCGTTAAAAATGCATTAGTAGAATGTTCTATTTTCGGACTAACTATCTATTTCCGAAATAGTACTTTCCATTGACAAATACACCAGAATGTCTATCTATTGATTCACCAGTTGTACATGCCCCATGTTGTAATCTCTGTTATATAGCGTATTCTGGAGATTTGAAAAGTCTCTCCCAGTCAAGTTCTTGACATTTGACAGGTCTCCAGGATCTCCAATGCAAGTTTGATGAAAACACAGTATTGCTAAACATTCAAGCTTCTGTTGACAAGAGCTGAGGCACACATTCTCACCGAGATTCCTCGCATGATCTGTCAAATTAGCCACAATATTAGATCGTTATTTTACAGTATGCGTGGATAACTTCGCCTTCATTATTGCACATTGGATGGTACGAATCATTGCATGAATGAACGAATAGGATATGATCACTGCATTTCACTCATTGTGGCAGTTTGGAAAGTGGAGCAAAACTGCCCTTATACCATACCAATTTATAGTCGCGTTATTAGTTAAGCAATATCCGATTTGTGGCTGTAATTACTTATCTAGCAAATCTAATTGGAACCTGAAGAGCACACACACACACACACGCACGCACGCACCCGCGCACGCACGCACACACGCACGCGCGCGCACACACACACACACACACACACACACACACACACAATCACGCACGCATGCACGCACACACATATGCGTGTGAGTGGATGTGACCTTGCGAGCGTCCATGCGTGTCAGGCGTGCGTACACGTGTGTGTATGTGTGAGCGCACACGTGCATATGCAGGTGTATGTGCTATCTGTGTCAGTGTTTAGGCTAGCAGCGATTAGATCTATATAAATATGAATTTTGATCCTCATACGCAAACGAGTTACACAAGTTGATTCTGCCAGTAATATGATTTTGAAGACGTTGAAAGGAAGTTAATCTACAGACAGTTATCTACAAATTAATTCCGATTACATCTGCGATTGAAGGTCTTTAGCGACCCTCAATGACTCGATGCGGGAACACAGCATGACAGGTTCATAAGGAAACATTGTGTAGGTGTATTTCCTGACTCGCATGGTAAATCGCATTCAATACATGACCAGCTCACATTAATCACGGTGCAGCGTACATGCCAGAAACATTGACAAATCTATCAATAGAAGCCCTTAAGCGGAACATGTTTCCTTTATATATCTATTTATTTCTGGATCTCAAAGACACGTTTGTATTGGAGTATTCCCAACACGCTTCCCCATTGATTATGTCAATTCTGTAAAAAGAGATTAAGAGACAGTCAGGCTATGAGAAGATGTAAAATACTGGATTATGCAGCTGGTTATAATACATATGAAACTGCAAACTCCATCTCTTCCCAATTGGTAAGGCAGTAATCATACGGTCATATAGCCTGTCGGTTGGTCAGTCTGTTGTGTCAACTAGGATTTCAGACTTCCTGTTATCGGACACACATTTTGTCGCTCCTAAATTTGAGAGCTCATTTGATTGCGCACACTTTATAAAATGCAGGTAATGTGAATAAATGAAAATATTGGTTAACAGGGCACACGCACAACTAATTAACATTCTAAAGACATTACCATATTATAGCCAGATATGTCTGCCTGCGTGACCTCCAGATGTGTGTAGATGTGAATGGCGGACTATATGTTAGTGACAGGCACGCGTATGAGATTAAGAGATTTAGAAGTAAATTGAACCAAGGTATTAGGACAGTACAAATAAACTATTACCATTATAAATTTAATGAAAATAAATAATATAAAAGAAACTTGAAAATTAATTCAATGACGATGGAGTAAGGACGGAAGCAGCCTAGGAATAATAGACCTAAATCATCAACAAGAAATTGAGAAGATGACACCATATCCTTGCGAGTAGGCATATGTTGTAGTGCATGGCTATTCTTGCATGCACAACTCCATCTAACCACCAGGTCACGTCATTGCCTTACCGTAATGCAACATTGACACATAAAACACACAACAGATTGATATGCGTAAAAGCAATGGCCGCGCGAGATCACACATGTTAAACAGAGGTATGCGAGTGGTGCAGTTTCAGCAGGTGAACCTGTGGATCATAAAGATGTGTGAAGTACTTGTACTGTTGCGATAAGTAGAAACGGTATATGTAAATCGTGTGGAGAATCCAACCTATATAGTTATCCATCACCACTAATTTGGGCTTACATGATTTGAGTAGATTTATAATAACAATAATGAGAATGTCCATTTTGAAAACGTTTTGTTGAAAGTCGTGTTCTTAACTATTCACTGACTAGGTTAGGTCAAGAAGTTCAAAATATGTGCTTATTGAATATCCATTATCAGGCCAAGCGAATTTCCAAAATGCATCACTGAAATAACTGGCCCATGGGAATTCTAAAAAATAGACATCTCTCGGTCTACAAATTGATATGCCTTAATGCAGAAACAGGTTTTGGTCGGCTTCATCGTGAAAGGGTTGGCACTTTCAGAATTTGAATTACGTACTGACTATGAGATACGCAGTTGTGTGCAGAACATTTAGATGTACCATATCAGCACAACGCGGTTTTCCATTTGCAGATAATTGAAATCATTTGCGTGATAAAAGATTTCATTAATGCAGTTGATTTCGATTATTAAATGTGGCCGCAAAGCAAGTTTCCTTCTGAATGTGGATAGATTGGTTAGCTGCGGCAGATCCGTAACCCATCGCCGCCAGCCTGGCAATAATTGTGCACGTGATGCAGATAACATGCGTGGTGAAGATACCATTCGGCTTTTATCAGATCTGCACACACGCACAAGCACAAGCACAAATATGCAGCTATAAGATATGCAGTTAGTTTGAATCCCTAAGTAACTGTCTCTGTTAAATTTGGAAGCGTTCGCTAACCGTATATCTGATGTCGATTTATATTAACGACGCTGTTATTGTGTATTGATACCACACGATACTAGCCATATTTATCAGACCTTAATCAATCCTGATATTTAATTACAGTGTGGAATAACAATACAGTGTAATTCAATGTCTCGTTAGAAGGAACAATAATTATGCCTTCCACCCCTATCAGCAACTAGCCCTCTTAACTATCTCTGTCTCAACAGCGCTTCAACACGTTCAAAATGCTACTGATATTAATCAATACTTGAATAATCAAGATTTTCCTGATTATCAAGTCCATGAGAAGACATTTTTTTTAGAGAGTTGTCAATTTTCTTTCATATTCTGCACATGTGCATTGTTCAAGACTACAGCAGATGCTGTTTGGTCGGTGTGGCCATCACCTGGTTAATTGTAAAGAAATCAACATATTGTTTAGTCATTTGCAGGCCAGAGAAGGCTATTCTTGTACGTGTTGTCACTAGAATAACTGGCTAGCATACGATCCCGCTCATTCTAGTGATAGATTTTCAAATATGTTCTCTTCATAACTTGCGAGTACACATTGTTCAAGATTACTGTAAAAGTTGTTTTGGCAGACCAGTAAAGAGATATGTGTACATAAGAGGGTGAGTGTGTGTTAAAGGCCAGTGGTTGTATACTTACACATCTTTACTATCAACATGTATAGCAGATGAAAAGGCCTTCCACAGATAATTATTGTTGCCATTTGCGATCCTGCTCAAGCTCATACATCATATTTTTAATTGTTGGCGATATGTGACGAAATCGCTGGCTAATCATCACAAACGTACTTCTCCGTGCTCTGCCCGATTTAATCTAGTACTTGTCTTTACTTACCCATCATGTGAGAACTATTAAGACATATTCTTTCTACTTCAGAAAATCCGTACTTTGATAGCAAATTTCATGAAATTAAAGTATTCATGACATGACGCAATTAACTGCGCATAAAGGTCATAACATTTCCTAGTTAGCTAATATTAAAACATTCATTTTGCTCATGGTCTAACAGCTTGCTAGCTTCCGATCGTTCAAGACAGTACGGGGGTACATTTTCAGAAATAATAATCTCTTGATTTACAAATGGATATTCCCCATGGGCATTGCCGAAGTTGCTTCTGACAATTTTATGACGAAAGTGATACATTCGGAAGTAAAGTTGAATTAGAAGTTATGTTCTTCCATTTCCATTCCGGAAATTAAGGTTATTACGTAGATCATGAATTCAATATTCTGAATAGTGTGAATGTCGAAGAGAGTCGCAAACGTTGTCTATATTTACTGTCCAGTCACACAGTCGTCATTGTCGAGTCGTGAGTCATAGTGGCGATATCCCGTCTGTAGAAGCCTTATTATTTGAATACATCATACTTGAATCTATTTTATTCAATCTGTGACCACTCTGAAGTGCAGTTACTGGACAATAGTAATGATTAAATATATGTTCAGTTATATCACGCGAACATACGAACGTGTTGCAGATATATTTAAAACAGTCTGGCAAATGCACGAGCATGTGATCCAGACGGCATATACGTTTCCCTTGAAGATTTCCAGTCCATGTAGGTAATAGATTATATTAAAATGGTGTTTAAGATTGGCACTAGGTACCAGGTCCAAAGTGCGGATAAACAAACAAATGCCCCCATGACATCTGTTAGAGGAAGTTATGATTTGTAAAATCGCTATTTACATAATGGGGTGTCGTGTGGAGAAGAAATGGAGTTCAAGTTGAAAATATTTCTGATGACAGCGTTCGCTGTCACTTTACTTGCTCTCATCCGAAAGTAAGTGATGGGAGAGATATCGACAACATGTGGACTATGAAGACCAATGGGTGATATATACACATAGTTATACCTTTCCATACAGAAAATTGGTATTACTGGTGTTGCAGATGACAGGTTCCAGTGATGGTTATATATGTAGTTGAATTCTCATCATTTCTCCTGTCCATCAGAAGAGACGATGCACGATTGATACGATCCTGTCTTTCACCAGAATGTATATAGCATATCAATGTTTTTAGAGCTGTGTGCTCTAGAGCAATGGCTAATCGTTCATCTTGAAAACGCTTATAATCAATATTTAGACAGATGTCGATTTTGATCTTTCTTCGAGAGTTTCTGTGAATCTCGTTACACAAAGGCCATAATGCTCTCTAGGTGATGCAATTGACCGGCCACCCAATCATTCTGCCTCTTATACGGAATAGGATTTTGGATTTAGCATGAAAATTGCTGACTTCGAATGTCAGTTCCGGATCTGGTTTGTCATGCGAGTATTTTCAATCTGCAAATAAACTTACACAAGGCGTTACTATGATCTGTTCTGCTACATTGCCAATATAGAACTTCCCCAATCATACTGCCAATAAGACCCATTGGATTAATTTGTTCCTGATTAATTGCTGACTGACTTGTCATTCATTTTTATATTGTATTGTATTTGGTTACGCCTACGCCTACAAATGATTCAGTTGCCGTATGCTCCATATTTATATAACCACAGTTTTTGGCAGATTCACTATCATTAAGTTCACATATCTACTAACGGAATATACAGCATCCATGCAAAAAGTATTTAAAATATATATCTTACCATGTTGCATACGCAAATTGCGATTTCAAAAGGATGGACGTCTATGTACTGCATACTCATATTCAGGAGAAACAACATCTTTCACGAAGTGTCACTCATAATGTATTGACAGAAATGTTCCTGCGGGATGGCAAACTGATTAATGTGCAAGAAAATTAAGAAATAAAAAAGTGCGAGAAGCGTCAATCCATTAGACTGAGCAATACTTATCTAATGAAAGAAAATGTATTCATGAATCGTGAATGGCGTGGCGAACAGCAGCGTCTCCGCAAAACGTATTACGAAAGTACCCCGAATTGCAGTGATATATATACATCTAGTAGCAGCTTGAATATCCATCCAAACAACGCTTGCCAGAGTTTGACAGCTTATCGTTCCACTAAAAGCTTACTAATCTCCATGGAATCGGCATGGGTGGTGGTAGGGTGGCGGGGTGCTTAAACGTGCTAATTCAATGGCACTTCTATACTGTAAACATCACTAGGAGCT
>CM067368.1:47558633-47616133 GCA_034401795.1 Chaetoderma sp. LZ-2023a
CTGAAGAACACACACACGCGCGCACGCACGCACGCACGCACTCACGCACGCACGCACGCACGCACGCACGCACGCACGCACGCACGCACGCACTCACGCACGCACGCACGCACGCACGCACGCACGCACGCACGCACGCACGTACGCACGCACGCACGCACGCACGCACGCGCACGCACGCACACACACACACAATCATGCATGCACGCACACGCAGGCATGCATGCAAGCAAGCAAGCACGCACGCACGCACGCACGCACGCACGCACGCACGCACGCACGCACGCACGCACGCACGCACGCACGCACGCACGCACGCACGCACGCACGCACGCAGAGGATTCTGTGCTAGTATTGTCAGTGTTTAAGCTAGCAGCGATTAGATCTTTGTAAATATGTAATTTGATCAGCATACGTAAATGAGTTACACAAGTTGTTTCTGCCAGTAATGTGATTTTGAGTACTTTGAAAATAAGTTAATCTACAGACAGTTGTGTACAAATTAGTTCCAATTACGTCTGTGATTGAAGGCCTTTATACGAACATCAACAGCTCGGGAACACAACGTGACAGGTGCATAATGAAACATTGTGTAAGTTTATTTCCTGGTTTGACAAGCTTACGTGTGTCTGGAGCTGTATTGTATGGTAAATCACATCCAATACAAGATCGGTTAACATTAATCGCAGAGCAGCGTGCATGCCTGAAGCAATGACAGGTCTCTCAATAGAAGCACTTAAGTGGACCTTACTTCCTATCTTTATCTATTTATTTCGGAATCTCAGAGACGTTTGTATTGGAGTATTCCGAACACACTTCCCCATTGAGTATGGCAATTCTGTTAAAAGATTAACAGACAACCAGCCTACAAACAGATGTAAAATACTGGATTATGCAGATTGTTATAATACGTATGAAAATGCACACGCCATCTATTCTCTACTGGTAAGGCAGTAAACATATGGTCAGATAGTCGGTCGGTTGGTCAGTCTGTTGCGTGTTCAATCTGCATGGTTGTTATGTGCTTCAAGAACCATCATTTTTCGCCCCAAGACATGTTTCCTATCTTATCCAACTAGCATTTCAGACTACCTATTATCGGATACATTTGTTGCTGCTCCTAAAATAAACAGCGCATTTGAGTACACAAAAAGATTAGACTGCAGTTTATGTGAATAAGAATATAGTGATTTGCAGGTTACGCGCACGAATAATTAACATACCAAAGACATTACTATATTATTGCAAGATATTTCTTCCTGAGTGCATTAGTTCATGTTCCCATTTCCGAGAACTCCAAATGTGAGTGGATGCGAATTCCGGTCTACTTGTTGGTGACAGGGACGCATTAAAGTTTAGGAGTTATAACAATAAACTGAACCAAATATAGTTGGACAGCAAAAATAAACTATTATCATTATAAATTTGATGAAAATAAATAATATAAATAAAACATGAAAATTAATTAAATGACGATTGACTAAGCAAGACAGCAGCCTGGAAACAGCACAGTTTATTTGTAATATCAGATTCATCACAGATGAAAACGATATAGTAGACAAATCCAATGGATTCTTTAAGAAAATGGACCTAAAATATCTTTAAAATTGAGGCAATGACACCACGCCCTCTTGAGTAACCACCAGGTGAGATCTCTGCCTTACACCATTGCAACACCGACACATACACCAAGCAACGCAACACAAGGCCGAGTCAAAGTATTCAACATAATGGTTATTAAATAGTAATGACATTCAATTTGTACAACTTGACGGCCTATTAAGCGATTATAATGGAATATCCGATTGCCATAGTCTGCTAATTGGCCATGGGTTTATCAAGCCGAAATTAGGCTCATCGTTCGTTCTAGGTTAATCGCTGGTTAATGGAGGAATCCAGTTTTGGCTACATTCTGCCCATCTTTACCTAAGAGCCACGCACACTTTGCCCATGTTGTGCTCAGGCGGTCCATGCACTCTCTGAATCTAGATTACCGGAACTTATATAGGTAAGCTGTTGTATATTTTTAAACTAATTTGACTGGATGATGTTAATACTTATTGCGGCAACAACGCCGAGTTAAATTAATTTCAAAGTACGCAATATAATGTTTATTTAATAGGAAAGATATACAATTCGTACAACTTGATGGCCTATTAAGCGTTTGTAATGGAACAGCTTGCATCATTCATGACGTAATGACTGGAGACCCGTGATTTAATGAGGGCCGCGACTTGTGACCACGCCCTCTATATCTAAAATGGCGGAGGCGCCTGGGATGGTGGTTTGAAACTACTTGGTTACACTCATTAGAGACTACCAGTTGTCCTTACACAATGCATTAACCCTTGCGTCCATTATCCTGTCTCGAAGAGATCGGCGCCTTTTGAAGTCGCTTAATTACCCTCATTTACCCGTATCAATCATCCTTACGCGATAGGACCCTAATTACCCTTAAGCTCACCTGATTGGATGACAGTATATACGTGATTTAATGAGGGGGAATATGACCCAACAAAAGAATTTCACACCTACCCTCCCCATCTAACATCCAATCAGAACAGAGATGAGCTGGGCTCCACAAAAGAAATGATTACACAAAAGATGTTCACACATATGTGCGAATTTCTTTTGTGGAGCCCAGATAGTCGCTTATCTACTGCAAATCCTCTAATGATGCTGTTTAACGGAATTTGATTTAGCATCTTCTTGCATAGACAAATGCACAATACAATCTTTTAGGATTTCACATTTTCAGCATCAGATAAAACAATACAAAAGTGGTTGTATAATGCATATGATAATAAACATATTTTATCAGAACATCGTACGTCCAGGAAAACAGACAAATCGTGTTACACAAAGATTATCAAGCGTAACAAGCAATTTTAAGAGGCTGTTCCCAGTTTATAATAACTGATATTCTGGACAGTTCCTTTGAATCTGGTTCTTGGTTGAGTAAAATTGCAGACTGCATTGCTAGTAGTAGTATTCTGGCTAGTGTGTTGCTCAAAATTATTATATCGTATCCACATTTTAAATGAATTTCGCGACTTAGCGTCATATTATATGTGATATAGTTTGCATGACCGCAATATAAACGTATGGCAAATCAAACGCAATCAAAGCACGACCAACAATAGGTTATTAAAGAACACGAAATGTGTATGAGGCTAATTGGCAATAAGATCCACATTAAAGTCATCAAGTGACTGCCATAGTAATTGCCTCGTTTTCATTCTATCTAAATATTGTTAATTTGGAATCCCTTACACAGACCTTTCTACTATCGAAATGATTTATTCATAAGCATATCTAATGCAATCAAATTCAACTGTCAACAATCATTGCAATTAGATGTTGGCCACGACATTTTTGAGAAATAATTACCATTTCAAAATTGGTAGCCCATACTGTCCCTAGATTATGACCGATCCACCAACCTGACATCTCAGATACAGCGACTGTTGGCTAACACTTGGTGAATCCAATTTTGGCCATGCCACACCTATCTCTAGCTAAGTTTGACCCAGCCTTTTTCCGTGTTCTAACCCTGAACTCCGTCAATCTCAATTTCCAGTACACTATGCAGATAAGCTGTTGAATATTTTGAAACTAATTATACTGGGTGCAGTTTCTTCCAACAGCGCCCAGTCAAATTAGTTTCAAGTATTCACCAGAATGTGTATTAAATAGTAAAGCCATACAATTCGCTTATGACGGACTTAGATATGGCATTCACAACGTAGTTGATTGTGACGTCAGCATACTTGTGAGTTGATTGAGTATGACGTCATATACATGACTTGCCAAACTAAATTCATCTATTCTAGACTTCTTACGGAAGCAATGTGGGAACATAGTTATAGTCGACAATGGTTGCTTGTGTCCAGGTAAGATCTTCCATGAAAGTTAATGAGTCTGCGTTTCGTCTGTGAAATCCACAAATAATCATAGAAATAAACATTCACATTGAACAAGTCACATACCGCTGCAGAATTGACTCACTGTCCCCGGTGAGTCAATGCTGCAACGGTATGTGACTTGTTCAATGTGAAAGTTTATTTCTATGATTATTTGTGGATTTCACAGACGAAACGCAGAATCATTAACTTTCATTAATACATGCACGCATGCACTGGCATCTCCACATATATACAGGTGTATATTTTACCAATTTACCTCTTTTACCCTTTCATGACGAAGCCTGCAAAGCGGCTTCTGCAGTCGTGAGGAATGTCCATTTCCAGGCCAAGAGAAGACCATTATTGAAGAGGCACCACTGAAATGACTTGCTCGGTCACAGAGCCAGCCATTCCAGTTGCAAATTTTCAAAAGTAGTCTACTCTGTTAAGCGTATGTGACGGACTTAGACATGCCATTCCTGGCATAATTTATAAAATGACGTCAGCCTGCATGTGACGTAGTTGATTGTGATGTCATATGATTGACATATAGATTGGAGTGCGATGGTTTTAAGACAATCCATCTTATGGCCATTAAACTACATAGAAGGTAAAGGGTTTGGATTTGCTAACGAGTTTAGGAACTACTGCCTGATCTGCTAATGCTTGTGGTAAACAAATAAGACAGTAGCCATTGCTGGCCTGAAAATTATCCTTAGTGCATGATCTTGTTTCTGTTTTTTTCTCTTTTTCCAGTGATTATAAAAGTGTTTCCGATAGATATGTTTTCGCTAGAAGTCAAACAACTGGAGTTGTTCTCAACATATATCCCTATTGTTTAACACGAATTATAAGTGTTGATGAATGAAGGGCGAAGATAAACATCAACGTAGGCATTAAAATATGGTAAGCGCGGGTGTCTTGGATTGCAGCCAATCCTATTCTGTCATTCTCCGATATTTCACACAATAAGTATTCTTCATCATAAGTGCTTTAGTGTCTGCTCTGATAATTTTTAACATTAGGTAGAAGGTAATGGAAAATAATAACAATGTAATGAATTGTATACTGGATACTTTGACGGAGTTTACGTCCGGAAGAAGTTGTTGCGTAAGACAGCTGCCATACGTAATGAATTCAAGTTTACAAACAGAGTGCTCGTATGGTTGTAGTGAGAACAAAACAGCGCACGGCATCACATGTTGAATGCTTTATCATTGTAATAAGCAGGTGCGTGTACAAGCACGAGAAGGGCCTCTATGTAGGCCTACCCTTCTCTTCCAGATTAGAACCATACAATGCACTCTCTACTAACGACTGGTCATATTGTATGCGAGCTAAAGGTTACATTATGTCATTTTCGCATTACCATGCTAGCATGAGCTTTGTCGAGGCTGTATCACATGTAATGAGCATGGGTAAGCTTAAAGGAATGATGTTGACAATGGTGTTAGCAAATATTGCCATGTAATATTGTGAAACTAAATTAACTGCGTGATGTTGAATAATGTCCAGTCAGATTAGGTTCAACATATTCAACAGAATGTGTATTCACTGGTAAAGACATGCAATTCGCAAAACGTGTCAAACTATTAAGTGTTAAATCGAGTTATGTAAGTCATAATTAATTATGGCGCCATCAAACACGCCACTTAGTCGATTATGACGTCATATGAGGTCAGATGATGGAAGGATAAACTAGAAGGTTCATTGCCTTTAACTCCAGTTGCAGAGTTAAACAGATACAAGACAAGACACCTTTCTCACAGTGGAAAGCGCATCCAATTTTCGAGACATTTCTGTATTAGTTTTTTAATTTTTGTAAAAGGCATTTGCATAAATAAAATAAACCATTGTTCCTAGATTTAGTAAATCAATCGACCACTAGGGTATACTTTAAAATTATAACTATCTTGAAAACATTTTTGAAAAAATATAAAACCTAATACATAAATATTTAGAAAATGTGATGAGCTTTCCAATGATGCATGACTCCAATAATATTATTATCCTATCTCTTTATGTAAATGGCTTAAAGTTCAGTTTATTTGAACCTAATATGTGAAGTAATACTATTCAAACGTCCCCTGGCCAATTTATCAGCCAAAAGTGCTGCGAGCGATGCATTGTGGGAAGGTATTTTCCCAAAATATGTCAATCTCTATAAGGTGTATTGCTTCAGAAATCCTATCACCTACGGTTGCATTGTAATATGAGTAGATTTTTTGCGTGGCGTTAGGCTGACCTTCGCTGATTAGACATATCATAGGGACGCCCACTATGCCTTTCTACCCCTATGTCTACCTTTATTTGGCTAGTATATATATACGGATAGCAAACTCACATCTGTAATCAGTGTTTGGATCCTTTTAACCCTCGTACATGCTACTCTCACTAGCGCCGAATGCATATAGCTGTCGTGGAATTACTAATCTTTACAACCATTGTCACATGATCTTTGCTATTTTAATTATTTAACTCATGGCATTCTCATAGGTAATGTGGTAAACATTCAAAGGGGTTTTCAGGTTGACAAATATACAGAGAGCATATTCAACTATCTCATTCCAGACGCATTTAACCCTTTCATGTCAAAACTTGCTTAACAAATCAAAATATGTCCTTATTGAAAGTACATTTGACGGTCAAGTGAAGACTATTTCATTGGAAGTTTATCACTGGAATGGCCTTGGCCGGCTTTTTCATGAAATTGGTAAAGAAGGCATTGTAATGCGCTCTGTCTGAACGCAGATTAATAGGCTCACTGCTGCATTGTCATTTTGGTGTCATTTTAGCTCGCTTTTACATTGTGTTTGTTTGACGAATAACGTTGATGTGGTGTGTTGCTGTCTAAACCAATAACATCGCTCAGCAATATTAACCACATATGATGTGTCGTGGGTATTCGTCGTTCATTCGCAACATGTATATATCCGGCACTGTCCGACATGCAAGCTAACTTAGGAACTTAATAATTTAGCATGATCTTGCTGTTCCGATTTGTTCAATTTCCCGTGTCTCATAATCTGATTTATTATCTAGCGTCCACAACACTCGATATATTGTAAGATGTAGTGTTCTGATTGTATGAGTAGGTTGCTATACGTAAATTTATCTTTGGTAATCCAGTGCATGGTTCGTTATATAGGCGCCTATCTTTGAACCAGCACATATCTTTCAGGCAACAATTGCATATGGGGAGGGGGTGGTGGTTGCCTCTACGGGTGGCTAAATAGAAAAGTGCGTTAACACTTTAAATACTGAAAGCCCCAAAATCTAAAATTCAAGAATGCCATTCACCTATACCGTTGAATATTGTAAAACCAATTCGACCAAAGGCATGTGCTGTCATATGTAAAACACCTCACGGCCAAATTAGCTTAACCTATTCAACCTAATCTATTTTAACATAAATAAGTTTTCGTATTTAGCTCGTCTTGTTCAAAGGGTTAACTACTTGCATCTGGATGTCTAGACATGTGAAAATACATATATTATGGGAGAGTGGACTGGGAGACAGTGCACTGGGTATCAACACATGTATATGTGTGAGCGTTCATTGATGCATTAGACATACGTGTAATAAGGTGAACGGGGGTTGGGGTTGGTGGGATGGGCGGGTGTGGGTGTGTGATCGATATGTATTGTATCAGGATGAAACCGCCATTGATAAGTATTGGTGACGCCGCATTTCGAGATTTATCTCATTGACATAAGATGGCTCTTTATTTTGAGGATATTCGGCACCAAATACGTCAACTGGTTGCTGCGGACCTGTACCTATACCATCGATAACATCGTAATTGCATGTGATATGCCAAATATTTATCCTGACAACATACTGATATTCACATACTGTTGCCGCTTAAAACAGGTTGTAATGCACTTTGAATTGAATGCAATAAAGTAATACACTCGGACTGAGAACGCGGTGGTGCATGTGAGGGCAGATACAGAGTTCGGAAGAAGCAATTCACTAGCCAAATGCTGAAAAGAATTTGAACATGTAGCCATTATTAAATCATTGTGTTAAAATATCGGAGATGAGAGTCCATCATCATTGAGATGATAAAATAATTGCAAAAAAACAGGTTTTAGATTTGACTTTAAATCACGTGTGTTGTCCTTGCCACCACCACCATAAAAAAGACTAATAATAGTATGCAACCTCTGACGTGTGCCACCAATTGCCTATGGGGTGGGGTGGGATGTGTGGGTGTCCTGAAGCAATCCATTTTTTCCCAGATTGTTGAGAGATGGCATGTAGTAGCACATTTGGGACACATTAGTAACACTCTTATTGCTGTCGGAAAATACGACGATGTATATGTGGAATGAAGCTTCTAAAACTTTTTTTAGAAATAATGTTGTTGAAAATCGATGTCGTAATCAATGCTAATAACTTATATAGTATGGCATAGCTTTCTTCTAAATGAACACAGGAATCTATATATTATAATAATAATAAGAATTTATTCATAAAGCGCGAAAATCAGGAAATCATATCAATGGCACAAGTAAACATGTGTGTTTTAAAGCTAGATTTGAAAGACTCCCTGAACTCTAGTTGCCTCAGTTCAAGTGGAAGATTGCTCCATAACCTACGCGCTGCCACGCTGAAGGCTCGATCACCGCAAGAATGGTGATTTGCCCATTGATCTAGGTGTTCTGGTATTTTTGCGCGCCTTAAGAAGTTCTTGTATACTGCAGACGATCCTCCATGAAGCGATTTCCAGACAAGTTTTTCAATTAGTTTGGACAGAAACGAAAGACTTGAGACTTGCCGATAGCTGCTTATGTTTCTTGACCAGAGGGGTAATTAAAGCATATTCATTTCGTAGGGAAGTTCTTGTGATAACATTGGGATATTTGCAATATCAATGCGAACAGATGTCAGGATTTCGGCATGGCGTTTCAATGCATCTGTAGGTCTATGATCGAGTGTGCAAGTCTACGAATGTGATGCTATATATCAGTAGGGATATGGTTGTCACGTTTGTAACGTAAGTCCACAAAATACGTTGTCCTTCTGAGTGGAGCTCAAATAAATCAAAAGAAAAGATCCAATGATTTTCGTGTCTTGCGAGCTGAACGCTAGTATGACCTAAAGTTAGTGTAGCATTAGTTATCTGATCTCATTACTCAAAAACGAGCACATGCTATATATGGTCATTAGTAAATTAATGCAGTTGTAATCCTACACGGACTAAGATTAAGTAGCATGTTTTTTCACATTTTCATCCAATTCAGTGCGAGTATGTTGAAGACAGTGATTCCCTTGGGCAACTACGGCTGCCACACACGAGAATCTCCCTGATTGCTTGCATAGAGACCCGCTCCAGGGCATGGTGGAGAAGATATGCAGTGACCTGATATATGGCCGGTACTGTCTTCAACTGACAAGGCTTAAGGAACAATAGGCCCAAAATGGTCGACTAGATGTTGGCACGCCGCCTTGGGCTGGCAATGTGTATAGTTTGTATCCAGTCGTCAGATTCACAACGATATGGATAGAATTTAACTATTACCCACCTTGGATTCCATGGGTGCTCCCACCAAAGCGAGAAACCCCGAACACAAGAAGAAGAAGATTAACCACGTTCCGTAATGGGATGCAGGGGAAAAGATTCTTCTTTATAGTGTCATATTGTTAATGGATAAATCCACTTTTAGCTATGATATTAGATAACCACCACCCACCCTTTGCATATGTTGCGATCGATGAACACTGAACTCTTTGAATCTGGGTTTTTTTCAGAAAACTATATGTCTACAAGTAAACTGTTGAATATTTTGAAACTAATATAACTGAGTGCTATTGCTGCCTATGGCTGCAACAGTGCCCAATAAAATAAGTTTCACAATATTAAAAAAATATGTAGTAAATAGTAGTTGATTGTAACGTCAGGCTATAAGTGACGCAGTAAATTATGACGTCATATACTTGATCTTCAGATTGGGTTCAGCTTAAAATCACGATTCCGTACAATGCTAAGCTGAGAAAATTATGGAGGTAGAGAGAGAACGTCATGAGCAGGCGATGGAGAAGCTGTCTAAGGAGAAGTTTGAGTACAGCAAGGCACTCGAGAATATGCACCAAAGGGAAGCACGCCAATGTCAATAAAAGGATCAAGCCGCCCAGAACATGCACGAGGCCGATGAGAGTCTCGATGAGTGTTACGAGGCTGTAAAGCTCTCCAAGCAGACGCTCGACTATGAGGTATTAGGAGGTCAGGAGACGACCGAGGCCATAGTAGTAGTGTCTGCTGTTGGAGCGGTGGTAGCTGGAATAGCTGCTGGAGTTATGCTCTGTGTGCGTTCAAGCTGAATACCTCAAGCTGAGAAGTGAACCTTGCCATATCCAAAGTACAGCACCGTTACTCTGAGCGGGCGAGTGCCCCCTCACTTTCCGTGCACGTTCCCAACATGAAAGCTGAGCTGGTTGCCATGATTTGGCAGGATGTCTATTCCTCCGAGATGGCACTGGCGTTCGAGCAACGACTCGAGATCCTCGTGGCCACTGGTCAGGCCGAGTAGGGCATATGTTTTCGTTATCTGTCGATAGAGATAGCAATCAGCCCGATCGCGCACATCACCGAGGTGGTCCAAGCCACTACAAGTTTGAAGTCGTCTAGCTCCCCCAACTCCTGGACCACCACTCCTTTCTGAACCAAGACTGCTACAACCACGTAATCCGAAGCACCTCGTTGCAATGTCAACTCTAGATGCTGGTTAGTCGTGGCCTGGACCTGCTGGTGCTCTCGCTCTACATGCATGATTCATTGTCTAAAGCCCGCACATTTTATTTCCTGGTCGTTCTAATCATGCCAGACCAGAAGTCGTGGAGAGGTCATCGTTACATCCGTAAGATGTTCGGTGTATACTCGGAGGAACAGCTTGTCCTGCATCAAGGCCGTGTTCACGTGTGTGTTCTCGAGGAGGGAGAAGAGTGGCACCACGACAGGTATTTCTACGTCTGGTTGTAAGTCGAATTCTGTGAAGCCTTCATTACATCTGACGGCATAGTACCCTTTGCCTTTCACGTAATAGACATGAGACAGTGGAGCCAGGACCCGGTACTCATCGTGCACATAGGTGGTGTCAACGGTGTTGTTGCTCTGCATAATCTCCCACCTGTTCACCACCTGCTGGAGCGCTACCTTCTTCGCCTATGTGCTCTTGAGCTTGAACTTGAGCGTCATGCTCCTAATCTCATGGAACTGTCCCGAGATGGTGAAGCCGATGAACTTCCCTGCTGTGAATAGATGGTTCGCATCATGGATACTAGGTCGAATAACTGTCAGATAGTCTTTCCCAGGATCAGTGTGATGCAAGGCTGCCGGTTCAACTGCCCCATATGGATGCTGTACATACTGCTGCATATTTAACGTCTACATATATACCGGTTTTAAAACGGTGATGTATAAAGTACTACTTCACGAGCTCGTCTTTGGTCAGCATAAGAAGAAACCTGTATCACTCTCCAAGAAGAAACCAGTACAGATGCCGATTAACAGGGTCCGATGACTACTTCATTACATCAACATTAACAATGAGCGAGCCAAGGTCCTACCTCCGTCTGATGCGAATATACTGACTGCCATAGAGGAGAGCATCCTGGCCCATGGTATGAAGGAAGTATTGACTCGGATGCTCTACTGGAGGTTTTACAGTGCCCAGGGCAGGTCACTAGATCTCCCTAGGATACCCACTAGGATTCCTGTAATTCTAGCTCTTCAGAAGGCTAGGGTTGATCCCAAAGATCTCCTAACTGTAGGGAAATGGGCTGACATATTCGATATCCACACTGATGATGAAAACAGGATGTTGGATGATATACAGACTGGAGCCACCGATTACTTCTGAGTGGAGATCAGTACAGTTGTGACTGAGGGCATGAGGCTGGGCATGCCACTGGTCACACCGATGGTAGAGAGGAGTGGTTGGCTGCCGGCCACTAGGAGGCCATTGAGCACATCTTCAATGAAGGAGTGCACGAATGGATGGTGAGAGATGAGGCAGCATTTAGAATATTCCCCGCTGAGAACTACCATGACTACCTCATCAAGACTGTTCTCAAGGCAGATGCTACGGGTCATGGCTGAAGTGGGTCTTCTGCGAGAAGTTTCAGAAGAATAGAGTCAGGGCATCTGATCCTAAGTGGGAGAAGTTTCAAGCTGGCCAAGTTCCTTAGACTTCTGAAGACGTTCCTCAAGCTTCTGAAGAAGTTCCTCAAGCTTCTGAAGAGGTTCCTCAAGCGTCTGACGAAGATCTTCGACCTGAAAAAGCATCCCCACTGCTATTACTATTACTGGTGCAGCCCAGCTTCCTAGACTAACGCGTTCGCTTTAGCATCCTGGCGGGATCCAACTTGTAGCTGAAGTTTTCTGCTTTCTGCAGAGAAGGCTTGAAGTGTGGCAGTTCAGCTGTCTCCTTGTTGCTGAAGATGAATTGGTACTGTTGACCCGCGTTTGGTCTCGTTGAGGGTCAGGCTGTCATATATAGTCTCCAGCAGGGCACGGCCACACTTCGTGACGAAGTATAGTAACCGAGCATTGAGGCAGCTCTCTGGCAAGATCTCATGAGTGTGTTTCTGAAAGAGGATGAAGACAGTGATCTTGGTGTGATGGATCCACCTTGTGATGTCGCTGAGGTAGGTGACCGTCTTCTGGTCCATTGCAGGGTCATTGATGACTAGAATAAGTGGGTCTGTCAGTAGAGCTGCTAGCAGCTTCACCATTAGTGCTTGTAGGCTCTGCGTTTTGGCTATTGGGCTGTCATAACACTGGTCGTTGTTGTCGACAGCGTTAGCGGCAGAGTCGGACACCAGGAGCATGTAGCGCTCATGCAGATGTTCTGCCAGCAAGGCATGCAACAACATGTTTTTTCCGTAGGGGCGATGATCAATACCACGTGCCCAGCATCGGCCGGTCTACTGCTGTGTGGTACGGGCAGGTTGCGTGTGCGCATGAAGGTGGCCAGAACCACTGCCGCCCAATGCAAAAACCTAGTACCTCACATTATGATGATTCTGAGATAATTAAGAAAACGTCAAATTGTCGTGCCTTAATGACCCAATAACTGCACATTCCAACTTAATGGGTGAAAGTGTCTTATTATGAACACATTTAACAATCAATAAATGATATCCTTCCACTTCATGTATAAACGTGTGTAATATGACATACTATTTTTTCCCATGGTATTTTCTAGCAAAATTGCATGCATTTTTATTTTAAGAAACGAGTAAGAATCAATTTTGAGTATATAAAATCTTATCATAAACACAAATGATCCTCACCAAAGTGGTATGAAGAAACAATCATAACAGTAACAAAAATGACAAGCTTTACATGTCAGCCAATTGACATTTATGGCCTACTTTTGGCTGACTGTTAAATTCTTAGTAACAATGTTTACAGGAATCTCCACCCAAAACGACCTTTAAGTCAGTGGGGTAGATGCCTTCTTTGCGATATCACGTTTTTCAGTGTTGTTTGACTGGCTAATTCCATGAAACTCATGATTTCCTGGAGGAAATTGATTCATGTCAAACGTCCTCTTGAGGAAATGGAGTGCGATGCTGTATCTGCCAAAACCTAATTTGTAAAGCATGGACTCTGATCCCTTCTTGATGACAACCTCACCAATGTCAGCAACCAATGGCAAAACGATACGACTTTTGTTTCTATTGTGTGACACCCTGACTCAATGTCGTGGAAATCCTGATGATTCATGAGAACAAGCTTCATTTTGTGTCTGCTGATTCACATAGACCAACAGAATCAGCAAATGTGTGTATTACTGCAGACTTCGTCATCTTATTACCAATTGATCTATGAACAGAGTCAAGCTTCGGGAATGTATGCCCCTTTTCTAGGTATTTGGTGGCATTTATTCTAATTCTGACTCAGCATTTGCACAGAGCAAGTACGTGCGGTAAAGGGAACACACCCCCTATGTTGGCCACTGCAGTTATATTCACAAAACGCTATTTCTGGTTAGCCAAACAGTGTTCATTGAAATTTGTATCAGATCCATAGCACGTAGTAATCGCATAACTACTTATTACATTGACACCAATTTGACCGAATGCTGAATTGTTGACATTGACAGCTATAACTTTCACACAAATTATTGTCAAAGTTTAAAAGCTTTCTCAAATTTTCTCTTGGAAATTGCCCACGTGTGTGCTCAATCCAGTCGTGTACAGGCAATAGACACAGCGAATATGGCGTCCAAAATGCACAAAGAATATGGAGACAGAGAATTTCATGCCGAATACTTGGTAGCATTGTACGCTGGCTAGCATCTCATATGTTGTGCAAAGGTATCTATTTAATGGGGCATGAGAACTTTGATTTATCGTACATTATTCACAAAAATATATATATATTTATAATATTTCAATAATATATATATATATATATATAAGGCAAGGATGATAAATAACTAATAATCATCATTGACGATATGTAAGATATTACCTCCCTTTGATGGCATCAGTATCAATTATTATATACACATTTTTTTCTAAATAACAGAGCGACCAATTACAATTTAATTAATATCATAAACTCTCACCTAGAAATCTGTTTAATAATGATTGCATGATCCAGTTCATCTTCAACATTCCGTCAAACCGAAAATACTTTCTCCACATTTTCGCTGCACATGTTTAGCATTTACTGTTAGAAACTATTAGTTCACATGATAAATCCCTGCGATTTGATAGTTATTGTACTTGCTAGGTTTATCCATTGTGTTGTTTATGCAAGAAATTAATTGCTAGGTTTTTCAATGGCAATCTGATCGGTTAATCGACTTACTAGGTGTATCCATTGTAATGTGTATTGAACGCTGTATCTACTAGGTACTTACATGGCAATTCTGGAGAACTGGGTGGGTATTTTAAAGCAATCAACCTAGTAAATAAAATAGACACTTTAGCTAATTTCTTACGAAAATGTGACTTACTATATTATTCCTTTGAACGGCAGAGCTGTTTAGCTGTAGCCTCGTCTATATCTGGCAGTTTAAATGGTAGCACTTCCTGTATCAGCTCTATTGCCTGCAGGACTGGCATCGTTGTATCGCCAGCTGAGACAAATGATGTGATGGAGGTGTCGAGCATGAAATCCCAACAGCAGCTGAGAAGGTAACGCAGACGGCCTGGATCAGTAGCAGTGTCCAGAACATCGAGTATTCGTACAAGGCAAGCACGTGAGGTCATGTCGATTAAGAGGTCTTAAGCGGCAAGCCGAAGAACCCTGACTTCTTCACTTCAGGGAATTGGAGTTTAGAGGCAGCCTCTTCTTCACCATCGATGCTAACATCACTGGCCATGATCCTACCAATCTTTAGATTGTTTCCATCCAGTCGGAAGGAGCTTCTGCTCTTGAACAGGTTCTGAACGAGCTCACATGCTTGTGATTTAGCCAACAGCTTGATGGCTCCTTCATCACTCATCCCAAGGGCACCTTTGACAATTAGCCTGCCCTCTAGTGTCATGCCTCCTATGTACATTTCTGATGAGGTCTCTGACTGGTATGGTACCATGGGTTTCCCTTGGTTTACCCTTCTCATCGATGTCCATGAAGGAGATGGGGGCAACAGTGCCTCACCTAATTGGGCCAACTTACCAATCTTCTTGCCTTCTAGGTATGTAAGTGATAGAGATATTGTTGGGTATATAGTGGCTTACCCCTAGTCAGATCCCCAGTGAAGGTAGGTAGACCAGGCAGTGGGCCAATGAAATAGGTAGCAGTGCACAGGACACTGGCCCTCCCTGTAGGGGCATGCCTTGTGGGCTAACTCCCATTTCTGGGTATTGGCAATCGTCAGTCCGTGTGATCGACTATGCGCTACCGACTCTGGCATAGCCCGCCATACCTCATAGGCTACTGTTGTGTCATGGACATGTCAGGCTTCCATTAAATATATATATACGTCTTAAAACTAGACATAGGCCACGATGATCTCAGCCATAGCACTCATTGCTAGCCCTAAAACTACAGCTTACACTAGAGGAATATGTTCGCTCATAATCTTGGCAGCAACGGTATAGGAGGCACCACCGATGGCGATCTTTGGGATGGGATGTGTTATTCCTAGACAGTGGTCGACAACCAGACTCGCCACTGTAGCGAGGACAGCGGCTCCAGCAGCAGGATTAGCCTCATTACCACCAGTCATCTTTACCACGGCCACATTCGCGGCCACGTTACTGGCGACATGAATGGTCAGGGGCTTAGTGTGTGTCAGTAGCTGCTGGGTCTTCCTTTTGAGCAGCTTATCCACCTTCTGGAGACTTGCCTGGCTCTCTGGGAGCTGCTTTACAATCTGTAGCACTGACGTCATTGTTTAAACCCTGAGTACACAAGGCGTTTAAATGTGTATGCTCCACCTCGAGAGAGGTTTAAACCATGGACCTATGCACTACGTACTATGAGGTCTTCTGCACTGGATTGAAGGGATACTAGAAAAAGTCACCAGATGAGCTCGCCCAGCTCTCTAACGCTGAGGTAACAGATGAGCTGACAGCTGAAGCTCTACCTAGGAATTGGTAAAGGGCAGATCTGCTTCGTCGAATGCCTCATTATGGGCAGCAGTGTCGTAGAGCAGCTCCTGCATACTAAGGGATTATACAACGATCGAGAGTATCTATCGGACGTGTTCCAGCAGTTTCAGGCATCCATGGCATCTCCCGACTCTGAGTTGAATAAGGCTCTGCGCTACTAAAAGCTGGAAAAAGGCTGTACCACCGAACCATACAGTCCTTGGGTTTGTAAGCTGTCAGCGTGTTTGGGGGCTGTCGGGCAGGCCAAGCTAGTTCAGGCAATCCCATTGGCCACGACTCCCGCACCAGAAGAGAGTCAGGATGATCTATTTCTCGAAGAGCTGGATCTACTAGTGGCGGAGAAGACTGGTGACGAGCACAGCGATAGCCAGACCTGACAACACACGTAGGGCTATCGTCCAGCTAGCACTGCCGGGCGGGGTGGTGCATGTCAGCATGTGCCGCCGTTTGTCATCCAGCACTCTGTGTGTCAGATTGACAGTCGGAACGACAGTCGAAACGATGGTAGCACTGGTCCTCATATGAGACCATGGTGACCTAGGTGTTATGGGCGTCTGGACGACATGCACGAGAGAATTGATGTCAGAGTTAAACCAAAAGTGGACACCGGGGGAATTTCCATCAACTATCATGTTGTTATTCCCCCGGTGTCCCATTTGGGTTTGGGGAATTTCCATCAACTATCATGTTGTTATGGTGGAGAAAGATGACACCTTCACGCCGGTCTCCTCCGTAAGTATTAACTTTGTTGTGAAACTAAGTCATCAAGGATTGCGGGCTGACATCCGCATACAGAGACAACTCTGGTTATGTCTACTCCTCTTCAAACAAGAAACTGTGCTCGACATCCTTGGACGACGCAATCTTCCCAGGAGCTTACCATAGCTATGTGGAATGTACGTGGTCTGAGTGCAACATCAAACAGGCAAACCTTAGGAGCAGACTGTGAACACTATAACAATCGATGTTGCATGCATTCAAGACACTAAACTAGCTAAACACTCAGAGCAGAAACTACAGATAGGCCATAAGCTAGTGCTTATGGAGCAAAAATAGGCCACATACCGGGGCTTAGGCTTCGTAATCGAACCAAGGGTCTTGGATCATGATGAATGGGATCCTATGGAGAGATCACACGCAACAGCAATGGAGATGCACTGGTGGCATTCCAATGGCCTATTTGTAACAACTACGGCTTTCAAACACCCATGCCATCATCGGACAACATGGACTGGACACATTACTGATCGCAAAGCCCCCAAAAGGTTCTAAGGCTACCACATCTGTCTTCAACCAGATAGACTTCATACTATCAAGACAGAAACAAACCCCTTACTCCTGAATGCTCGTTCATATGGAGGCACATACCTCAATTCCGACCATAAGCTAGTCATTACACGCCTTCAGATGAACGATCTGTATCTAATATATAAACACCATACCAGGAAAACGGTAGAGTCACCTACAACCTACCCAAGCTCCGCAGTGACACTGACACTCAAATGTCATACAAAAAAGCCCTCGTGGGAGCAGAAAGCTAATGTCAATGTCAGCTCCAAACCAAACGAAGCCCTAACCAAAATACAAAAATCTATGGAATCATCCACTACCAGCAGTATAGGTGTTCTTAAAACAGCCAAACTAGGTATACTGACGACGATCTAGTAGTAAACTGTCAGTAGAGCAGAAAGCATTACAGCTGCACATCTATCAAGGTGACCAAAGTGAAAACTGCACCAAACTACGCCGGGAGCACAATAGTATTCTATGCCACATTAGCGAATGCTTTAAAGGTCTTGCTATTCAACATGCATGCTCCCTAGCAGATGAAATCACTGCCACGGCTGACTGTCACAAAATGTGTCGGGCAGCCTGAGCCCTGCGAGTTACTGATTACACACCACCACTCACTGTACACAACTCTGAATGACACTTTATCGGGACTGATCAGGGAAAAGCTGAGGAGATCCGAGAATGATTCAAGGAACAGTTCACTGACAACGATGATGAGCCCTTGCACCCGTTCTCGGGAGACCGCAGGCCATTACCAACACCAATTAAAATAGCAGAAGTTGAGAAGGCACTTAAAGCCCTGATAAATAGACGTGCACCTGGACCTGAAGGCATGAGCAATGAACTATTCAAACATGCAAATGGCATTAGCTTAGAACCTATTATGCACCTAATTAATTCAGCGTTTATGCACCACATTCCCATCGACCCTGTAGGCCAAGGCACCCTGATCGCACTACCCAAGCCCAAGAAGCCAACTGGGCCCTCAGCCAATTTGCGGACCATTGTGCTCCGCAACAGCATACAGAAAATCTTATCCAATGTTACTCTATGCTGCATCTGAGACAAGATCCATTACTTCACCGGATCATGTCAAAGGGGCTTCAAACGTGGACGCAGCTGCACAGACATTGTATGGGCTCAACGCATGCCGGTAGTCATGTCCAAACACTGGGACTTCCACAAAATGGGCATGGACATGTCACGAGCCTTCGACACAATTAAACGCTCAAGCATCCTAGATGTACCATACAGGCCAGTTGCAGTGAAGATGAGCTACGACTAGTGAGACTACTACTTGGAGACACGAAGCTCAGAGTACGAGTCAAGTCACTGAAGTGTGTAGAGCGTGAGACATCAATCGGCTCCCCCACAGGGAGACGGTCTGTCTCCAGTGCTTTTCACCTGCCACCTTGCTGCCGCATTGAAATCTGTGCGGGAAAGTCCCACAAGACGAAACCCCCCAGTGTCAATACTTGACATGCCACTTGAGATGGACTATGCCGACAATGTGGACTTCATAGATGAGGAAATTAAACCCCTTGACGAACTTCCCCCAATAGCGGCACGCAAACTAAAAATTGAGAATCGCTTTATGAATGAATCAAAAACAGAATTCACCCACATATACATATCGACAAATCATAAAACTATAGAAAATGATGACCCACTTCGTGACGGCGAACCATGGAGGAAGAGTAAAGTCCTGGGCCCACTGCTTTGCAGTACTTCTGACATTTCTGCATGCTGCGCCATGTGAGAACATAGCTTTCCAGTCCTTCTGGAAGCTATGGATTCGTAGATCAAAAATGCCCTTGATAAAGAGGCTACGTTTATACAATGCAACCTGTGTATCCTTGACGTTGTATAACTGTAACAGCTGGGCAGCTCCAAAGGCAGCTCTAGACAAACTCGATGCCTGCCACCGCAAACACCTATGCACAATCACTGGACACCGATGACCAGACAGCATAATTTCCAACGATGCTCTATACTGTGTAATACGTCGCTGCTGTCTGTAAAAGTCGCCCAGCAAAGATGGTCCAAGTTAGGCCATGTGCTAAGAATGCCAGAAGAGACACCAGCACAGAGAGCCTTGGAATTCGCCCTACTAGGAGCCAGCAAATACAAAGACAGGAGAGGATGTCATTGCATACATCTGCTAAGCGTGCTACGAGGTGACCTCAAGGGAGCAGGACTTGGTACACTCACGGCAAGAATGGACCTGTGGAAGCTAAGGATTTCGGCTGAGGACAAGATGCAGTGTGCAAAAGCGAAGAAGGACTGCTTGCAGCTGTAGGATGTTTCTATTACTACAGCCACAGAATACAGTAATCATACAGTTATAACCCCTTACCAGCAGGTCCTCGATATTCACGATAAGGTTGCTCGGAATAAGCCGCAGGTGTGGAGATATGGCAAAGCCCAGCTGTTGGCGGGCCTTCTGTAAGGCTTGCTGAAACTTGGCAATGAGGCCGCTAGGGTCTGCAATGATGATCATATCCTCGCCGAGACTGCTGAACATAGCCTGTAACTCTTTGCCGCTCACTCCATCTATAGAGTGGCACAGTTTGGTTAAGGCCGTCAGAAGAAAATAACATAATACTTCTAAGGACTGGTTGATTTGAACGATCCCTCTGGTGTAAGCCCTGATGTTGTGTATGGGTCGAAGTATTTCTAGGCATCTGGGTGGTCTTGCCTGATGCTGGTTTTGTGCATATTCTGCACCCTCACTCCAGGCTCTGAGTCTGGATCGAATGAGAACGCCGCTGTCTTCTGAGGGCCGATTTTCCGTGGTGTCTGATAGGGGAAGCCTCTGTAGTCTCGTTTCGGGGCACTATTCATAATGCCCAGGCCCTTGTTGTCACCACCATGCCACCGATAGGCTGAGTTGGCGTTGAACTCTCGCTTGAGTCTACTGGCTGCTGAGAGGCTGTACCTAGCGGTTCCCATGGGCTGTGGGTTGAAATCATTCATATCAGGAAGGATTCGTCTCAGCGTGTAGTTCACATGTAATCTGAGACAACTTGCAATGAGCACAGCTTTGGTGGTACCAGAACAGGTGCGCAGCAAAGCTGCGCCGACGCCGCATCGTGCTGTGGCACACCACACGGCAAAGTTCAACTGTTGGTTCTAGAATGAAAGATTCGGGCCTGCCATCCAGGTATGAGCTTTCAACGCATCCTTGATGATGATTGCAACGTTGGTCAATGGTCGTGGATTGATGGAGACGCTGATGTTGGACCGCACGTCGACTGTGATCGAAATAGGTGTTAGGTTCACTTAGTCATCCAGCAGTCCACGTGGGTCTAGAGTGTACCCAGCAGGGGCGTTTGTCTATGGTCTATTGTCGTGAAGGCCATCTATAGTAGTCATCTTAAAGCGGTACTTTTCTGTCTCGTGGACAAGATTCGGTCTGATGGTGTCAATCTGCTGGAGTCGCCAGCCGTGGACTGTACCACCATTCTCAGCTGGCAGGGCAGGATATAGTTCAGGCACTTTCACCACTCCGATTTAGTCATTATATAACTAGGTCTTAAACCCGTGCCAGCACCTGTAGGATCTGTTGATGAGTCATTGTGGGATTCATCTTGGAGAGCCTGGCTAACCAAACGAACCTATTGGTGTGGAAGCATACCTCCGTCAAAAAGAAAACATCCAGCATAATGCCAAGGGTCAGTAGCTTGCACAGCTGTGACATCTGGAGCTTCACCTTGTCACTCTGATACACCCGGCGTTGGTGGAATTTCCTCTCTTCCCACTGCAAAATTTCTACAGACTCATCACACTGGTCATCCATGTAATCATACAAGTTTGGCCCTACGACGCTCTCCTCCTGCCGGATGAGGCTCTCATATTCTTGAACAGAGTTGTAGTCCCTTCGTCTCTTTGCCTCTCTGGCGTTCTGTTCATACCAGCTCACCCACTGCAGTCGCTTGCCTTCTTGTCGGCAACGCATTTCCTGTACCCCTATATCTACAATCCCAGAGAAGGTGTGTGGCTGCTCCTCTATCCCCTTTTTCCACATCTCAACGAATGCCTGATAGGTCTGATATGATATCATGATAATAGGTCAATAAGTAGTAGCAGCGTAAACTCTAATTGGGCATCCGCCAGACCATCCATGCTGGCATATACACTAATGGTGGATGTGTTAAACAGGGGGTTTACCTGGGTGAACATGTTGGGGCTGATCGCTTTCCACAGTTTGCTGGTCGCTCCTGGCAGATATTCTATTACGCCAGTGAGCTGTGGTAGGTACTTCCCGGTGGTGGATGTAACACATCGGCGTGTGCGTACGTGGTGGAATGCTGAGCTACCTTGAAGAGAACCCATTCTATGCGATACTGAACCACACGTCGATCAACTACAGATGGTCTGATGACATTCTCCCCATTTTGGAGTAGCACTCAGACAATTGGCATGCCTATACACTCCGTTTAAACCCCTATATAGGTATAAACAATTGAGCCCATATTTGCTCACTCGACCGATCTAGCTGATTTCGTGGACGTGTACGACGTTGATGCTGCCAAGGTTAAGGAAAGCCATGGCAAGTCGTTTTTCCTTCAATATGGAGCAGACTCCAAGACATTCTCCCTCCATCCTGTCGGTGGAGATGGTGTGGAGCTGCTCGCTGACCTTAAGGTTGTCTCGAAGGAATGTCTGGGTCGAGAGAGGGATGGGTACAAAATAGTGTTCCGTTATGACTTCCCGAAGAAGAAGTTCATCCTCCACCCCCTGATAGAACAGTCACTACACAAGGTTGAGGATGTTGAGGACACTGACCTCAGCTTTCATGTCTTAGAGCCGACGGTGAAGCATGCCCCACACATGATGGTGTGGTATTCACCCTGGAGAAACAGCTGCAGGTAGTCTTCGAAAAGAACGCCGTGTGGTACCACGCTCGACCTAGTGGTAATTGGCGAGTGTGGGTGTCACTATATAGACCTCCAGCAATTATTTAGCTGGAGGTCACCCCACTCTCCACCATTGTGAAGAAGGATGGCACGGTCCGAAAGCTTTATAACCAGGGGACATCTTTCCTAACCTAGATAGGACAGGGCACAACCCTAGTTGCAGTGTGTCATAGGATGGGATCACTGGAGGAAAGCTCCTGCTGCATCGCCCCTTTGATGGACCAGAGGAAGCCATCAATATTCAGGATGGCATCCTGCTGATAGAGGAAGTGTCACACTCGAAGGCGAAGGTCTCAGTGAAGCTGCTCGAGCGTGTCGGGCTTACAAGTCCGCAAACAACACTCATTGTGCTAGAGCTGCAGCTTCTAGCTGGTGGTAAAGTGAAGCGGCTAAGACATGTCCCAGATGGGATGAAGATCAGCATCGAGGCCGGTACATGGCTCGATCTGACACATACATTTCTCGAGGGGTTCACCATGTTCGGTTTAACCCGCCATGTGTAGGATGCTGGTTAGGATATTGTGTGGTGGCTGCCTCACAGACAGCCATGATATTAGATGTCAAGTGGGCCCACTTCCGAGACGAGCATAAGTACAATCCCTTCCGCGACTATTTACAGAAAAACATCTATGACCAATTTCACCCACGTGAGGAAATTGAGTCTGCCTGCCACTTCTATGGTGTACACATGTCTGGACCTGGTTGTCTGCAACTGAGGCGGCACCAGATCCCCTGTGTCACTTGTGAAAATACTAGAATCTGTCATGGTGCAGATGGTAGGAACGTTAGCGTCCTGCCAAGTGAGCGTTGCCAAGCCAGCTGGAAAGGCCTGTGGGTAATCCCCTCATGCTGATGTGACACTGGTCGTGACTACGTGTTTGCCTGAGCAGCCTCGCTCTGGAAAGCATACGAACCGTTGCCGCAAGTGCTTTGCTTGCAGCTGTTACTACAAGCAGTAAATAAGCAGTTCCATGGAACATCAGAATGTCATCTTTTCAGCATTATGTGTATGATATCCAACTAGAAATGGTAACAAATTTGGGCTCGATCGAAGCGGGAGAGATTAGAGCGTAATGCACCCAGATTGTCACGCTTGCTTCTTTAACCGTGGCATCGTCTAGATCGTTGCAGATGATCTAAATACTTCCATAATTGCGTTAATGCCATTTCTGTCAGTTTATAGCTTCTTAACTTCTGTACTGTTGGTGGATTTTGGGGGAGGAACTCGTCTACTACTGTTGGGATTATTAGGTCAGGAGAAGCACGCCAGGACTCAAGCGATCTATGTGCATAGTCGCCAGGTCATATAATGATTTTGCCACCATTTCCCGCCGTGCCGCACAGTCTACACCATGCATGTAAGTCCATAGTTCTAGGTGGTGACTGTAAATGGCGAGAAACTCGTCGACCATTAGGTCAGGAGAAGCACTCATGTTGATCAGATTCGTCTCTGAATTATTAGACCTGTAATGTGTGATCGGTATAGCATGTAGAATGTGTGTCTCTAAATGGACGTTCGGACCATATAATGCGTGGTTGATCACAGGTGATCGGTATACCACTGAGGATGTGTCTCTAAATGGGTGTTCGGACGAGCTGTTGTAATGCCATCACGCCCCTGTTCCGACAGCCCACCTCTCCCCTGTAGCTGCCGATCTCTGATTCGCTGTTCTGAGAGCCCTCCGTTCTGACAGCTCTACTAATCTACTACTAGTGTTCATTGATTCATTAGACACACCTGTAATATGCTGAACGAGGTATCGATATGGATTGTATCAGAATTAAAGTGCTATTGATATATAATTGTGACTTTTTCGTAAATTGTATTATTGTCATAAAATTTCTTGCATTATCATTTGGGTTGATGAGAATTTACACCTACGATGTCAACGTATTGATGCAGATCTGTAGCTACCGTCGGCGTACTCGAGCTGCCTCGTGTTTTTGATGCCTCGCGATGGCAGGCGATTCATAAATGGCAATCTTTAAAATCGTTCATATATATATATATATGTAATACTAAGTACTTAGAGACACCATACTGATATTCAAATAACGTGGACACTTGAAAAATGTTGTATTGCATTTTCACTCGAATACACTAAAATAATACTTCATCACCTAATCTGAGAACACTTTAGCTCGCGTGAGGGCAGATACAGAGACCCAAGTGGCAATTGACACGCCGAATAGTGAAAGGAGTGTGAACTTATAACCATTAGCAAAGCGTTATGTCAAAGAAAATGTCAGAATGTGAGAACATTATTCTGACATCATTGATATTAATGATGCAATTGCGAAAAACAAACTTTAGATTTGACTTTAGATGACGTGGGTTCCCTTGCGATCATCGCCATAAACAAGGCTAATAATAGTATTTGATGTCTGCTGTGTGACAACAATTGACTAGCTGGAGACGTGTGAGACCTTATCCATGTATTACCAGATTTTCGTTATCACATCTAGGACAAATGAGTAACAATCTTACCACTGTCCAAAAATATAACGATGCACATATGAAAATGAAGCTGTTAACTTTTTTTTTAGAAGTCGTATTTTTGAATGTCGATGTCGTAATGCATGGCAATAAATTATATATTATGGCTTAACTTTCCTCAAAATGAGCACTATAATCTATATATCAGTAGGTATATGGTTACCACATGTGTAGGTTAAGTGCACATAATACAATGTCAACCTGACCCCGGTTCAAATAAATCACACGAAAAGGATCCCCTGATTTGAGGGTTTGGCGAGTTAAACACTAGTGTGACCCACAGTTAGCGTGACAATAGATATCTGATCTCATTACTCAAACTCGATCACATGCAATATATGGCCATTATTAAATTAATGCTGCTGCGAGTCTGTGCAGACTAAGAGTCTATAAGAGTATGGGATGTTTTTGTATATAAAATGTCATTCAATCCAGTGCCTGTATGTTGAACACCACGATTAACTATGTTTTCGTAATGAGATGTAGGGGGGACAGATTCTTCTAGGTATTGACATATGGTTAGTGGGTTAATGGATTAATCCACTTTTAGCGATATATGCCCCACCCATCTTTATCCCAGCTCCACCCAAGCTGTGTACGTGTTGGGATCGATCGAACCCTAAGTTCCCTGAATCTGAATTTCCCGAAACATATAAGCCTACAGTTAAGGTATTAAATATTTTGAAACTAATTTGACCGGGTGTTGTTGCTGCCTATAGCAGCAAAATATGTTTTTAAATGTGTATTGAATATCAGTTGATTGTGATGTCAGCCTACATGTAACACAATTGTTTATGACGTCATATACTTGATCAAATATGATTCAGCACTTGCTTAGAATCAAGCTTTCTTACAATGCTAAACTAAAAAAAATCTATAAATCAAACACATTGTGCCATGGTAAGTATCTTGAACATACGTTGATTGGAAGTGGTCGCTACGTTTTCTAAAGATTCAACAGTTTACTGTCGATTTTCATTACTACGCTTAACAATACGTGCATGGAGCAGCAGGGCCCAGTTAATTCAGTTTCAAAATATTCAACAAAATGGTTATTAAATAGTAAAGACATACAATTCGAACATCAACGCTTAGTCTGTCATCAATTAAGCATGCATGATGAATCTACATCGTACACGTCACACAGTTGATTATGGCATCATATGATTGAGGGATAAATTGAAAAGGTTTCTTTCAAATTAATTTAAATCGGTTTCTTTCAAATTAATTTAAAATTGCTCAGCATGCAACACATCTGGTGACCTTGAACTCGAGTTTCTATGTAATTTGGGTTCAATGGGGTAACAAAATTGTACACTAAAATCTCAGTATGTTCACAAGGTATACACACATGCCATTATCTATGGTAATACGCACTTTAAAGTTGCCATATACATTAACCTACTTTACGTGTTCATATCATATTTTCAATTGAAGGAGCCTTGTACACGACCAGGGTTGTGTTACTTAGATTCAGTGACTTTATTAGAGCAGCCATTTTAGTAGGATATTTGGAGCCAGCAGTATCACCTTGGAGTCAAATAGCCCAATGATACTCATTAGCAATAGACGAACCATGTCATACTGGGCATTGCACAACAGTGAGAACAAGAGTATCGCAAACAATGGTGGCCACAGATATCAAACTAATATGGCGGCCCTGGAAAAGGGGATTGTCTTTGAATTTTTCTTAATATTTTCTAATCTTATTGCTTCGAGATAACTTTCAGGAAATACCTTCATTTGGTCTCAAAATGTATGTAAAATAATATAATAGAAGAAATGAGATGTTTCCTGTTACCGCCTACCGTTTTAGAGTCATCTTAGCATCCACTAAGACATATTTATCCGTACATAGAAACGTCTACTTCCATGAGACTCATTCTTTTCTTTCCTTTCAGTAATGGTAGTACTAATATGTATGCAAACGTCGCAAGGCTTTCAGTCTAAGTAATTTCTCACTATTCGTGTTGAAGATAAATAATTAATGCTAATAGACGACGCCACGTGATCATGACTCAATGGTGCTCAAACTGAATCAAGATGGTGCTATGTACTTTCATAATAGTCTGTCGCCCTGAGTAGGAAAATTGAGACTTATATGCATTTTCGGGGATAGTAGCTGTAACTTTCAGGGAATATTCTTCAATCATCTGGGAATCCAAAATCACGTGATACCAAATTTTCATTTGTCGTTATGGTGCCCATATTGGATTTCAAAATGGGCGCTATCTGAAAAACAGTTTTTCAACATTTTGACTCATTAATCGCCTAGTGTCTTGATTTTAGTGTCTAGGTATATGTTTTAATGCATGTAACTTTCAGGGAATATTCTTCAATCATCTGGGAATCCAAAATCACATGATACCAAATTTTCATTTGTCGTTATGGTGGCCATATTGGATTTCAAAATGGTCGCTATCTGAAAAACAGTTTTTCAACATTTTGACTCATTAATCGCCTAGTGTCTTGATTTTAGAGTCTAGGTATATGTTTTAATGCATGTAACTTTCAGGGAATATTCTTCAATCATCTGGAAATCCAAAATCACTTGATACCAAATTTTCATTTGTCGTTATGGTGGCCATATTGGATTTCAAAATGGCGGCTATCTGAAAAACAGTTTTTCAACATTTTGACTCATTAATCGCCTAGTGTCTTGATTTTAGTGTCTAGGTATATGTTTTAATGCATGTCAGATCATGTATGATGGTTGATAGGCAATATCATAGTAATATATTTAACCCTTTGAACCCTGAATACCAAGAATCTTAATTTCAAGGCTACTATAAAGGGTATGTTATTCAATATTTCATAATTAATTTAACTGGAACATGCTGCTGCCATAGACAGCAACATAAGCTAGTCAAATTGACCTCAAAATATTGATCATAATAATTATTAAATCGTAAATGTGTGTTATATTCCAAACCTTCCTGTTTAAAAGGTTAAAAACGTATTTATATAATAATACATGGCCCGGGATAATTTTAGAATCTCTGGATCAAAGTAAATTGAAAAGACGATCTTGCGCTTATCCTCAAATTATATTTATAAAATGCGCTGTCGTCTGCTAACAAACAGACAAACTGCATATCTTTGCCATTTGGTAACACATGTAGTCAACGATGGAGAGTGAAATAGAATTGCCGGCAAAAAATAAACCAACTGATTACAGTATATGTATTAAATGCCACGAATATAATAAGAAAGAAAGATTGACCCCCCCCCCTCCCCCGAGATGTAGAATCATATGATACATTTTTAGCGAATGTCAATAAAAGATCTGAATGGGGCAGTCATGCTTTTATTAATGTAGGGAACAGATTAATAGGTATAACAGCATCGGACCTTTTGCAAAAGGGTGCTAAGTGGCATCCCAGCTGTTATAGTGAAACCACAGACAAGAACAAAGCTAAAAGAGACGAGATTAAGTATCTCAATAATCCTGAAAAACGTAAGGGGAAGGGGCGCCCAACCTTATCTGTAGAATCTAGTAGCGTACTACTGAGATCTGCCACAGAGCGTTTTGATCGTGAAAATTGCTTTTTCTGTCAAGGTCAAAATACGGAAAAAAGATAGTGAAATATTATATGCCTGTCGTAGTGAGAATAGTGGGATATCCGTCAAAGAGATAGTAGATAAAAGTGACAATGCATCCTGGAAAGTACAATTGGCCAGGGACTTTCTGGCTAGGGACATTGTCTATCACAAATCCTGCAAAACCACATACTGGAGAATTTATGTTCAAGGCCCTGAAAGACGCACTGAAACTAATCAGAATAGTGAGGAGACGATTTTCTTTATAGCAGCAGAGATGGAATTTTACGATGAGTTGCATGAAAGAATAGAATCTGGAGACTATATAACTGTTCAGGCTGAAGAATTGTATTATAGTATGATGCATGACCACGGAGTCACTGGTCATGCAATATCCAGACGAACACTAATAACAAACATCACACACAATTTACCAGACATTGAACTATCCCAACATAGAGGTAAATTACCTGGCGTCTTCCATTCACAAAAATCTGGACGTGAAGCAGTCAATATTGCTATTTCTGAACAAGACATAAAAGGCGACCTTAATATAATATTTAAATGTGCCAAAATCATCAGAAAAGAGATAACTAAAGCCAGAAAAGAGAAACCTTGGGTATTTACACGCTCTCGAGATGGTGTTGGCGAATCTGGGTTGCCAATAGAGGTATTAATGTTAAACAGATGGATCTTGCAAGGTGCTAAGGCTGCGACTTCTGAGTCGCGAGATCAGTCTCTAAGAAAATCATGTGTCACAATTTCTCAAATGATGATGCAGGAATTTAAAACTTCAAAGCAAGTAGCATACAGAACAAAATCCCAGTCTGAATTGTCTACTTTTCGTCGCCAATGTGAAAGTCCATATGCAGTCGGATTATCTTTGAGGATATATCACAATTTACGCAGCCAGACCGCTATAAATCTGCTCAGCCATTTATGTTGTGGAATATCATATAGTCGGGTGACCAGGGTTTGTAGTCAGATAGCCAATGCTGTGCAAGAAAACATCAATAAAAATGGTATTTTTGTCCCAGTTGGTATTGTGAAAGGTAGAGCTATTCGGGCTTCCGCTGATAATGTTGACAAGAAAGTTGATACTTTTCATGGAAAGTCAAGTTTCCATGCAATGGCAGCTTGTGTATATCAGCCAATATGTGCTGGAGAGACCTTGGCAGAACCACTTGATCTATATGAAGTTTCAGCTGGTGGCCTTTTAGGTGTTCCGAGCACATGCATAAAGATTCTTAAATGTGACTGAGAAGGCAGTCCCAAACCTCAATTCAGTCCCCATTATGCATCGTATAAAGTTGGTTCCTACGATGAACATTTTGATAGAGCGATAAAGCATGATATGTGTTGGATGATGGCAAGATATTTCAACAGATCTCAAGCAGTTGATTTAAATTCGCCTGATGTAGAACCTAAAACAGTTGCCTCTGATGAAGTTACGATTCCTGCTTTTGATGTTACCAATATTTTGTCAGATAATGTACAAGATATGCTTTCAGTAACTGACATATCAAATATGCCAGCAGTGCGAGAGGAGCACGAGTGTTTATTGAGTTCAGGTGAAATATCTGTACAAATGTCTCCACAAGTAGTAGATGAGGAGAGAACAACGCAAATTTTGCCAGTGTGGGCTGTATACAACAGTCTTTCAAACACACCTGAATCCACGAATCATTCCTCTTTGATTGTTGATAAGGCATTTACTCTACCTATCATAAATGCCCCAGCACACAAATGGTCAACCCTGGTTACCACTTTAGACCAACCTTGTAGATTGAACAGACTAGTGTCTGGTAATGGGCGGAAGCTTGTTGTCACATTTGACATGTACCTATACAAACGAGTGTTGAAGTTGGAATATTTGGATTCACGGTTCAATGATCAGTTTGTTGTGTGTCCAGGTGCATTCCACACTTCATTATGTGCTCTCAGATGTTTGGGAAAGGCCATAGACGGAAGCGGGATTGACGAGGCTTGGGTCGAAGCAGGCGTGTACAGTTCTGTGACTGTTAATCAAATTATAAATGGGAATCATTACAACAGAGCTATGGAAGCTCACGAAGTCACCCTGCAGGTATTGTTCGATCTTTAGATAGGAGAGTTTTTGGCTGAAAGGCCTGCTGTCCGCGTAGCTCTTGAAGAGAGTATTAAAATACTGTCTGATGCATGCACATCGAAACAGAGCATTCGTGAGTCACATAAGGGATTATTAATCACACTTGAGTCACTTAATATAGAGAAACAGCTTGCCGACTTTGATGCTGAGCACAACACAGAGCCCATTTTCAAATGGGCACGAATGTACATGAAACAGGTCTTGACCTTACTGCAATTCCAGCGTACTACCCGGCTAGGTGACTGGTTCCTTCACCTGTCGTCACTTGAAAAACTCCGTGTGTATTTCTTTGCTTATGGGAGGCATGATTATGCACAGAATATTCCAGAATATATTGCACGAATGTGTCGGCTTCAAACTACTGATCCAGAAATCTGGTAGGACTTTATGGCACATGAATTCACTGTAAACACTTCAAACCGGATACCATTCACCCGCATCGGTATTGATCATGCTCAAGAACATGTAAACAAAAAGGTCAGGGTGCTATTGGTGGCATCACTCAGTCTCCTGCTACTCTTCTGAAGTTTTGTATGTGCGCACCAGAATTAACACGAATTGTCAATGAAACAGAGGCCATGGCTGACTTAAAGAAACAGAGTAAAATGGATCACCATGAACTCAATAAGTTACCAACACTCAGACAAGAACAAGCTATTAAAAAGCTATTTGATGTCCTAGCACCTTGTGGAATATTCAAGAGTGGCAATACAGCACTGGTTAAGCTTGTCACTAATGATATAGTTCCTAAAGCTGTTGAGGAAAGCATCCTGTCCTGTGAGCTCGTGGGAAAATCTGCAATACAGAAATTTGTTGATGAAAGAATATGTGGAAATACAAATCTTTGGGACAAGATGACAGGATGTAAGTCGTTTACATGGACTTCTACAACCAAGGAGGTTAAAGTACAGGCAAAGTCTGATGTTTTAACCGTCCAGGCAACGTCTGGTCTAATGTCTCGACTACTTGTTGTAGCGCGCTCATCTCATGAAATAGATATGGAAGAGGTGATTGGTAATTATGAATTTACAACTGTTAATCGGACATTAATGAGACCAGATGATGCTGTGCACCCAACATTAAATAAAGGCTCATTGATAACTGTCTCAGAGAATCTTCCAGTGTCACCAATGGAGGATTGCCAAGACAATCTCATTTCAGATGGTGCATACGGTTCCACAGATCCACAGCTCTGTCTAATTGTAGACGGTATGGCCATAGTACAAGAACTCATGGCTGTGAAGTCATTTGAAAATGGTAACGCCCTTGGCAAAGCTTATGTTGAGCTCATTGATATCAAATCACATAATTACAATTCTGTAAGGGTAATTTTTGACAATTACGCTGTCGGTGGCTCATTAAAGGAATCAACACATGAACGACGCAGGGGTGGAAAGGCACAGCCAAAAGATTATAATGTCGAAGTCAATACCAAAATTCCTGAATTAAAAGTATTCCTTGGAAGTGTAGCTACAAAGGATTCGTTGACACTTTATCTTGCACAGAGATTACCAGACCATTCTAAAATGTGTATGATAACAGCCACACGCAAAGAAGTGATGTCCAACTACACCAATAATTCCACTCCTGGTGTCAGTACACAAGAAGAAGTCGATACCTTAATGATCTTACATGCAGTGGATGCAAATAAAGCTGGATATACTGTTCACATTTACAGTCAGGATGCAGATGTGTTGATTCTTGCGCTGAGACGTACAGCTCTTCTTGGCAAGAAATCTGCCCTGGTGATGGGCACGGGTGATCGACGACGAGTAGTTCTACTTCAACCTATTTATGATGCTCTTGGACCGGAGAGACCAAATGCTCTCTGCAAATGGCATGCTCTCACTGGTTGTGATACCACAGGCTACATAAGAGGAAAGTCTAAGAAAGCCTGCTTAGAAGCCTTCCTAAAAGAAGATACCAAGATTGTAACTTTAATATCCGGCCTCGGCTGTGACACCCAGCCTTCTAATGATACATTAAATGGGTGCATTTCCTTTTTATGTAGTTTATTCTGTAAGAAGAATGTTCACATTACTGGGCCGCATCACCTCAGATGGCACCTATTCAAACAACATGGCATGAACAAAGGTGTCGACATGCTACCACCGACACGTGGAACATGGGTTGAGCATATCCAGTGTGCTCACTGCCAAGCTTCGGTGTGGGAACAAGACCTTGTTGTCAGTCCACTATCACCAGATCCCTTACAGCATGGCTGGGTGAAGGAAGAGCACAGGCTTGTACCTCTGTTATCTAAGGTAGCACCAGCCCCTGCAGCGGTGGTTGAGCTAGTATTATTATAATACCATACTTATCTGATTATTCTTTTTGTATTTTTGTCTATGTTCACATTCCCAGTAATGATATGATCAATGGTAGAATGGTTGGCATGACATGAAATGTAAATGTATGATGCAAACCAGTATATCACGCGTCCACCGCAAACGGATAATACGCATTATTTCCTTCGCTATTTTATATAGGGTGTTTTATGCATGTTGATATGAATAGTAAAACAGTATTAACATACCATCGCTACCTGCAAAACCAGCTCTACTGTGGAAACCTAGATCACACAGCAAGAATACCATCAACAGCAGCATCAGTATTAACAACTACAACCACATAACCAACATTTAGCATCAACACAGTTTATCAATCAATGGATACGTCCATTGTCTAGTCGAAATATTTGCAATTTCTTCACCATTAACCAATGCTGGCTGGTAGCACATTAAACCATGGTTATCAGTTTAATTTCAAATGGGCAAAACATAATATATTATATCATATAGAGAGAGAGAGAGATGAAGAGCGAGCGAAAGAGAGCGATAGAGTGAGTGTGAGAGAGAGAGAGAGAGAGAGAGAGGGAGAGAGAGAGAGATGGGGAGAGAGAGAGAGAGAGAGAGGGGAGAGAGAGAGTTAGAGAGAGAGAGAGAGAGAGAGAGAGAGAGAGAGAGAGAGAGAGAGAGAGATATGATACCGGTTTTGAAGCAGACATATTCAATTGAAATTAATATACGTTGTATACACGCTGGGGACATATTGTTGCATGAACGAATCTTAACCTACCATGTTTATTCATCACCTAGAAACTAGACTCCCCTGACTAGGTAACCCAGAACATGTAAATCATTGACTTCCAGAGGTGTGTGGGTCCTCATGTTATTTCTAATAATATAATGTTTTTAATAATGTAAAAACGGATTAAGTATAAGTTAGTTGCTAACATGCTAAGATGTGTAACATAATTTAAATGATGTCCTACAAGGAACACATTACATAGGCATATGATTAAATATCATTGCCATTAATATACGCATCGTTAGACAAATGTGCAACATCCACACACGTTACATATTCATGTGATTTTTGCATTGGCTGATAAGAGTATGTATTAAACGTGTAGTCATGTAAATATTTTACATATATAAGTTGTTACGGCGAAATCAATTTCTCTTCCATGGTTCTGAACTGTAAATTACTGACCTTCCGGTAATGTACATTTCCCGGTTTATCTATGCCCGCTTATCGCTAGCTAAACTCCACCTACACCATGCTCGTGTTGAGATCTATCTCTCCATGAACTCACTGACTATCAATTTCCAGAAAGTTATTCAGGTAAGACGTTGAATATTTTGTAGGTAGTTTGACTGGGTGGTGTTGCTGTCTATGGCAGCAACATTGCCCAGTCAAAATAGTTTCAAATTATTCAACAGCATGTTTGTAAAATAGTAAATACATACAATTCGTATAAAGTGCCGGACTATTAAACGTTTAAAACGGACTAAATCGAGGCATTCGAACTGTAATTGTTTATGACGTCATCTTACATGTCACGTAGGCATGGTCAGCAAAAAAACACTAGCAGTACCTAGTTAAATCTGAGTGTAACAAGGTATGCTCACCATCAATTTGTGTTACGCGTGTAAATGGCACCACGGGGGAATTTACCAAAACTTAACAACCCTCGTAATTTGAGAGACTTGGGTATGTAATCGATAAGACCATATTCCATCTTATCGCGCTGTCCTTTTATAACTTATATTCAAGCGACCGGTATCTAAGCATATGCCTATGACAAATTTCGCAAAATTAGTGTATTGTTTTTAAAGAGAAAATTGATTAGCAATGATTCACGTTTACATTTAGTCCCATCTTTCAATGATCAAAAGAAATCAGTTAGAGGCTGATCCTAGCACGAACCATATCATTTGCAGTGCAGCACAGATTATCCTTTATAACGGGAATATATATGACATAAGCTTCACGTAAATTGCGCATTAAATGTAAAGGTTCTCCAGGAATATTGAAGACATTGAAGTAAGGAAAACCTAGCATTCCGTGTACAAAGCATCTAGGCATAATTATCTTATGCTGGCTTATTAGTGGCCGATACCAAATTGGATAATCTCTCATTATACAATCAGTGTTGAATATATGTTCTTAAAGCAATTAACTACGATATTGTATTCCCTCGAACATAAGAAGCGTGCATCTAATATGGGTACGCAGACCGTAGCTTTCCTGCTGATAGATTGGCAATCGATGTTAGTAATGAGCTTCCCTCTTAGAAAGGGCATCTTTTGTTCTCTAATCTACAGGTATGTGATAGAAGAGGATTTCAAATCTGGCATAATCAAATCAACATGTCGATCATAGCATACAAATTGGTACTAGATAAGTTTTCAAACGGAGAAACAGCACAGATATTTGGTATTGTGAACTCTTTGTGCAACCGTTCTAAGAAGATTTGTAATACATGCCAGTAAAAATTGACTAACATAATCAATGTACAAACCTACATCCTGGATCTCCTGGATCTCCTGGATCGCTTTCAATCTATTTGAAGGATATGCATAAACTAACATCGAGCTTTATCTTTCAGTCAGGAAAATGGCTGTTGCATGCGAGGATGAGCAATGCATATTACTACAATAAAGATAACATGTCGGAATTGACAAACGCGTGTAGATACCATAATTCCCTTGTACTTTACAGCCTATAATTAGATGAGGGTACCATTCCAAGATGAATGTCCCCAAAATGGATTATATATTCTCTCAATCTAATCTGTCAGTTCCAATGTACGACCAGGAGACACCACTGATCATATACGCGGTACGCCACAGATAGTTGCCCATTTCTTTGCAACGAGTGGGACATAATGTTGGTTCTATGGTCTGTGTTCTTGGCCAGATAGAAAACCAGTAATCCACTGATAAAAGATCTTTATGAGACAGCTAGTTCATAGCCACAACGTAAATATTTCAATGTGTGAATCCTTATAGCTAATAATAATAATAATAATAATAGTACATTTTTAGAGCGCTTAATCCATGCAACTGCATGCTCTAAGCGCTAACGCGCGTAAGTATTCTATGGATATGCTATTTGAAATAAATAGAATTTAAGATTGGATTTAAAGATTTCTAAAGTTGCTAATCCTGATAAGGCGAGTGACATATATAGAAGCAGCAATGACAGTGATGTCAGAACAAAGTTTTGTATTAGTGTATGTTTAATAACGTCATTCAAACGTCATACGCAATGCGTCATAAGACTAACCATGCTAATTGTCAGAGGTTTTCTCACACCTGCGTCGTTGATGTATGTGTATATTGAGCCAAAGACAGATTGTCCGCATCATACTTTGCAACATTGACATCGTGAATGATACAATATCCTCATAAAGAACACATGGATGTAAGCTGCCGCTGTGACTGGCAGCAATCCTTAAAATAGCCCTGTTCTCTGCATACAATAGCAAGACTGAGCCCAATGTACCAATAGTGAAAGAAAATGAATGTTTTGAACTCAATCAAAGAAGGCGAAAATTACTGTTCATGCAAGTAGTTTGTACCGCGTTGTTTCATGGGAACAGCATTTGTTGTGTTAAGACTTGAACGAAATCGGATCATTGTAGATACATGGCCGCACGCACGCACGCGCGCGAAAGCAATATTGTCTTCTATGTATTGGATAATGGTAATTATCTTTCTTTTTCTGCAAAAAAAACGAAAAACCTAACAATCGTTTTAACAGTACCTTACTATGGAATTGTTGTGAGTATTAACCGAGTGCGTAAATGCGTGCGTTAGTGTGTGTGTGTGTGTGTGTGCGCGCGCGCGCGTGCGTGCGTGCGTGCGTGCGTACGTGCGTGCGTGCGTGCGTGCGTGCGTGCGTGCGTGCGTGTATGTGTGTGTGTGTGTGTGTGTGTGTGTGTGTGTGTGTGTGTGTGTGTGTGTGTGTGTGTGTGTGTGTGTGTGTGTGTGTGTGTGTTTTGTGTGTGTGTGTGTGTGTGTGTGTGTTTGTGTGTGTGTGTGTGTGTGTGTGTGTGTGTGTGTGTGTGTGTGTGTGTGTGTGTGTGTGTGTGTGTGTTGTGTGTGTGTGTCGTCTCTCTCTGTATGTCGGTCTGTCTGACTGGCTGGCTGGCTGGCTGGCTGTCTGTCTGGCTGGCTGGCTGACCACCTGTCTGTCTGTGTGGTAAATTGATTGTAATGCAGCTCCTCAGAAATCGTTGGACGGAATTCAACCAAATTGTGTATATGAGTCCTGGATGCGGGAGCTCATTTATATTTGACTGCACCACGATAGGGTGGCATGGGTGGATCAATAAGTCAAAGCGGCGAAAGTGTGGATTTCCGATAACGTGTTATCAACCTAGCAATCTAGTTATGATTGTGAAACTAGTTACGTTTTCCATTATTGATTATGATATACTTGACTGACAGATCGGACCCCGCCATTTCATAACGTAATCTGCCAATCCACAATGATTTTAAAATTGTGTAAAGCGTTTGGTTCTGTTCTTCATATATGGTAAAATTTCAGCTCAGTATGATACTCGTAGGAACGACTAACTGCGGTGTGGTTTGATTTATGGAACGAACATCGGCTCACGGTGTCTTCGGACAGTACCTCACGATGGGACCGTCTTATTTATGCCTCCTTAGCTTAAAATGGTTAGCATAGGGAGTAAATGATAACTAATATCGATGGATGAATCCGATCTGTCAGTTAAGTATATTGCGCAATACTCAATTACGTCATCTGTAAGCTGACGTCATACTCATAATTTACAGAAATACTCCATCACGAACCTGGAATAGTCCGTATTTATACGAATTTTATGTCTTTACCATTTAATACACATTCTCTTGAATATTTTGAAACTAATTAGACTGGGCACTGTTGCTGCCATAGCCATAGGCAGCAATAATCGCCACTCGAATTAGTTTCAAATGGTAGCAACAGTCGCCAGCCGAATTAGTTTCAAAATAGACAGGTTAACCCTATATTGACCATAAAACTCAGATTCTGGGAATTCAGGATTCAAATAATATACATCGATCCCAAAACGCGCGCAAAGTAGTTCTTTATCCAGTGTTTATTAATATAGTCACGTTCACCATGATGTTGCTGTGAGATGTTGCTGTGAGATGTTGCTGTTTTAGCGAGCTCTATTTTAAATTAGATTATAAGTATATATTAGATTATATTTCATTGACCAATAGCGATGACTATTCAATTAAGGAGACTGTTGTTAAGGAGAGAAACATTATGCCTTGCACTACAACAATCCCGAGGAAGTTATGGAAATGTTGATAGCGTCGTATCTGTGTCGTATTATGTTGGCTTGGTGTGCGCCTAAGCTCATTGACGTATGTAACAACTCTATGCAATTATACCTCTGTTACATCATATGAGTGTAATAATCAATGGAAATGATATAATTTGTTCTCTGACTGATGTTTCAAGATCGCGTTTACAGACACGTCTTAGCTGACTAGTCGCACATTAACTGTTAGCAAAATGATACCCCCAAGACAGCAGGGCTGGTGGGAACAACGGATCGCTGAATTCTGACTTCCTCAGGGATATTCCTTTTTCTGGCTCCGAATATAGGCAATTAGGCACATACTACTCTAAAATTGGTACTATTGATGAGCGTATCTCGATAATTAATTTGAGAAGGATTTTCGGTGCATAGCGCTTTACGTGATAACGGAGGTTACCCTTCAATTCACTACACAGCTGTGTTTTAGTAGGGCCCCCACCCATAAATATTAAAATCATATTCACTGCACGATTTACGTGGAACCAGTTGAAAGATTAGAGCTCCTTTGTCAGATAACCGTTGCTTCCACTTTGAATGTCCGCATGCTGGAGCATGGCTGGAACGATACTAATACTTTTGAACAGGTGACAACATGACGCCATGTTATGTTTTTCTGGTTAGCCACAATCGACATGTGGTAATTTTTTAACCTCTCTTTTGTCAACTTAATTAACCCTTATATGGTCAATCGCGCTAAAAAGCTACCTAAGAAGTTGCATCAAGGAATACCCATTTGCAGGCAAAGAGAAGACAGTTTTTGAAAATGTACCACTGCAATGGCTAGCTCGGTAACCGAGCTAGTCATTCCAGTGGTAAATTTTCATAAACAAAATCCTACTATTACCAATGTGTTTATATCAGCACACTTAATATAAATTCCTTAATCACAGGATATCCATACTGCGGATTCTCTTGAGTGAATGGTAATGCTTGTATCACCATGTTATCGAAGGATGATGTTGATCAAAAACATCCATTACAAGGTTCAGAATAATTAACTATGCAATCAATTGAAAGTAATTGGATATTGCAGACTAGATAGTTGTGACGCACAGCTCGATCTATGCATTACAAAGTAATGTATAACATGATCTTATCCTTTTCATGGCAAGCCTATATTTTATCAACATGATATAAATAACACAGAAAGCGGAATATATCTTGGAATATTGAAGCTTGCACGCCACGGTGTTCAGATATATTACAGAGTTGCGCGCAATGGAGCATCTCATTTTCTTGGATTCGAATTTCTTAAACGAAAAACATGAGCGTGTCATGCCATTCTGTAACTCTTGCTCGTAAAATATCTCTGCCAATGTGTGTTTTTTCTTAAGCATAAATAGCACAAAAGCTCGCTAATGATGGCTTTTTCAGCCTTATGCGAATAATTTTCTCATGGGGTTGACTGTTATAATGTGTATAGGAGCCACGGACAGACAAATACTAATCAATTTTCTGTAGTCAGCCAGTAGTGTCTGGTTTGTAATACAATCCAGTGCATCTAAGCTGGTACTGGTTCCAGTCCATTAACACGAGTTATGAATGGATTTCCGCACACAATGATAAGTAGCTTTGAATGGAGTTGCTCTACATACATTTTCAGGCGCTGTTTACCTGTCAGCAAAAAGTGTAGTAAATCCGAAATATATTGCTACCGATCGCATGTTTATCACATAATAATTTCGTTTGTAAATTAGTCAGACTAGACAGGAAGCCTTGGCATGTCATACACTAGTAGCAATCGTATCAAGTCTATGATATATAACATTCTATATGTTCGTGTTCTAAGTGTAAGTCACCTTGCGCACGGTGTCGTCTACATTACATATACCAAGCATATCATATTATAAACAAGACAGGACGGTGTAGAGTTCACCTTTCCAGAGTACCCACCCATCATATGACGTCATAATGACCTACGTGATGTGTACAATGACATCATAATGAAAGACATCATGAATGATGTCGATAAGTACGTCACGAACGTATATTTGAAGACGGTCTATGCGTTGTTGTACAAATTGTTTGCTTTTACTATTTAATAAATATTCTGTTGAATATTTTGAAAGTAATTTGACTTCTATGCGTCCAGTCAAATTAGTTACAAATTAGTCAACAGCTTCCCTGTATAGTTTTCAGGAAATTGATAACTAGGGCATTTGAGAATCGATCAATCCCAACACGACGAGGTGCGGATGGAGCTTAGCTAGTGATGGGTGGGGCATAGCAAAAAATGGAAAGGTCCATTATAGATGCGTATTAATACCAGAATCGTATACGCAATTTGAGTTCACATGCTTTTGTATATATTTGTAAACGCCCATACCAGACTTCACAGATAGCAAAATATAATCGTATTTCTGAACGTCTTTGTAAATAGAACTCATTCTTTCGAAAGAGCAATTCCACGAGGTGACTACTATTTGTAATGTGATACACATGAGAACATTTTCTGATTGTGACATCTTTTAATGAGAATAGATCCACAGATAAGGCATTGTTCATTTCCACCGTATCTCATCTTCCTGTCTGATAGATATTCAAGTTCCATTTTGAAATGTTTTTCTCGTGTTTTACCGGAAAATGTGAAACACACTTTCGTAAATTAGATGGCAATGCAGCTATTTCAGGTCATACAACTTAATTGCTGTTTTGGCAAATATCGTGTTAAATGTGTACACTGATTTACTAGCATCACTTTAACATCGTACATATTATACAATATATAAATGACTTTATATGGATAAGTGCACGTGATAATGATTCCACAGTGATATAGATACGCTGTGCATGTTAGGAAAAGGCGATTTGTGCAAAGGTCCAGAAGTGGATCTTGCTATATTCAACGGAAACGTTGGCAGAATTAAATCAAAGTTAGTCTGTGAGTTACTCATAACATTGCCGATTGTGTGCGCTTTCTATATTAGGCTCATCTTACGGGTTGGGGTCGTGTGAATGGAATAAGGGTACGCAAGAGGGGTGGAGTTGTGGTGGGGTGGTGAAAGCATGTGGGTGTGTAGTAGTTGATTTCGCTAATACGATCATCGAGTCAATCTTTTAGATAACTTATTCATTTCTGACCTTCCCTCTCAGCTAACTGCTGTGAAACAATCCCGTAGTTTTAGTATTAATGAAACTGTGTTGGATTGATTAGTTTGGCGCCACAACATTACTTGCATGGAGTTTAGCGTGCCATTGGTAGGTAATACAGATCCTACCACATTTATGTTGGTGGTATGCATACATAGATATATATTTCGCCTTGCTCAGAATCGCTTGAGAAAGTGGCCATTAGGTAACCTATTTGGCAATGACAGGAAAACGAAGAACAAGAAGAAGAAGAAAACGGTAACCTGTTCCGCTATAGTAGGAGGTGCATACAACTGTGCCCGAGTTAATGGTGCCATTGAAAGCATAGTCATATTTTTCCGTGGTGTCGAATGATGTAGTGCCATAAGAGATCTGAGCGTAATATGTTATATACCGCCCATCAAACTGTTGAAGCAAATTGCATTGTTATGCGAACGTCTTTGTATTACTCCAAAATGCATATCTTATGGAAAAACGTGTACTAAGAAACCACCCTCTATAGAGATTAATGCAATATGTTGCATACGGTTCTCGCAAAATATGTGTCTACCGATTGCACGGCTGTATGAGCAAAAGTTGGGATGCCGGAGCTTTGCCAGAAATGTATTTGACAGAATGACTGACCGACATAAATACCAATGGATGGATCCACTTTTAGCTATGCCCTACCCATGTCCAACTACGCTCCACCCACGCTTTGTCCATGTTGGCATCAATCGAACCTCAAATTCTAGGAATCCCACTTCCATGTTACCTATACGGGTAAACCGTTGACTGTTTCATGGCAGCAACAACACCCAGTCAAATTAAGTTTCAAAATATTCACCAAAAAATACAATTTAAACTGCAAAGATGAACAATTCATACATTTGTTATTAAGCGCTGATCACGGACTTGGATACGTCATTCATTACGTGATTTGATTGTGACGTCCGCCTACACGTAGCATAATTGAGTATGGCGTCATATACTTGAGTGACAGATTTCATTCATCCATTGACCGAACAACATACACAAGTTGTCAAGTAATGTAATTTCAAAATATTTAACATGTATTTGTAAATTGTGCATAATGCTTCCGACTTGTTCAGCTTATCATCGTAAAAATCGTCAATATCTATGGGAGCGGGACATCTGAAAAAATAAAATAAAAGTTCACTCATACATGTATATTCAATCAACATCTTCCAAGAGCATCATAACATGTGCAGTTAGTTTCATAGGAAATGACCATGACTTATGAGCATAATCATGTACTATCACACGTTTCAAGTCTTGCAATCATGAAACTGTTTATGCGGACTATATGGCATGTTGATATATAAATGAAACGTACATTTCAGAGAATTTCAAGTCTCGCACTCTCAACCTTCTAGTTAACCTTGACCTATGACATTCTGACACAAAAATCAATCGAATTCGTTGGGAGCTCAACAGCATCTCTGATACTCTCTATAATGAGTATTGCCATTTGTATCACGCATTCTTTAGGAAAAAGCAGCAAAACTAGCAGTAAGTATCGAAATGGGGGAGGGGTCATATTGGGCTATCGCAACATCCAACCCAGGATCGAGATTTGATTTGCGCAGGATCCCGTCGACAGAGCATGGTATAATTTGCCACAGATATTAGTGTCCTTGATCTTCGACAATTTAATCCCAAATAGATATACTTCTGGATATAAACCACAATGTGTACGTCGTGCAGATCCCTTAAGTACTGCATGCGATATTATGACAGACACCCGCAAACGCATGGACGGGCACATGCATACAGATACCCGTAGATTAATGCGACTTGATTGTACAATTGTATGTCATTTAACTGATTCGCTATTTAAAATGTCATAATTTATATAGTGGATATAGCAAACACATCAGCAGCCTTTAATAAGTACAATTAATATATCACTGTGACGACACCTATGAGTTAAACAGTGTGTACATCATTTTCCTTGTATTGCATAATGATGCGAGAAATGATTTAAAGTAATTACCTAATTAGCACAACGCCAACATAGATATGTAATCTATTAGAACAAGATTTCTCCAATTGCTAAGCTAGCTCAACGAGTTAAACAACATGGTATTTAAATACTACTCGGTGGTTGTAATGGGCCACACTGTAATCCGATGTGGAACAATGGACCCTGGTGCTGTCCAGATCTGTTGATATATGGAGGAGTTATTGGAGTTAATCAGAACATTATAGAAATAGAAAGTAGAAACGAATATAGGGATCACATTTTGTTTCAGTAGTTTATATCATGAAACGCAAATAGTTCCTCGAACAAGTAATCAAAACTCGGTAATAGCAAAGAATTGCAGTATTACTTGTTCAATCGATAATTGCTGATTATAATAAACAAATCTTGATGATGGATACACATGCAATAGCCAAGGGGCACAACATGAATTGGTAAACCAGCTGCCCATTTCGTGTTGATAATGTGTCTATGAGGGTGAATGACGGCACCAATGCCCCCCCCCTCCAAGATCCGTCTAATAATGGACCGATATTTGCCAAAGGCCCATGTCAATCAGCTTACTATTCTGTCAGGACTGAAATATCCATGTTAGATAGTTATTGAAAAGAATCTACTCAGCAAATTGGCACGAATCTAATATTGAGATTATGAAGTTACACATATAGGTAGATGCATACGCATAGGTGGTGTCAGTGGCCACGCTACTCTGGTGTCAACAAGGGCAAACTGCTACACCTTGAAGATTTCTGATCTTCAGGTCCTTGTGAATTAATTCTCTTCCCGCTTCGGCAAAACTTGTATGTAAGGTTGCTGCGACAACCTGTCTTACCGAGGATGAAAGAGAGTGATACGAGCTCGCCTCGTCTAAAGGTGTACTTGACGATATGTGTATACGTATCTGGGCCTGATCTGACTGGACCAACAAGATTCGATGCTTCGGCACGGCGTTTCTCCGTGCAATTCAGAGCTGACAATAAATACAATAACCAAACTATTGCCTTGAATATTATACAAGGTGATGAGTTTTATTAACTTTACAATTAATCTACAAAGTGGTTAACTTTTACTGTTACCAGTTTACGACAAATACGATGACTTTTACTGTTACCAGTTTACGACAAATACGATAACTTTTACTGTTACCAGTTTACGACAAATATGATAACTTTATTTTAATGTTTCCTATCTTTCTTAATGAACTAGTATTACTCCCAGCTACTCTGGTTTGCTATACTATCCAAGCTATCTCTTGCCTACTGAAAATACACTCAGCAAGAACTTCGTTACACAAGGTACGAGGCGGACCGGACGACCTTAAAAGTTAAAGTCCCCCTTTTTATATCATTCCAGTTTCTATACCCTCTTGTTCCCTGGAATTCCATCTGTTTACTATGACAGAAATGACGGATGCTTGTTTGATAGCAAGTTCCGATTTGTGTATCTAACGCTAGAAATGACGGATGCTTGTTTGACAGCAAGTTTCGATTCGTATATTTCCCATGTCAAAATGACGGATGCTGGTTTGATAGCAAGTTCCGATTTGTGTATCTAACGCTAGAAATGACGGATGCTTGTTTGACAGCAAGTTTCGATTCGTATATTTCCCATGTCAAAATGACGGATGCTGGTTTGATAGCAAGTTCCGATTTGTGTATCTTACGCCTCTACAATTAATACGTTTGTGATCGTAACTTTCGATTGCGTACCTACGCCTACAAGACGCTACAATGTCCATGTTGTGTGCATTACCTATTAGTCGACAGTCGTTTGCTTGTAGGATGTTAAGGTTATCGGTAAACAAGTTACCATTCCTCCCAGCCTGACTGATTACTATTCGGCCTATCCTCTCAAGCTTTCATGGGAACACAGACCGCCATTGTAACCCCCTACGTCCGTATGTCATATCTAATCTGATTCCAGTCTGGCGCTAACCATTTTGCCAATTTGATAATGTATACATACTCTGATAACGTATACATATCCAGTGCTGATAATGTATACATTTTCTGATGATGCATACATTCCTCTTACAAGGACGCTATAGACGGTGGCTTATCTGGTCCCACGCCCTGTGAGAACATAGATTGCTATGTAACTAACCAAGTCCGTTTGGCCTACCTAATCTCTTTGATTGATTCCCACTTGGTGCTAACCATACTCGACTCACTATCTGCGAAGCGGTACTTGCGCACTAGCTGGCGCCATTGCTGATAATATATATCCAAATAATAAGATGCGGGTAATGCATCTGAGTATAGATGATGATCAGTGCTAGTAACGTTCGGTACATCTTAATATACATGGTGACATAGTCTATTAGCTCACCTGGTATTCACACATGAATCGTGCTCGGGCTTACTCCTCGTACATATAAGATGTCCAGCGGGGTCATGACCTCCCCACAAGACAGTCCCATATCTACAACCTGAAAGATTTTGCGGAAATATTTTGGTTAAGTACATGTTTGCCCAGATTATTTTTGCCCAAATCTTATCACTTTGAGTGCAAAAAATATTCAGTCAGGACATTTTGTAAATATGGGATTGTCTTGTGGGAAGTCATGACCCCGCAGGATGTCTTTTAATTCACGTAAGACTCAAAAGAAATTATGTTTTGAAAATACCAGGTGAGCTAAAAGTCCAGGTGAGCTAAAAATGGATGCTGTAGCAGTGCATCACTATTATTTGTGACATACAGTTCGGTTAGATGAAAGTCCAGATGACTAAGTGTACCATGGCTGATTCGACTATTTGTTATTTATAAATATGTCAATCATTGGGGCGGTGGAAAGTCTAGCTAGCCAGGTCATCTCTTTGTATGTAATAGAAGTGCACCAATGCTAAATGAATAGAATGCTGTTTATAGTGTTACATAACCAGCAGATGACATTAATATGATAGTGTTAGAAATGGACCAATTGATTGGAAAAGATTCTATAGTTCTGAGTTGATGTGTATTTGAAAATAGTTTAGATAAAAGTTGTTGCTGCTTAGCTGGTATTCACTTTTATACTATTCAGCAGTTGTTGGTTATTGTAGTTTTGGAAATAATCAATGTTTAGTAGTCCGTGTTGGGATCATGAATTATGAGAATAAATCGAACGTGACAAACTTACTTAGTTGATGATGTAAGAACTCTACTATTTCACCATGGGCTAGAACAACACCATCTGGTAATGAATCTTCCAGTACGTGTGCCTAGCCCTCTAGTATTCTCGAGACTTCTCCATTAGTACGCAATGGACAGGACCTGGACATTGTAGCGTCCTTTAGGAATTCGTAACAGAATCGAAATTTATTGATAAACTATATGCCACACATTTGATGGCATTTGATGGCATGCAACAACAACACATTCCGTAATGTTGTTAGTTAGCTGACAGATCGCATCAAATCAGAACTGGTCCCCACTGGTTTGTTTATGTGAGGCGCAAGCATCACGGAAGAATTAGGCAGAGTATGATTGGTTATAATGACGTCATAACCAATCGAGGTCGATCAGACTCTGCAGTAAAGAATTATAAGGAATAGATTTATGCGCCAGACAAGTGAGGGAGGAATCGCTGATTGGCTGAAAGGACCAATCAGTCATCAGGTTAGAACTTCTAGGAAGAAATAAGCAGAGGTTGATTGGTGGACTGATTGTTCAGCCAGTCAAAGTGTGCTTATTGAATACCTAGAAGAGTTGCAGGAATAGTTAAGAATAGATTCTGAGAGAAATATACATTGTTGCACAATGTTGTGAAATAAGTAAGAGCTCTGAATCGGTGCTTTAAAGGCTAGCTTTCTCTCAGAATAATCAATCCATCACCATCTGTGATTCACTAAGCATCTCTTGCTTGCTTAGTTAAAAGCTGTGGCTCTTACGCCTAATGAAGCTTTGTCAGTTTAGAATAGGATCAGGCTTAGGATAATCAGCTATTGTTAGTTTTGTACAAACGAATTGTACTAAGTGTTTATTGTGAGCGATTTTGCTCTAAGACCACAAACTTGTTATATCTTGTAAATAAAGTTTTAATCTTACGTTTATGTAAGACCAGTCTTTGTCGATTGATTAGAATAGGAATATAGCCGAACTGGGAGCAACACCCAGTCCTTACCAGGATCTTAGTATCAGTCAGATTAGGCCCAGCAGTCAAGATAAATATTGTCTACGTCACCATCCGTCAGACGAGGTGAGGCGACTGCAGACAGTCAGTTTCCTGTATCACTGCCGCCGACGTTGTCGCAGCAACACTTTCAAAGTTACCGTAGTGAAGCAGTATCCATTATCATCGTAGCGTAAGAAGAAGTAAGGAGTTCCCGACGACAAACCCGTGAAGAAGAATCTCAAATCTTCAATGGCGAGCCTGCCAGTATTCAGTTTCATCATTAGATTCGGTAAATTCTTTTTGGACTTTCATTATTCGCACTGGAGTGCAAAACTGTGAAAACTATGTAAGTACATTTTAATCATGAACGTTCCGCCAAAAAGGCCCGTTATTTCAGTATTAGATGACTTGAATGATAGAAGAAATAACTTTATAGAATTAGCAAAATTATCAGACGATCCGAAAGTGATTCAGCATCATGAGTACCACGAGAGTACCATTGTAAAAATAACAACAGACATACGCTGCGAGGATCAACCTCGACTTAAGTGAGATGTAGTCCAGCTGTACTATCAATAGTTCCAAACTGTTGTCTACCCGGTCAGAATACCAGATGGCTACTCACACCGCTACTGCCATGAGTATATCCCAAGAATCCGTGAACGTGATGAAAATCATCAGGACACGGATGGCTGAGACGATCACCAAGGAGGAGGATAGAAGATAAGCAAACCGTGTGTACCGACAAGAGGTATACGAATTAACCAAACGCATCAAGCCTTGCGATGGGTTACTTCCCGAAGAGGCTCGCCAGTTCCTTGATGAGACCCGCCGGGTATGGCAAGCAACGGAGAACACTTTAGAGGGAACACCGGTCTATATCATGACCCGAGCATCGCGAAGACCTCTGTCTAATGCCATAGACCAGTTCGTTTATGGGAAACCCAGGAACCAGGTAACCTACGATCAGACTGTGCAATTTGTGTCGCTCAACTTTATTTCCGATAATGAGGATGAGAGAGTCAAATATGACATCGATGCAGTAAGACAACGGTCTGCAGAAATGGTTATTTCCTTCAACCGAAGGTATAGAGAACTAGCAAAACGAGCGTACCCTACCAGTAACAATGACACCAAACACATAGTATTATCAGCGTACATCCGAGCACTATACGACACCAGTATGGGGAGGCGAATCATGAGGAAGAAATTCAAGACTTTAGAGGAGGCAATAGCAGTTACTGAAGATGAGGAATGTTGTAACGACTTGTTACAAGCCATGAAAATTTCCGTAGGGAGAGATCAGGAGATGGAAGTAGATGCCATCACTCGAGACGAAGGGAAAGATTTATGGGTGATTATACGTGACCTTAAAAAGCAGGTTGCCCAGCAGAGCTGCATGATTGAGAAATTGTGTGCTGTAATTGAATAGATACAGTCGGTACCAGCAGCACTGCCTAAACAGCCGCACATTAGACCACCACCAAAAGCCATGCCCAAGAAGCAAGAACCACCAACTTGCTTCAATTGCAGGAGAAAGGGGCATATGAAACGGGACTACACCCAGGCAGTTCAGCCGGTGCTGAACTGACAGCCAGCCCCGCATGCGACATGTACACCACACGCACAATGACCGCCCATCACTTCCTTCAATTGTGGCAAGTTACGACACATGGCATCCGAATGCTATGCCGTGCCGACCGCGCCAACACTACCGAAGCGTTCTGTGACATGCTACAAGTGCCAGAGGACCGGACACACACACACACACTCACACACACACACACACACACACACACACACACACACACACACACACACACACACACACACACACACACACACACACACACACACACACACACACACACACACACACACACACACACACACACACACACACACACAGACACACGCACGCACGCACGCACGCACGCACGCACGCACGCACGCACTCACTCACGCACGCACGCACGCACGCACGCACGCACGCACACACACATTATTTATGTATATATCTATCTATGTGTGCGTGCGTGCGTGCGTGCGTACGTGCGTGCGTGCGTGCGTGCGTGCGTGTATGAAGGTTCATGCACACGTTATTTATCCAAAATAGTTTTAGTGCAGCTTAAGTAAGCACCTGTTCATATGACGACACCCTTAGGAATTTTCATCTGCAAAGAAAGATGAACACATTAGAGATGTTCACATTTTCCTGATGATCAAGCTTGGTTTGACTGGGTTATTGTGCCAAACAATGGATCATTGAATTTGCGTTGATTTGATTGAACGAACCACAAATACTTATTCTCAACTCTGTGCACATGGACTAATGTCTATCAATAGAAACAGTTACATAACATGATTTCGTAGTTCACACCAAACACATTAACACAGATCAATGCAGTTTTCTTCACCGCACAAGAAGCTGAATTACGGCAGATCTAATTTCCACATGTACTGTTTTGGGCGGATTCAATCGATTTAATCAGCAAACTAGCCTTTTAGATGGCGCCATTGCAAATCTTGTTTGCTGCTGAATTATTTCAATGTGTGCCAAACAGTTTATTAGAACATACGCTACAAATACACTATTTCGTAATTCTTTTAAACCATTTTATGGGATTCAACACTGGGAGTAGTGAAACCTGATCATATTGCAATCAATGTCATCTTAGTACTCGTGTTCACTGGAATTCCTTCGCAAGAAATCAAGAGTTAAACAAAATAAAGTAAAAGTTGATTATAAAGCGCAGGAGTGTGTGCAATGCAGGTTTTGAAACATAGCAGTGAAGTAAGAAAAATGGCAAAATATCACAATTTAACCAGCAAAGAAACCGATAATACATCCATTCTTACTAAATACTACTCTTATTTTGAATATTAAATTGTCCGACATGTAAATAAATATCTGGCGGAGACAAATATAGACATGTTTGGGGAAATGTGTAATGCATACATTGACTAGCCGATGTTTAACGAAACAGAAAAAATACAACTGATTAAGAATTCCCTCATACATACGTGTCATTATTAACCTGCCATTTGCTATTAGCCATACTGACTCACTGGGGAACTCATGTGTGAATGAGACCGGCGGGGTACGTTATTTGAATTAATATCTTCTTGATCGACTCAACATTACCGGTTCTTTCAGGGTAGGAAAATAGTAGCGGTGTGTAAATTAAAGTGTTTAGAGTATGTAATGCTCTCTTCCACCAAATGTCGTGTTATGTTGTGAGTATGTTATTTAAATGCTTTATGTACGATACCTAACAGCTCAATGCACGAGGCGATATAAATTTGAATATATATAATAGGTAATATTATCGAATTGGGTACAGTATCATATGAATTTGTATGTGTTTTTGTTTTCATTTCATATTCTAACTCTCGGCATATCCACTGTAGTCGTAGCCATGTCTTATGGAAAATGAATATATAATTTCTTATGCTTCTGTTAAAAGAGTATTTTCATATGGTACAATGTAAATGGCAAATATCAGCATTTGCAATGGAAGTTATCGCAACATTGCATATGTGATGAGACCTAAGATGCCGGGATTGAATCCAGTCAAGAAAGCTTGATTTTCAGCCATGTGTCTTAACACTTTAAACCCTTGAATTTAAATTTAAATTTTCTATTAGAAAATGTCAACGTACATATTAAGAGAAGGGTATTTTTTTTAAATATAACTGGAATGACTGGCTCGGTTATCGAGCTAGTCATATCAGTGGTAAATTTTCAAAAATACTCTTCTCTTGTTCTGCAAATGGACATTTCTCAAGGCCACTGCAAAAGCCGTTTTTGCTGATATGAGTGTTAAGGTGTTAAGGAACTGGACTTTTAAATGTTGTTGAGCGACTAGAACATATTGCTACCTATCTGGAATACTAGAATGTGTGCATCCCCCCTGTGTCTTTCACCATATCACAGATCATATGCGATGATGTCCCAAAACTGTCATTGATATGATATTTTATGGTATACTAATGCATAAGTTTCAGAATGGTACAACATTGTATCACGCAGTCGCGGTACATGTAGGACGGTATTGAACTTCTCTTCAGGATATGAAAATAGTCCACAATACACACGATATTTCATATAAATACGTTAATTTTCCCCTGGTTGTAATCACTATATAATACAACATGTGGTTGAATCAAATGAGCATTGGATACATGGTGGTGTATATGGAGACCATAGACATGGGAGTATTCCCTGATGTCTGTCCTAACAAATACTGGCAACCCATTGGGCATAAAGCAGCAGGTCGTGAAGGAAACTTATGAATGCAATATGTTGATCAATTATATGACGTCATAATCAATTACATCAAATGTAAGCTTACGGCACAACCAATTGGGTCAGGAGCTTTTAAAAGTTTGGTGTACGACTTGTATGTATTACAATGTAATACACATTTTTATTGAATATTGTGAAACTAATTTAACTGGGCGCTGTTGCTGGTATAGGCACCCAGTCGAAGTAGTGTCATGATGCTCAGCAGTTTACCTGTATAGGCCTATATTTCTGTAAATTCAGATTCATGAAGTTCGGGATTGGATCGATTCCAACACGGGCAACGGTAGGTGGAGCTTAACTATAGACGAGTGGAAACTTGGATTTGTCCATTTAAAGCTAGAGAAAACCTATTAGAAAATGATTTCATATCAGGGTGATTCATGCAAAAACTATTGCTAAGAAATAATGCGAGTACGCGGGGGAGGGGGGGGGGCGTGAATCCTTTATTCAAAGCATATAAAACGTGGGTTCTCTATACTCGGGCTGAGCAGCTGGAATAGCAATATATACATCATCTGTGAAAGTTACACAGCTAATCATTCCAGGAAGGACTGATAATGGCTCCTTAGTAATGTAACCATCTTTAGGAGCTGATAGGTTTGAATGTGTAAAACACATAGATATGCATAAAAGCAGTAATGAAAACATGGCGTTGAAAGTCACGTTAATAACTCTGGAATGGCCAGATTATGTCAATATTGTTAGAATGTGTCCATTTTCAGGCCCAGGGAAGACTACCTTTTTCAAAATGTATCATTGAAATGACTGGTAGACTTCTCGTGGCATGCAAATGGATAATTCTCGCTGCACAGGCCGGTTCTGACTAGCTTCGTCGTGAAATGGTAAAACATATCATTTGTATTTTACAATGACTTAATACAGACATATGTCAATGGACGATTGTTTGTGGGCATATGCCATTGGCACGCTCATAATTTGAATTATGTCCTGACTAGGAGATACGCAGTCGAGTGCAGAACATTTAATTGCAAAAAGTCAGGACAACGCGGGGGTTTTCATTTTGCAGGGAATTGAAATCATTTGCGTGACATAAGATTTCATTAATGGCGTGCTTTACGCGGTTGAGTGGGCTAATTAAGTGTGGATGCAAAGCAAGTTTTATTCTGATTATGGATATATTGCTTAGCTGCAGGAGATCAGTACAGCCATCACCGGCAGCCTAGCAATACTTATGCACGTGATGCAGATATTATGCGGCTTTTATCACATACGCTTACACGCGCACGCACAAATATGCAGCTATACGCTATGATACTAGTTAGTTTGAATCTCCGAATCGTTGATTAACTGTCGCTGTTAATTTAGAAAGCGTTCACTATTCAGTTCCACGAATAACCGTATATCTGATGTTGATTTATATTAACGACGCTGTTAGAAGCGCCTGTTTTTATTGATACCACACGACACGAGCCATATTTAGCAGACCTTATGCAATCCTGATATTTAATTACAGCGTGGAATAAGAATACATTGTAATTCAATGTCTCGTTAGAAGGAATAATAATTGGCTCTCCCACCCCTATCAGCAGCTAACCCTCTTCACTCCTCTTGTCTCAACAGCGCCTCAATACGCTCAAATGCTACTCATATCAATCAATCATTGAATGATTAAGATTTTTCGGATTTTTCAGTCCATAAGAAGGCATTTCTTTACAAATTTGCCAATTTTTACTCTTGTTCTGCACATATACATTGCTCAAGACTACAACAGATGTTGATTGGCCAGTGTGACTATCACGTGGTTAACTGTAAAGAAATTCAACTTATTGTTTTTCATTTGCAGGCCAAGAGAAAGCTATTGTGTTATGGGTTGCCACTAGAACAACTGACTAGGATACAGAGACTCTCATTCTAGGGATACATTTTCAAAAATGTTCTCCTCATGTCCTGCAGTACACATTGTTCAGAACTACTGCAGAAGCTAATTTGGCTGACCAGAAAAGAGCTATGTTTATACAAGGGGTGGGGGTGATGCTAAAGTCCAATGGTTGTATACTCAAGCATTTTTGCCATCAGCATGTATAGCAGATGAAAAAGTCTTCCCATACATAATTGGTTTTGCCATTTGTGATCACTTTAAATTACAGTTTCAAATATAATTTACCGGCATGGCACATGCATTTCAATCGATTCGATCTTGATGCGATGTGTGTTCTAATATTGAAGAAACATCTGTCTGCTCTTGCCCGAACACACACCCCAGTTAATTGTTAGCGATATGTGAAGAAATCTCTGGCTTCTCCTTACCCTGCCCTATTTCACCTAGTAGTTGTCTTTGCTTATCCATCCTGTGAGAACTATTAAAATATATGCTTTCTATGTCAGAAAATCCATACCTTGATAGCAAATTTCATGAAATTAAGGTATCCATGACATCACTCAATTAACTGCACATAAAGGTAACATTTACATCAATACCTCCTTCATATCTAATAAAAAACATACATTTTGCTCACGTTCTAGACAGCCCGACACCATTCGATGGAACGAGGCAGTCCAGGCTAAATTCTCAAAAATAGTATTCTCTTGATCTACAAATGGGCGTTCCTCGTGAGCCTTGCAGAGGCTGCTTGTAACTGATCTTGCCATGAAACTGTTAAATGCGGCAGTAGAGTTGAATTAGAAGTCAGTTTCCCTTGAAGATATCCAGCCAATGTAGGCAATAGAGTATGTTAAAATGATGTCTAAGATCGGCGCTAAGTATACGGTCCAAAGTGGGCAGGGCGGGCTCAAGGCATAGGCGAACTAGGCACTGTCTAGGGCGCCAGACTATAGAGGGACGCCAAAGAGAGAGTGGGGGCGCCTTTCACCACCCAAACTACATGTACTTAAAGCAAATAAGATTTCTAAAGAATCCACACTTAAGACAAGAGCCATATTTCGCTCTAGAAATGCAGGAAATGCCCTCTCAGAGCATCTGGATTTCGAAATTTCCCGCTTAAAGGTTGGTTCTTTGCCTTTGCCTAGGGTACCGGAAACCCTATGGCCGGCCCTGAAAGTGGGGATAAACAAAGAAGTACCTCCATATTTGCAAAATTGTTGTATATATAAAAGGGAGGTCGGGTGGAGAAGGAATGGAGTTCAAATTGGAAATATTTATGGAGACAGCTTTCGCTTTCACTTTCCTTTTTGTATAGATGCGTTGACCAATATATGTCCACTTACAAGGTCGCGAGGTAAATAGGCGGATCAGTACATTGGACAATTTTTAATACCGTTGTTGCAGGTGACATGTTTCAGTAATGATTATATATGCAGTTGTATTCTCATCATCTTTCTTGTCCGTAAGAAGAGACGATGTGTGATTGATATAATTCTGTTTTACACCTAAAAGTATATAGCATATCAATGTTTTCTAGAACAGTATTAGCCACAGCTAATCTTTCTTCATGACAACGCTTATAATTAATGTTTAGACAGATGTCGCATTTGATCTTTCGTTGAGATTTTCGGCAAATCTCGAAGCACAAAGAGCAGAATGCTCTCTGGGATATGCTATTGACCGATCACCCAATCATTATGCCTCTTAGGATTATGGATTTAGCATGGAAATTGCTGACTTGGAATGTCATTTCCGGATCTGCTTGCCACGTTAGTCAACAGTTCTACAAGCCTACAAATAACCTTACACAGAGCTTTACTATGAACTGTTCGGCTACATTGCCATTAATGCACTTCACGAATCATACTGCCAATAAGAACCATTCGAGTAATGTGTTCCTGATTAACTGTTGACTGACTTGTCATTCATTTCATTCATTGTTGAATTTGATCATGCCAAACGTCTATACCCAGAAAATGATAATATTCAGTGGTCATATGTGTGTATATTTAAATAACCATCCTTGTTTGACAGATTCTCTAGAATAGCTAATGGAATACACAGCATCCAAGTAAAATGTATTTAAAATATATATCTTACAATATTGCATGCAAAAATAGTGTTTCAAAAGGATAGACATATATGTACTGTATCCTCACATTCAGGAGAACAACATGTATCACGCCGCATTCTCATCAAATATTGACAGAAAGTGAATGAATATAAAAGTGCAAGAAACGTTACCCTATTACACAATACACAATATGTATATAAAGAAAGGAAAGGTATTCGTGAATTATGAACAGGACGGCGAACAGCAGCGTCTCTGCAAAATGTATTACGTAATTACACCAAATTGCAGCGATATATACATCGAGTAGCAGCTTGAATATTCATCCAAACAAGACTTGTCAGGGGTTGACAGCTTGTCGTTCCACTAAATGCTGACTAATCTCTATCGAATCGGGAGAAACCCCCCTAAATGTGGTAACATAATGGCTCTTTATAATGTAAACATCACAAGGAGCTGATAGGTTTGAAGATACAACGAGCAAAACATCCGTATAATGGTATAGATGTTAGATGAACAGCGTAGCATTTAAAATTTGTATCCGGAAAATATCGGGTAGAATTCTATTATCGGCCTGCCGATCATCATTGAATGGATGAATTGGAGTATGCGGTTAAATTGAATAGCATCCACCATGCTCGCTCGCTCGTGTGTGTGTGTGTATGCGTGCGTGCGTGCGTGCGTGCGTGCGTGCGTGCGTGCGTGCGTGCGTGCGTGCGTGCGTGCGTGCGTGCGTGCGTGTGTGTTTACGATGGTTTGCTCACAGATTTTTTTATTGTTTTGTTAAGACAGATAGAACATAATACAAGTAAAACATATGTCGTGATAGATAGTGGCATCATCGTATCCAAATATCTCAGAATCCCTGATCAAATGGATGGATACGTTGCAAACTGACTGACTCACAACCTTCCTTATGGCCGTTTCAATGGCATAGAAATTCTCTTTTCACCTTAACAAGAAATATAACTGATCAGATACTGGAATCTAGGTACAATCCATAGATATTCACGCGATAACTGCTCCAGTGAATATATGCTAAATAGAGCGATGGAGTGGTTGAATTGATGCAGAGTGAGAGTGCAAGGGAAAGAGCGTGTGGGCTGGAAGGCGGGTGGAGTTAGCGAGTGGTGGGTGGTGGTGGTGGTGGTAGTTAGTGAGAGGAGCGCAATTAATATCAGCTCAGTGGTGTAGTATCGAGATAGATGTCCTGAACAAGAGAATGGACGTGGGATAAAGAACAATGGGCTGCTATTTTAAAAAATGAAATAAGAAAAAAGTCGGCTATTTAAACAATGGAATGAGAACAATAGACCACCATTTTTAAGACTGGAATGACGGAAGATAGCAATAAAGTCGTACATACTGGTACCCTAGAAGACTAACGACATCGCTCACCTAGAACAATAGAGACAAGCAATTGAGACATTGTCGAACAATGTGGGGCGTCCAGGCGCACATATCTCGCTCACCTAATAATATGCGGGGTGTGCTCTAAGGGATTCGTATTGCTACACCAGAACAATTATAACCCGCTTCTATATTGCTCAACTAGAACAGTAGAGGTGGGCAAAAGTGGAGTCGGTATGGGCAATAGCATGAATAGACAGACAAGAATGCG
>CM067368.1:47621133-47718633 GCA_034401795.1 Chaetoderma sp. LZ-2023a
TGAAAACACAGTATTGCTAAACACTCAAGCTTCTGTTGACAAGAGCTGTCAAATTATCCACAATATTAGATTGTTATTTTACAGTATGTGTGGATAACTTCGCCTTCGGTATTGCACACTGGATGGTACGAATCATTGCATGAATGACCGAATAGGATATGATCACTGTATTTCACTCATCGTGGAAGCTTGGAAAGTTGAGCAAAACTGCTCTTATACCATACCAATTTATAGTCGCTTTATTAGTTAAGCATAATCCGATTTGAGGTTGTAATTACGGATATAGCAAATCTAATTGGAACCTGAAGAGCACACACACACAAGCACGCACGCACGCACGCACACATACAGGTGTGAGTGGATGTGAGCGTGCGTGCGTGCATGCATGCGTGTCATGTGTATACAAGTTTATGTACGCATGTGCGTAGGTATGCATGTGTAGGTGTATGTGCTATCTATGTCAGTGTTTATGCTAACAGCGATTAGATCTGTATAAATATGTAATTTGATCCTCATACGTAAACGAGTTACACAAGTTGATTCTGCAAGCAATGTGATTTGGAAGACGTTGAACGGTTAATCTGCAGGCAGTTATCTACAAATTAGTTCCGATTACATCTGTGATTGAAGGCTTTTATGCGACCCTCAACGACTGGATGCGGGAACACAGCGTAGCAGGATCATAATGAAACATTGTGTACGTTTATTTCCTGACTCGCATGGTAAATCACATCCAATACAAGATCGATTCACATTAAGCGTGGTACAGCGTATGTGCCAGAAGCAATGACAAGTCTCTCAATAGAAACCCTTAGGTGGAACATGCTTCGTTTATATATGTATTTATTTCTGGATCTCAAAGAGACGTGTGTATTGAAGTATGCCCAACACGCTTCCCCGTTGATTATGACAATTCTGTAAAAAGATTAACAGACGATCAGGCTTTGAGAAGATGTAAAACACTGGATTATGCAGATGGTTATAATATGTATGACAATGCACTCTCCATCTCTTTCCAATTATTAAGGCAATAAATATAAGGGCAGATAGTCAGTTGGTTGGTCAGTCTGTTGTGTCAACTAGCATTTCGGACTATCTGTTATCGGACACACATTTTGTTGCTCCTAAAATTGAGAGCGCATTTAATTACACACACTTTATACACTGCAGGTAATGTGAATAAATCTAAATATTGGTTAACAGGTTACGTACACAAGTAATTAATATTCTAAAGGCATTACCATATTATTGTCAGATATTTCTGCCTGCGCGAATTTCCGGAAACTCCAGATGTGTGTATATGTGAATTGCGGAATACATATTAGTGACAGGGACATGTTTGAGTTTAATATATATAGAAATAAACTGAACCAAAGTATTAGAACAGTACAAATAAACTATTACCATTATACATTCAATGAAAATAAATAATATAAAAGACACAGGAAAATTAATTAAATAACGATGGACTAAGGACGAAAGCAGCCTGGATTCTTTAGGAATAATGGACCTAAATCATCTACAAGAATTTTGAGAAGATGACACCATATCCTTGTGAGTACGTGTACGTTGTAGTGCATGGCTATTCTTGCATGTACAACTCCATCCAGGTCACGTCTCTGCCTTACAGCGTTGCAACAGATAGATATGCTTAAGAGCAGTGGCCGCGCGAGATCACACATGTTAATAAACAGAGGCATGTGAGTGATGTAGTTTCATCAGGTGAACATGTTGATGATAAAGATGTGTGACGTACTTGTACTGTTGCGATATGTAGAAAGGGTATATGTAAATCGTGTGGAGAATCTAGTTATTCATCACCACTATGTAGGGCTTACATGATTTGAATACATTTTTAATAACAATAATGAGAATAAACATTTTGAAAACGTTTTGTTGAATGGCATGGTCTTAACTATTTACTGGCTAGGTTAGGTCAAGAATTTCAAAATATGTGCTTACTGAATATCCATTTTCAGGCCAAGAGAAAACTAGCTTTCCAAGATGTATCACTGAAAAAACTGGCCCGTGGCAATATTCAAAATTAAACATCTCTTGGCCTGCAAAGGATATGCCATAATGCAGAGGAAGGTTTTGGTCGGCTTCATCGTAAAAGGGTTAAACCTATCATTTGCATTTTACAATGGCTTAATGCATACGTATGTCAATAGACGATTGTCTGTGAGGATATGCCATTGGCACATTCGGAATTTGAATTACGTACTGACTATGAAACACGCAGTTGGGTGCAGAACATTTAATTGTACCACATCAGCACAACGCGTTTTTTCCTTTGCAGATAATTGAAATCATTTGCGTGACAGAAGTTTTTCTTAATGTACTTGATCTCGCTAATTAAATGTGGGCGCAAAGCAAGTTTCATTCTGAATGTGGGTAGATTGGTTAGCTGCGGCAGATCAGTAACCAATCGCCGCAGCCTGGCACTACTTGTGCACCGGATGCAGATAACATGCGCGATGCAGATATCACGCAGCTTTCATCGCAGGTGCATACAAGCGCGCACACAGATATGCCGCTATAAGATATGCAGTTAGTTTGAATCCATAAGTAACTGTCTCTGTTAAATTAAGAAGCGTTCGCTATTCTAACCGTATATCTGAGGTTGATTTATATTAACGACGCTGTTATTGTTTATTGATATCACACGACAAGAGCCATATTTTTCAGACCTTATGCAATCCTAATATTTAATTACAGTGTGGAATAACAATACATTGTAATTCAATGTCTAGTTAGAATGAACAATAATTACGTCCTCCACCCCCTGTCAGCAACTAACCCTCTTTATTCTTCTTGTCTCAACAACGCCTCAACACGTTCAAAATGCTACTCATATTAATCAACACTTGAATAATCAAGATTTTTCTGATTATCCAGTCTATGAGAAGACATTTTTTTAGAGATTTGCCAATGTTTTTTCTTATTCTGCAGATGCTGTTTGGCCGGTGTGGCCATCACCTGCTTAATTGTAAAGAAATCAACGTATTGTGTAGTCATTTGCAGGCCAAGAGAAGGCTATTGTTGTAAGTGTTACCACCAGAATAACTGGCTAGCATACGGCGCCTCTCATTCTAGTGATACATTTTCAAATGGTCTCCTCATGACTTGCGAATACACATTGTTCAAGATTACTGCAAAAGTTGTTTTGGCAGACCAGTAAAGAGATATGTGTACATAAGAGGGTGGGTGCGTGTTAAAAACCAGTGGTTGTATACTTACATATCTTTACCATCAACATGTATAGCAGATGAAAAAGTCTTCTAAACATAATTATTGTTGCCATTTACGATCCTGCTCAAGTTCATACATCGTATATTAATTGTTGGCGATATGTGAAGAAATCGCTGGCTGACCCTCATAAAATTGCTTTTCCCTGCTCTGTCCTATTTAATCTAGTACTTGTCTTTGCTTATCAATCATGTGAGGACTATTAAGACATCTTCTTTCTATGTCGGAAAATCCGTACATTGATAGCAAATTTCAAGAAATTAACTGCGCATAACGGTCATACATCAACATAACCTAATTAGCTAATAAGAAAACATATATTTGGTTCACGGTCTAACAGCTTGCTAGCCTCCGATCGTTCGAGACAGTACAGGGGTACATTTTCAGAAATAATACTCTCTTGATCTAAAAATGAACATTCCCCATGGGCATTGCCGATGCTGCTTCTGACCAATTTCATGACGAAAGTGTTAAATTCGGAAGAAAAGTTGAATTAGAATTTCTATTCTTCCATTTCCATTCCGGAAATTAAAGTTATTACGTAGGCCATGAATTCAACATTCTGAATAGTGTGAATGTCGAGGAGAGCCGCAAACGTTGTCTGTATTTACTGTCCAGTCACATAGTCGCCATTGTTGAGGCTTGAGTCATAGATATCCCGTCTGTAGAAGCCTTATTATTTGAATACTTCACGCTTGAATCTATTCTCTTCAATCCGTGACCACTCTTAAGTGCAGTAACTGGGCAATAGTAGTGATTAAATATATTTTCAGTTATATCACGTGAACATACGAACGTGTCGCTGATATATTTAAAACAGTCTGGCAAATGCACGAGCGCGTGATCCAGACGCCCTGTGCATTTCCTTTGAAGATATCCAGTCCATGTAGGCAATGGCTTATGTTAAAATGGTGTCTAAGACTGGCGCTAGGTACCAGGTCCAAAGTGGGGATAAACAAACAAATGCCGCCATGACATCTGTCAGAGAATGTTATGATTTGTAAAATCGTTGTTTACATAATGCGGTGTCGGATGGAGAAGGAATGGAGTTCAAATTGAAAATATTTCTGATGATAGCTTGCGCTGTCACTTTGCTTGTTCTCATCCGAAAGTAAGTGATGGGAGAGATATCGACAACATGTGGACTATGAAGACGAATGGGTGATAAATACACATAATTAGACCTTTCCATACAGAAGCGTTGTCCCATATATGTCCACAAGGTCGCGAGATAAACCGGCTGAGCAGTACATTGGAAAATCTGTAGTAATGATGTTGCAGGTGACAGGTTTCAGTGATGGTTATATATGTATTTATCTTGTCCGTCAGAAGAGACGAATCATTCTTGATACGATCCTGTCTTTCACCAGAATGTATATAGCATATCAATGTTTTAGAGCTGTATTAGCAATGGCTCGTCGTTCTTCTCGAAAACGCTTATAATCAATGTTTAGACAGATGTCGCTTTGGATCTTTCTCGGAGATGGTCTGTGAATCTCATTATACAAAATTCATAATGCTCTCTGGGTGATGCTATTGACCAACCACCCAAGCATTCTGCCTCGTACGCTGAATAGGAGTATGGATTTACCATGGAAATTGCTGACTTGAAATGTCAGTTCCGCATCGGGTTTGTCCAGCGAGTCAGCGGTTCTTTTCAATCTACAAATAAACTTACACAAGGCCTTACTATGAACTGTTCTGCCACATTGCCAATATCGAACTTCCCGAATCATACTGCCAATAAGACCCATTGGATTAATTTGTTCCTGATTAACTGTTGCCTGACTTGTCATTCAGATGGCATTTGTTGAATTTTTTCACGCCTACGCCCACAAAACGATTCAGTTGCCATATGTGCCCATATTTAAATAACCACCGTTTTTGGCAGATTCACTATCATCGAGTTTACATATCTACTAATGGATTATACAACATCCATGCAAAAGGTATTTAAAACATATATCTTACAATGTTGCATGTGCAAATTGCGTTTTCCAAAGGATGGACGTCTATGTACTGCATACTCACATTCAGGAGAAACAACATCTTTCACGAAGTGTCACTCATAATGTTTTGACAGAAATGTTCCTGCGGGATGGCAAACTGATTAATGTGCAAGAAAATTAAGAAATAAAAAAGTGCGAGAAGCGTCAATCTATTAGACTGAGCAATACTTATCTAATGAAAGAAAATGTATTCATGAATCTTGAATGGCGTGGCGAACAGCAGCGTCTTCGCAAAACGTATTACGAAAGTACCCCGAATTGCAGTGATAGATACATCTAGTAGCAGCTTGAATATCCATCCAGACAACGCTTGCCAGATTATGACAGCTTAAACTAAATGCTGACTAATCGCCATGGAATCGGGGTGTGTAGGGGTGGAGGTGGCGGGGTGCTTAAACGTGTTAACGTAATGACTCTTCTATATTGTAAACATCACAAGGAGCTGATATGTTTGAAGATGCCAGTCATGTAAATACGCTTAAATACAATGAGCACTAGAGATCCCAAATCTCAAGCAACATATATATGGAAGAAAAGTATTTCTTCATCTGCAAAACAGGATTATAATGGTATACGTGTGTGACGAACAGTTACATGGTGTAGTATTTAAAATGTGTATCTTTAAATATAGAGTAGAATTCTGCTGTCGGCCTGCTTACTGATGACATCATTGAATGGATGAATTGGAGCCTGTGATTAAATTGAATAACATCCACTTTGCTCACGGGTGTGTTTACAATGGTTTGCTTACAGTTTTTGTTTATTGTTTTGCTTAGACAGATAGAACATAATACAAGTAAAGCATATGTCGTGCTGGATAGTGGTACCATCGTATCCAATGTGCCCCAAGCCCTTATCAAATTTTGTCTTCAATCCATTCTTTAAAATAGCACCCTATTTTGTCATCATCCCATCGTTTTAAATAGCAGCCTATTCTGTCCTCATTCCTTCGTTTAAAGGAGCAGCCTATTTTGTCATCATTTCATTCTTTAAAATAGCTGCCCATTTTGTTCTCATTCAATCTTTTTAAATAGTGGCACATTGTTCTCTAAGCCAGAGTCAATCTATAATTAGGCGTCCATGTCATTACTACACTACCCTGCTTTAGTCTACGTTATTCTACATTGTCTTTGTTTTGCTTAATCAAAGCTGACGTCTTCTGAATGTAAGAGTAATCCCATTATTGCCTTCGGGACAGGGTTGCTGAGTAGCATCTTATGACCGACTACGCATTTTGGAGACGTCGCTGTCGCTGCTAAACCACAGTCCTGGCAGTTTCAGTCCATTCAGTGTATTGCTCTGCTATCCTGGTCACTGGATGTGTCAGTTACCAGTATAGCCGCGTTATCAGAAAGCAGTGGAGCAAATGCTTGTAAATTCATTCACTGTCTCTTGGCTATTCCATGTAGGTCTCAGGCCGCCACGATTATATTGCTTATTATAGACGTTATTGTAATCAATTATCGGGTAGGATAACGGAGTAAATAGTGGACCTTGTAGTCAGTACGAAATTTGGATCAATCTCACTAAAATGGTGTCTTGTGGATTTAGGCATGTGGTGAGGATGGGTGGGTGGGTGGGTGGGTGGCTGGATGGATGGATGGGTGCGTGGGTGGAGTGCGTGCGGGCGGGCGGGTGGGTGGGTGGGTGGATGGAGAGAGAAAGTGGGAGATAGAAAGCAAGTGAGAGAGAGAGAGAGAGAGAGATGAGCGATGGAGAGGGAGAGAGAAAGATGGGAAAGGGTGCGTGAAATAGAGTGCAGTGCATGAATTCGGGGCAGGGTGATTGTGTAAGAAGGATGATATTGAGAGAGAGCGAAATGGAGAGCGAGCGAAAGAGAGCGATAGAGTGAGTGAGATAGAGAGAGCTAGATAGAGAGAGAGAGAGAGAGAGAGAGAGAGTGAGAGAGAGGAGGGTGGGCGAGAGAAAGAGCGAGAGAGAGAGCGAGAGCGAGAGCGAGAGCGAGAGCGAGAGAGAGAGAGAGAGAGAGAGAGAGAGAGAGAGAGGTGTGAGACAGATGCTAGACAGAGAGGTAGAGTGAGCGGGAGAGTGAGAGATAGGGAGGGGTGGAGGGAGCAAAGGCGGTGGGGGAGAGGGGGGAAGGGATGGAGAGAGAACGAGAGAGAGAGGGCGAGAGAAAGAGAGAAAGAGAGAGAGAGAGAGAGAGAGAGGGTGGGGGAGAGGTAGAAAATGTGGGAGAGCCATAGAGGAGGGAAAAGGCGAGTGAAAGATGGGAACGATTGTGTCAAAGAGATTGTAGAGTCGGGATTCGGGCATGGGTTGATTGTGTAAGAGAGATGAGAGAGAGAGAGAGAGAGAGAGAGAGAGAGAGAAAGAGAGAGAGAGAGAGAGAAATAGAGGGATAGAGAGAGGGAGGGGGGAGGGAGGGAGGGAGGGATGGAGGGAGGGAGAGAGGAAGAGAGAGAGAGAGAGGGGGGGCGGGCGAGAAGGGGCCGTGAGTTTGATTCCTATTTTGTCGTCGTTGATGAAAGTTTTCATTTTCTAAGATTTAAGAATTTATAGTATCAAAATGAACAGTTATTTGTATATAACATGATTTTAAACTAATATAGTGTTTAGATTAACTGGTGATTCGGCAAGCAATTGTACCTATCCCGATTTCAGATGTATCTGCCAAGGAACATTTGTTTTCAAAAGCTTATCACAAATCAGTAAGGATTATCTTTAAGTATATCACATTTGGATGATATCTCCAATATACCGATGGCACAATCTTGGCGCAAATGGCAGCATATTCACATACCGCAGTTTGATTTGAGACGATTATGCATGGTCTAAATACCGTTTCTCTTTGCTAAGAATATACTTCGCTATGGATCCATTAGCGCAAAATGCAGGATTGACTTTCAGGAATTTCGTTCTTCGAATATTCAAAAGATTTTCCACATGCCCCCTAGCTATCCTTTTACGTAGCAAACAGGAAATGATGATGCCACGTATTAATAAGTGTATTATCTTTCGACAAGATGCTGTACATAAATGTGTTTCTTTTGTTCTTGGTTTGTTAACAATGTATAAGGTTTGCCATAAAAGGTACAATCTTTGAACCTGTGATGTTATTATATCCTTCATGACTACCAGCCATATGCTAGTATAGAGTTGTAAAAAGCGCAGGTCCTCACATAGACACGATATCCGAGGTGGGACGATTAAAATGGGCGTTACCATGGAAGGCATGATGGCAAATATGTTTACCAGATTATTTTGAGATTTGAATATGTTCATCGGACATAATCTGACTGAGCGATAAATAGATGTATAAAATGATCTATGAATGTAATGATGAATGTCTGAAGCAATTGATAGGTGAGTCAACAGATTCGTTCTTTGAACTTCGGTTCAGGATCTGCATTGTCATTGGAGTCAGCGGATAGTGGTTCGTGTTTGTCAGCCAAACTTCAAATAAAGGAACAAACATTTTCTGAATGGATGTGTACCATGAGAGACTAACTGAGAAATCACGGATAGAGACCGGAAATAAGAAACGGTAGCTTAATCTGTTTGGGATTAAGTTCCGAGTAACAATTCATTCAACGCGTATGAACATATTATGGCAGGCAAAGTCAAGTTTGAAATGTTTTTTGTCGAGGGTCGTATAAGTTGTTTAACTGTTTGCTGAAAGAGCTAATGAACATGATAACGCCGTTTATGGGACCATATCAGGGAGTAAACAACTGGGACCAATAGAGGCAGCTGCTGTTGTATTGATATACGTTATACACATAAAGTAATATCTATGGTAATAGAAAAAGCTGAATGTTCTGCCATGCATTGCACGTTCGAATTGTCAACTGTCCCCGTTGAAAATGCATTATTTGAATGTTCTCTTTTCGGACTAACTATCTATGTCGGAAATAGTACTTTTGCTTGACAAATACACAAGTATGTTTATCCATTGATTCGCCGTTTGTACATTCCCATGTTAATATTTAATCTCAGGATTTTGTGCTAGTGGTGTCAGTGTTTAAGCTAGCAGCGATTAGATCTTTGTAAACATGTAATTTGATCATCATACGTAATAGAGTTACACAAGTTGTTTCTGCCAGTAATGTGATTTTGAATACGTTGAAAGCAAGTTAATCTACAGACAGTTGTGTACAAATTAGTTCCAATTACGTCTGTGATTGAATGCCTTTATACGAACATCAACGACTCGGTGCGGGAACACAACGTGACAGGCTCATAGTGAAACATTGTGTAAGTTTATTTCCTGGTTTGACAAGCTTACGTGTGTCTGGAGCTGAATTGTATGGTAAATCACATCCAATACAAGATCGGTTAACATTAATCGCAGAGCAGCGTGCATGCCAGAAGCAATGACAGGTCTCTCAATAGAAGCCCTTACGCGGAACTTTCTTCCTATCTATATCTATTTATTTTGGAATCTCAGAGACGTTTGTATTGGAGTATTCCGAACACACTTCCCCATTGATTATGACAATTCTGTTAAAAGATTAACAGACAACCAGCCTATGAACAGATGTAAAATACTGGATCATGCAGATTATTATAATACGTATGAAAATGCACATCCCATCTATTCTCTACTGGTAAGGCAGTAAACATATGGTCAAATAGTCCGTCGGTTGGTCAGTCTATTGTGTGTTCAATCTGTATGGTTGGTATGTGCTTCAAGAACCACCATCTTTCGCCCGAGCATGTTTCCTATCTTATCCAACTAGCATTTCAGACTATCTGTTATCGGATATATATGTTGCTGCTCCTAAATTAAACAGAACATTTGAGTACACAAAAAGAATACACTGCAGTTCGTGTGAAAAAGAACATAGTGATTGACAGGTTGCGCGCACGAACAATTAACACACCAAAGACATTACTATATTATTGCAAGATATTTCTGCCTGAGTGTATTACTTCATATTCCCATTTCTGCTAACTCCAAATTTGAGTATATGCGAATTCCGGTCTCCTGGTTAGTGACAGAGAGGCGTTTAAGTTAAGAGATATAGAAATAAACTGAACCAAATGTAGTTGGACAGCAAAAATAAACAATTATCATTATAAATTTGATGAAAATAAATAATATAAATAAAACATGAAAATTAATTAAATGCCGATTGACTAAGCAAGACAGCGGCCTGGAAACAGCACAGTTTATTTGTCATAGCAGATTCATCACAAATGAAAATGATATATATATATATATATATATATATATATATATATATATATATATATATATATATATATATATATATATATATATATATATATATATATATATATATATATATATATATATATATATATATAAATATATAGTAGACAAATCCAATGGATTCTTTAAGAAAATGGACCTAAAATATCTCAAAAATTGAGGCAATGACACCATGCCCTCTTGAGTAACCACCAGGTGAGATCTCTGCCTTACAATATTACAACACCGACACATACACCGAGCAACGCAACACAAAGCCGAGTCAAATTAATTTCAACGTATTCAGCATAATGTTTATTAAATAGTAATGACACACAATTTGTACAACTTGACGGCCTATTAGGCGATTATAATGGAATATCCAATTGTCTACAGTGCTCTAATTGATCATGGGTTTCTCAAGCCGAAATTAGGCTCATCGTTGGATTTAGGTTAATCGCTGGTCAATGGAAGAATCCAGTTTTGGCTACGTTATGTCCATCTCTACCTACGAGCCACGCACGCTTTGGCGATGTTGGGCCAAAGCGATCTATGCACTCTCTGAATCTCGATCACTGGAAAACTATATGGATAAGCTGTTGAATATTTTGAAACTAATTTAACTGCGTGATTTTACTACTTTTGGCGGCAACAATGACGCATTAAATTAATTTCAAATATCCAACTTGACGGCCTCTTAAGCGATTGTAACGGAATAGCCTGAATCTTTCATGACGCAATGACTGGAGACACGTGATTTAATGAGAGGCGGGACTTGTGGCCACGCCCTCTATATCTAAAATGGCGGAGCCGCTAGGATGAAACTACTTAGGTACACTCATTAGAGACTATCACTTGTCCTTACACAATGCATTAACCCATGCGAAGAGATCGGTGCCTTTTGAAGTCGCTTAATTACCTTCATTTTTCCTTATCAATTATCATTACGCGATAGGACCCAAATTACCCTTAAGCTCACCTGATTGGATGGCAGGATATGCGTGATTTAATGATGGGGAGGTGTTTATGACCCAACAAAAGAATTTCACACCTACCCTCTCCATCTAACATCCAATCAGAACAGAGATGAGCTAGGCTCCACAGAAGAAATCATTACACAAAAGACTTTCACACATATGTGTGAATTCTTTGTGGAGCCCAGCTAGTCGCTTATCTACTGCAATGGACCTTTCCGGTTTAGCTATGCCACGCGCCTCACCAGCTTAGCTCCACCCACACCTCGCAGTGTTGGGATTGATCGATCCCCGAATGCCCTAACCATGATTTTCCTGAAAACTATACAGGGAAGCTGCCTATGGCTGAAACAGCGCCCAGTTAAATTAGTTTCAAAATATTCAACAGAATATTTATTAAATAGTAAAGACATACAATTTGTACAACAATGCATAGACCGTCTTCAAATATGCGTTCGTGACGTACTTATCGACGTCATTCATGACGTTATTCATTATGATTTCATTATACACATCATGTAGTTGATGACGTCTTATGATGGGTTGATACTCTGGAGAGGTGAATTCCTCTAGTGATGCTGTCTAACGGAATCTTCTTGCACAGACAAATGCAGCATACAGTCTTTTAGGATTTCACATTTTCTGCATCAGATAAAACTATATAAAAAACTTTGTATAATGCATATGACAAAAACTAATATTTTATCAGAACATCGTACGTCCAGGAATATAGACAAATTGTGTTACACAAGAATTATCAAGCGTAACAGGCAATTTTAAGAGTGTGTTCCTATTTTATAATGACTGATATTCTGGACAGCTCCTTTCACTGAGTAAAAATTGCAGACTACATTGCTAGTAGTAGTATTCTGGCTAGTGTGTTGTTCAAAATTATTATATAGTATCCACATTATAAATTAATTTCGTGAGTTAGCATCATATTAGATGTGATATAGTTTGCATGACTGACATATAAACGCATTGAAAATCAAACGCAATCACAGCACGAACAACAATAGGTTATCAAAGAACACAAAATATGCATGAGGCTAATTGGTAATAGATCCACATTAACGCCATTAAGTGACTGCCATACTAATTGCCTCGTGTTCATTATATCTAGATAATATTGTTTATTTGGAATCTCTTACACATATCTTTCTACTATTGAAATGATTTATTCAGACGCATATCTAATACAATCAAATTCAACTGTCAACAATCATTGCAATTCGGTGTTGGCCACGACATTTCCGAGAAATAATTACATTTCAAAATTGGTGGCCCATACTTTCCCTAGATTATGAGCGATTCACCAACCTAACATCTCAGATACAGCGTCTATTGGCTAACACCGGATGAATCCAATTTTGGCCATGCCACCCCTATCTCTAGCTAAGTTTGGCCCACCCTTTTTCCGTGTTGAGATCAATCTAGCCCTGAACCCCGTCAATCTCAATTTCCAGAAAAACTATACATATAAGCTGTTGAATATTTTGAAACTAATCATACCGGGTGTTGTTTCTTCCTAGGGCAGAAACAGCGCCCAGTCAAATTAGTTTCAAATATTCACCAGAATGTGTATTAAATAGTAAAGACATACAATTCGTACAACTTGGTGGGCTATTAAGCGTCTGTGACGGAATTAGATATGTTATTCATAACGTATTTGATTGCGACGTCAGCATACCTGTGACTCAATTGATTATGACGTCATATACATGGCTTGCTAAACTGAATTCCTTTATTCTATACCGCTTACGGGCGCAATGTATAGTGATTGTCGACCATGGTTCCTTGTGTCCGGGTAAGATCTAGCATGAAAGTCAACGATTCTGAGTTTCGTCTGTCAAATAATCATAGGAATAAACTTTCACATTGAACATGTCACATACCGCTGCATAATCGAGTCTCTGGGGACTGCCGCGTAAATGTAAATCTGAGAGGCAATCTGTATGAATTTGCTCCTCATTAGCTGCGGATTAACTTGTCATTTAACGGTTTGCAAATTATGTCCCGACGCGAACATGATTCAGGTTACTATCAACTAGCTATATTTTATGCCGAGGTTGTGGAAACAGCTGAATGATTGCTACCGACGTCGCAAATTTACCTGTTTGTACCATTTTAAGAATTTGATAATTCAAATACAATGACCATACACGTACGCGTGCACGGGCATCTCCACATATATACAGGCCTATATTGTACCAATTCACCTCTTTAATTCTTTAATGTCTAAATTTTGTCAAGGAAATTAAGACATTTTGCTTAATAAATGTCCATTTGTAGGCCAAGAGAAGGCTATTTTTGAAAAGTTACCACTGGAATGACTGGCTCGGTTATCGAGCCAGTCATTCCAGTGGTATACTTTTCAAAAATAGTCTTCTCTTGGCCTGCAAACGGACATTCTTCGAGAGAGAACTGCAGAGGCCGCTTTGGGCCGGTTTCGTCATGAAATGGTTAACCCTGTCATGACGAAGCCTGCAAAAACGGCCTCTGCAGTGGTCGTGAGTAATGTCTATTTTCACGCCAAGAGAAGACTATTCTTGAATATGTACAACTGAAATGGCGTGCTCGGTCACAGAACCAGCAATTCCAGTGGTAAATTTTCAAAAATAGTCTTCTCTATTAAGCGTTTATGACGGACGTAGACATACCATTCCTAATGTAATTTATTATGACGTCAGCCTACAAGTGACGTGGTTGATGGTGACGTCATATGATTGACATTTAGACTGGCTTCATCTATTGAACCTGTCTACAACATCGTATTGCACTTAGCGTGGCACGGTATTGTAGGTTCTTAAATGCGATGGTTTTAAGACAATCCATCTCTTGGCCATGAAACTACTTAGACGGTAAAGGATTTGGATTTGCTAACGAATTTAGGAACTACTGGCTGCCTTGCGAATGCTTGTGATAAATGGATAAGAAAGTAGCCATTGCTGGGCTAAGCATTATCGTTAGCGTATTTTCTTGTTTCTGGTGTCTCCACATTTTCCAGTAATTGTAAAAGTGTTTCCGATAGATACGTTTTCGCTAGAAGTCAAACTAATTGATTTATTCTCCCCATATATTATCTACCTATTGTTTAGCGGGATTATATGTGTTGATGAATGAAGGAGACGTATTTTAGGACGAAGATTAACACCACCGCCAGCACTAACATATGGTAAGCGCGTGTATTTTGGACTGTGACCAATAATCTGTTCTTTCATTCTCCGATATTTCACACAATAAGTATTCTTCGCCATAGGTGCTGTAGTGTCTGCTATTTTCAACATTTGGTAGAAGGTAATGCAAAATATTGACAATGTAATGCATATGTTGCTGGACATTTTGAATTGAATTTATATCGGGAAGCATGGGATTCGAGTTTGACAAACGAGAGGACATATAGTTGCGTTGTGAACAAGATAGCATTACGTCACATTGTTGAAAGGTGTATCGTTGATATAAGCATGTGCGTGTACACGCATTGGAGTGCGCTTCAATGTACCCTTCTCTACCAGATTCGAGCTTTAAAATATGGGACGTTTCTTTACTAACGTCTGGTCAGTCTTTTGCGAGGTTATATAAATGTTATATTATGGCATTTTAGCATTACCTGCTAGCATGAGCTTGATCGAGGCTAGTATTAATCACGGGTATGCTTGAAACAATGATGTTGACAGCGAGCATAATCAATGGTGTTAACAAATATTTCCATTGCAACAACATTCACTAGCTCAATTAACACATGATAAAATTCCATCGGTAAGACATAATAAATAAATCTTAACAATTTCGACATAACTGGACCATGGTGTAGTTCGGATCGACCTGAGCTGGGTACGCGCCGCCCGTCCTGGATTCGTTTCCTGAACACGTCCCTCTGGGTAGAGCCATAAGCGTATATAGGCCTATGGGAGAGATAGCTTGTTAAAACGCACGATGCGCATGCGCGTTAGGACGCTGTTTATATGGAGCACGTAGTTACGACCTAGATAGGATGGCGCTTTTAGTGTACCGAGATGGTACCCTTTAATCCTTATTGATTGCATGTTCCCGTTAAATCTGGCATTAATCAAGACCAGAATTCAACTGGCTTTTCATATATGTAAACCATTTTAAAATCGTTTGAGAAATGGCTGAGTTAACCAGGGAAAACTCTTCATGATTATCTTCAAAATATTGCCGTGGCGTCATAACCACGTGGACTCAACGCTTCTAGAATGTTCTAGAACGTTCGACTGCGCTATTATTAGGTGCGCGCTGATTGGCACTTGCTCGAACGATGATTGGATGAACCTGCGCCTGTGACGTCACGAGGAGTGTAAAAGGCGAAGCGATCCAGCGATCGAGAGCATCCTCGGCCAGGGGCCGAACAGGTTGGATCTGTACCAACTACTACAAGCGCGACAGACAATACGCATCTTCCTCCGCTATGTGTCGGGTTTTTATCCCGTTGCTTTCAGTTCTCCAACCCACCGCACTAAAACAATTTTGTAACTCCCCCATTTACAGGAGTAATTTGGAACTTCTGATAAAAGTGGAGTTTCAATCGCCGCCGCACACATATCGTGTCGGTTCTTAACTGACGACCGCAGAAAGTAAACTCTGCCTGGTGCGTCTTCAGAGCTGGCTGACGTACCCAGCACCGTGAAGCTTTGTTTTGTATCCTCGTTTGCCTCTGACAACCCCCGCTAGTGACTGGGTGTTTACACCTTCCATCCGTTCCATCGGTGTACGGGAACTTTCTTCACCACGTAGTACTATCGTATCTTTTGCTGACTGCTCGTTAGACATTCTATTAGGCCTACAGCACTAAGCGATGTACTCCCGCCATGAGTGTTCTTGCAGAAGTCTTGTTTGCGGAAAACATCTCACGGGAACTAACCTGCGGGAACTTTCCAGCTTCCAGAGAGAGCGCATCATTTCCCGTCGACTACGGATCGACGTATCAATTTCAGTAACACGGTAGCCTAGCTTAGGAATGACTACCAAGTATTCAAGTAACTATACTGCACAGTTTAATTATTTCTCTATATAGGTTTTGTTAATTATATTGTATCCGCAATAACGGTCCCGATGACTAAAAGGAACCGTAACGGTCTTAGGACCGCTAGTTATAATTTCTGTATTTGTTGATAATTATTCTCATTTTCCTCAACGTGTTGCTAACCACACTATAGTAGGTTCGTTGCCCTGTACTGTTATATATATATATATATATATATATATATATATATATATATATATATATATATATATATATATATATATATATATATATATATATATATATATATATATATATATATATATATATATATATATATATATATATTGATCATCCGTTCAAATGTTTTGTTTATTCATAGAAAATATAGGACTGCAGTGCACGTAGGAAACACTATACAGCAACACTTATATATGCAACACTTTCATCCGCCACCAACAATTTTTCACTGAGGTCGCTATCCATGCTATAACTGTGTTTAGCCCGGCATGCTACCGACTAAACCTTTTCTTTTCAGCTCAATAGGATAGGTTCAAAATGATTAGAGACACTTTCTTCATTACATACTGTGTAATATACTCTTCTCTTCCGGTAGTGCGATAATCTAGCCCCGCACTCCGGTAAGACTCATAAGTAAGATTGTGTCTCTCTTCGTGTTACACTCAGCCTTGTGGCTTCTTAATTGTTTGGATGTCCCCATCCGCACCATGGGCTGATCCGACTCTGGGAAACTATTGGGGTTTCTGAGCGGTGATGGCTAGGGTGTGGTGTCACATACACATTCCCGTGTATCTTCGGATACTTAGTAGTTATCACTTTAAGCCAATGTAGGAAAGCACTGCGAAAACACATGTATTAATTATTATCTTATTTACTGACAATCCTTCCGCACCGCAGTGCAAAACTGGCAACTTCTATATAAACCTAATGACAAACGGTTAGTTCCATAGGACCCGGTGACGGGCGAGATGCACATTCCTACCGAATTCTGTTATAATGTCTGGGCATGATATTTAGATCTGCCACGCCCTTACGGGAAGGACATTTACGGTGGGAATTCGTCTCTCCTACTCCCACCATAGCGATAGAAGAAATGGTCTAATAATGCTAGTATTGATGTCTTGGGGCATCTGTTCTCTGTGACAGCCGTGTCCAATAGCTAGGTAGATATCAGCCAGTTGCGACCTAAACTAATTCTCGTCCTAAAAACAACTAAAAGGAATTAAGCAAAGCAGATGGCCCGCCGAAATAAAGTGGCAACTAGTAATACAGCAAACCAAGAACTACATACGTCGGTTACAAGGGAATCCATCGGGAATCCTCCATCCCATCTTCACGTAACGCAGTGTGCATCCCTATAGTCATAGTCTCACTAGGTATGGTCTTTTCTTTCTAAAGCATTTTTGATTGAAATATTAGGGTATGCCCATTTTTACCTACCTTTCTTCTCCGCTTTAAGTAGTGGCGACACCTTCCCGAGACGGAGGCCCACGCGAGGCACTTGCCTCTCGCAAGGACTCAGCAACTATGGTCCACGCCAGGATAAGACTCCTCACCCAAAACTTGCATTAGGAGTAGTGCCTGCGTGAGGCACATCACTTTTCGTCTGAGATAACCTTCTTCCTTTCAGCTTAGAGGTTTAATAACTTATATTAAGTTAACTAGTTAAGTCTCGTGTACGGTAGCCTCCCTTGCTACAACTATAGGAATATACCTCTGCGGACCTATGAGTCTGTGTGGTACCTCCGGGAGCCCCATGTTTAAAAGTTCATCTACCTGTCTCTATGTCTCGTATTTTCGTATGCTCTTATTGTAGTTTTATCTAGCATATTTTTAATTGTTTAGGTAAACTCATTGTATAGACTTATATTTTAGGTCAGCAAATCAAATCTTGTAAATCCATAGATCACGAAATTGCTATGGACAGGCATACTGGTGACCCAAACTCGTGGGTTGAGACTGTTGTGTTTAACGTTCGCGACGATGGTCGCACGGCCCCACCAGAACAATTCAGTTCCACCAGCCTTAGGAGCCAGTTTTTGTTTCCCACAGGGCAGTCTCGTACAAGGTCCGTCACCCCGAGACCGGATGCTAACCAGCGCCATCACTAGTTGTGCACTTGCGGCGAGGCGAGTCGACATGATACACCAGAACGGCCCGACACTACCCGGCGAGCTACAATATATAGAAAGGTCATTACGATGTGAGAAATACTAGTGTGAATACATCCAATCTAATTCTACTCGAAAATGATATTCTCTATTGTCAACTGGTCCCAGTCTAATTAGCTTCAACGTATTCAACATGAATCATGATGTCGAAGATGGCGCCATAGCGTCTGCTAAACAAGGATTACCATGCCCAATCGGCTCTTCACGATATTGGAATTTATACAGCTATGCGCTCTTATGCAACATAATACTCCATGTGTGGCATAGCAATCGTATATATCATTTCATAATTTTCGACTATTAGAATAGTGTTCTACACAATTTAGAGAAAATAGAAATGTATTAGGTTAGAAATTAGTAGGAATGGCCGCCGATGAGTTACCAGCCCCCATCTGAGCAAGAAGGTTGTGCCCAACAACGGTCGTAACCGATACCTGCACTACTCTATGCATCCAGACGCAGCTAATTGGGTGGGCTCTATGGCGGGGAACAGAAACAGATACGAAACAGCAAACAAAGTGGCTAAATAGAACAGCACACACACCCCTCCCACCCCAACCCCTCTCCCACCCTAACACATACCACGTTAAAGGGCAAATTAAGTTGTTGGTTAGTTATAGGGCTGCACGGTTTGACTTACAGCCATATCGGTTTCGATATAATTTTTCATATCGGTTTTAACCAAATACCGGTTTTGTTTGTAACTTCTATCCAGGAAAAGTTGAAATCCAATCTATAAAATGCTTTGAAACGGTCGCTTGCAGCACGAAAATAAAATAGAACATTATTTACACGCACGCACGCACGCACGCACGCACGCGCGCGCGCGCGTACGCACGCACGCACGCACGCACACACACACACCCCACCAGGTAAAGACTTGTGCCGCCTTACACATATGCTTAATATACGCATGCCCATCGGTTCGGGAGTGAGCCTATTATCTGGGACTGCCTAAATATTATGTATACTCTAATAGCCATCGTTTATTACATCAAAATCAGTATACAATTTGACATTTCATGTCGTCATGAAAAAATTCAAATCATGTGATATTAGGATTTATTTCCGGTATTCAGAGCGAATAATGACCACGGTTTGGACTCGGAACTCGGAAATTACTATATATGCAATATAGACCGAATACCGTACTTTAGATCCAATCCGAGTTTCATTCAAGGACGTTGGGATCGCTCAGCTATCTCGCACAGGCGTGTGAAATCTTGCGAGAATATGAATGTGTGTCTTCAAGCAAACTCTTCCGTGAATAGTTCAACCAATTATTTACAAATATATATCAAAAGTATGTTCTAAATAAATCGATCGCGTGACTCGGTTTTTATTATTAGCTTGTTAAATTCACATGCTTGTCGGAGAGAGTTTGTTTTAGACACAATGGGGTGGAAAAAGATATTCCGACCAGACCGATTGAACAGTCTCTCATGCGTGTGTTCGATATTTAAAACCATGTGTGCATAACCATTCATTGCGGCAGAGATCATAGGGCGTCGGGGACGCCATGGTTAGACAAACAATGTTCATTCGTAGGAAGAAATAGTGTTCTTCATATAGTGATTGGATAATTTTTGTCGTGTTAGCCAATGAGAAAACGGGAATGGAATGATTAGCAGAACGATATAGATATTTCCCCAAAATACATGTGCTAGGCATCACTCATAGCTCATTACGATTTGTATGATTGTCGCTGGTAGTATCCTTTATCGCAGGCATTTTATTATATATAATAGGGGAATATGCATAGTCTATCGCACGGTCTCGCCCTCCCAATACGCTCTCGTATCGAGTCTTGAGTTTCGTGCGGCGAAGCGATGTAAGTGGGTGTATGTGGTACGGGGATGAGTGGACGAAAATTCAAAGGCCTGTGCTTTCATTTTTTACCAATGATGATACTAAAATCCGAAAATATGTTCAGATTCGGTTTTTCGATGTTTATAATTTATAAGCGGTTTTGAAACCGTCAGTGCATGGTATCGGTTTTAAATATGGTTTCGGTATAATGCGCATCCCTAGTTAGTTGGCAGTTAAATTCCATATATGGGTGTATATATAAAGGAAAGCATGTGTGAGTTCCTACAGCACAATAATGTGTGTAACCATGTGATGTAGCTGGCACAGTCGATGGTGTATTAACACTGTTCGTCCAGTATGGTTAAGACACCAGTAGCCTCAGAATAGGGGCGTGCAATCATCCAAGTGAGAAAACGCCCCTAGGGCGGCTAGTAGGACGAGTAGCATGAAAGACCCGAATACTTTCCCAACCCACGTAAATATGACTGGGCAGGTATGAAGACAAGACGTTGCGTCAATGCAATAGCCAATAGATTAACTAGTTGGTGGGTGCAGGAAGAAGGTATTACGTATGATCACCTATGACTACCACCCATCCGATTTGATGAGTATGAGCGGTTAGACAATTGCAGTGCAACCGAGTGAGTATGTTACAGACAGTGGGTGAGATATGCGAAAAGCGGCCTAACCGTGAGGAAAGGCAGTGTTCCCTATATGATATATGCAGCGCTTAGAATAAAAGTGGCTATCGCGCTGCCGAAAAGCTTATACATTTTCGTAATGTCACCCTGCAAGAATGTAACAGTTATTTGCTTTGCGGATATAGTCAGTAAGAATGATATTATAATGCTAGCAATATAACCTCACGCTGAACAGGTGTGTATGTGAACAAGGTCGATAGAATCTCGTATTTAAACTAGCAAAGATGTATGCAATGCTCGCGTTCTTCATGGTTTGAAGAAATTTTAATTGCCACTGTGACGTTGATATTTGAACGTTTGGCGCCAAATGTATGACACATATTCGGGATACCACTGACGACTTTCCATCCAAGTCTTACCAAGATCTCGCCACTAGAGTTATATATTCGTCAAAATATTTGTGTTTACTCTGGACGCCGAGGCCTTGGACTGTTGACCTCAAAATTTCTCATACATCCTCGGGGCACCTGGACCAACCAGATTTATTTTGAGAACTCCTGTCTGAATAGTTTTCAAAACAGAGAGAGAGAGAGAGGGGTGCGCGAGAGAGTGAGGGCGAGAGACACACACACACGCGCGCGCACGCACGCACGCAAGCACGTATGCACGCAAGCAACCCTGCACGCACACAGAAAGAGAAAGAGAGAGAGATGGGAGGGAGAGAGGGATGGAGGGCGGAGGGACGGGCGAGGGAGGTGGGAGGGGAGGACGAGGATGGGGTGGGGTGAAATACATGGCTAGATTCAATTGAGTAATCTAATATGACAGACGCGTGTCACTTGAAATAGCATGCCTGGTACCGCTCAATGGCACTTTTAGGTTGCAAAGGAATATACCTGCTCGTCAATTTCAAACACAATCCATCCCATCCATCCATTTCATAACAGTAAAGGCGTCCAGTCAAATTTGTTTGAAAATCTTCAATGACATACATATATCATTTTCTTGAGATAGCTAGCCAGGCTGGCCGTCGCGGATCCAGAAGGTTCTGTTTCTATTATATGTGTACGATCTATGAGAAACAGTGTTTCCAGACCTTAAATAAAACTTATCAAATTCCATAGATTCCGAGTATGTCAGTTACCGGTGCCAGCCCTGTCTCAAGTTGAGGCTGTAATCACACATACATAAGATGTCGTAGTTCAACATGGTAAATGCTCTGGGCCAAACTTTGTATTGTGCAACGTGCTATGGCAGGGTGAATGTCCTGCGATGGCCGTGTGATGGCCCAGTTATTGGCCTTCTGGGGTGTCCAGTGAATTTCCGGTGACAGCCTTGTTATAGTGGCATCGCGTGAGCGTTAGAGCATAAATGATTGACAAAATCTGTATTGTACTAATTGCACCATGATTATATCAGAGGAATCCTTCAATTGCATGTCCTCATACCGCTTTATTCTCTAACATCACTTAGCCCTTTAATGTCTAAATTTAATCAAGAAAATCAAAATGTTTCCTTATAGAATGTCCATTTGCAGGCCAAGCGACGATTATTCTTTGAATGTTTACCACTGGTATGGCTGGCTCTCATTTCAGCGGCAGATTTTCAAAGCAATTTTCTTTTGGCCTACACGTGTGCATTCCTCAAGACAACTGCACAGGCCAGTTTTGGCCGGCTTCGACACGAAAGGGTTAATCAACTTTGTCAAGCAGGGCTTATACACATTTTCTAGTGACATATGTTGAGGATCTATGTGATTCATGTGAATTTTACGAATGTCATGTTAGTTACACGTTTATAGGCGCGAAGCGACAGATTCTTTATGATAAGCGAAATATTATTTTGAATACTTTGAAATTTGACTGGAAGCGCTCGCTGTCAGCAACAGGTCCCTGCAAAACTGATCTCAAAATATCTAATGGGTTTCATGTATATGTGGCCAGTATGGTTGCGCATTATGTGGACTCAACAACCCATACCATAAAACATGTAATGGAAATATGCATGATGCCATAGCCATGTTTAATGTATAACATGTGGTGTGTTTATCTGTATGTTGCAAATACATTACATGAAGCCAGTGTTTAATCTGTTGTGTGGTAATTATGATGGGCTTGCTGTATTCAGCCAGGCAAACAGAAAGAAAGCTACCCCTTTATTGACGAATCAATTCCACTGTTTGTTACTGTATTAGCTTACGTTATAGGCAACACATACCCAATTCACAATGGAGGGATCCAGTTTTAGCTATGCCCCACCGATTTCTAGCTAAGCTTCACCCACGCTTTACCCGTGTTGTGATCGATCGATCCCTGACCTCACTGGCTATCAATTTCCAGAAAAATATACATGTATACTGTTGAACATTTTGAAACTAATTTGACTGGTTGGCAGCAACAGCAACAGCACCCAGTTAAATTAGTTTCAAAATATTCGGCACCATGTTTAGTAAATAGTAAAGACATACAATTTCGTACAAAAACGCTTAGTCTGTCATTAATTACGCGTCAGTGACGAACCTAGCTAAGCAATTTATGATGTAATTGATTATGACGTCATCATACACGTCACGTAGTTGCTTATGAGGTCATATGATTGATGGATAAACTGGAATCCTCCATTATGTTTAACTCCAGTTGGAGAGTTACACAGATACACGGCAATTCACCTTTCCAGAGTATCTATCCGTCATCTGACCTCTTTTGACGTCATAATCAGCTCAGCGCATGCATGATGACGTCACAATCATTACGTCACAAAGGGTTCCATATAGATTGTTATCAAATCTCAAATAGTCCGACACGTTGAATGAATTGTATGTCTTTTTAATTCTTTGCTATTTAATAAACATGCTGTTGAATATTTCGAAACTAATTTGACTGGGCTCTGTTGCTGCCATAGGCAGCAACAGCACCCAGTCAAATTAGTTTCAAAATATTAAATAGCTTATCTGTGTTCAGAGATCGATCGATCCCAACAAGAGCGAGGTGTGGTTGGAGCTTAGCAAGAGATTGGCGGGACAGAGCTAAAACCGGAAAGGCCCATTGCTTCAGAAATCAATCATCTATGGTTGTATTGTATTGCGAGTAGATTTGTCTGGCGTGACGCTAGGCTGCTTTTAGCCTTATTAGACACATCCTCGGGCCTCGCGCTATGGCTTTCTACTTCCTCGTCTATCTTTATTCGGCTACTATCTCCACATGGCAAACTAACATCTATAATCAGTATTTGAGTCAATTTGCACCCAGTACATGTCCTTCTCAATAGAGTCGATTACACACGTATGTCTTGAAATTGCTAATCTTCCAAATCATTGCCACATGATCTATTAAACTTTGGTATTTTACTTATTTAACCCATGGCATTCTCGTAGATCATGTGGCAAAGATTGGGAGGTGTTTTCAGGTTGACAATACAGAGAACTTAGTCTTTATCTCATTCCAGACATATTTACACCTTTAATGTCTAAATTTGATTAAGAAAAATAAAGTATTTGCTTATTGAATGTCCATTTGTAGGCCAAGTGAAGCCTATTTTTTTAGAATTCACCACTGGAATGACTGGGTCGATTATCGAGCCAATCTATTCAGTGGTAGATTGTCACGGTAGTGATCTCTTGGCCTACATGTGGACTTCCCTCAAGGCCACTGGTTTGGGCAGGCTTCGCAATGAAACGGTTAAAGAACGGCGTGTAATGAGGTCTGTCTGAGCGCAGATTAACTGGTTCACTGTTGCACGTTTATGTGTTATTTGTCGAGCTCGTGTACACATGATACATTGTATTCACGTGATTTATGACGTTGATGTAGTGTGTTGCTGTCTATACCAACAACATCGCTCAGCAACATTAACCACACAAACTTTGTCATGGAGATTCGTCGTCCATTCGCAACATGTTCGAATAGAGGGGTGGGGCGCTCATATCTAGCTGAGATAGTCAAGTATTTGAGTTAACTTAGGAATTTAATAATTTATCATGATATTGTTGTTCAGAAATTTTACATTTCCCATATATCCCATGATCTCATTTGGTATCTGTCGTCTACAACGATCAATATATCTTGTGAGAAACTGCTCTGATTGTATGAGTACGTTGTTATACCTTTAGATATCAAAACATGTCATACTCTACAGTCTTTCAAATCAAGTCTCAAAACATTTCTATTCCGTAGATCTTCACGCGCTTAGAGCATGCTATTGCATGGAGTTTTGCGCTATATAAATGTACTTATTATTAGTATTAGGGGGCCAAGCTGGTGCTTGGCACCCTATTGTTTTCGTTCCGTTTATTATTATATTTTTTATTATTCCGTGCTTTTATTTGTTCGCGAATAGCGTGAAGACAAAACTGCCGATGAAATTCAAGCTGTGCATGGCAAGAGGGCCTTATTAGAGCAAACTTTTTACATGTTAATGGATATGATTTTCTAGATAGGTTGGCGGCCATCTTGGATTTCTGGATTTCCCGCATTTAAAAAAAATCTTCTTCTCCAGAACCACTGAAGGGAATGAGCTGAAATTTGGTGAAAATCATTGGAGAGTGGGTCTCATAAAAGTTTGTTCAAGAGAAGTCGATAGCTAGAAAAACACGGGTTTGCGTATGGACCAATCAGAATCAAGCCGTATGGCGGAAATATTGAATTTTTTATTTGATGGAATTTTAAGCACAAATTGGTTATATATAGGTTTTGGGGGTCAAGAAATTCAAATCCAACATTTTCGAATTTGTTCGATCGACGGTTTGGCTGCCATCTTGGATTCGTTTCTTGCCAAATTCCCCCATTGTAAAGGAATTGGAAAGTTAAAATGCCTTCTCCTCGGAAACTACTGGGTGGATTTCAATTATATTTTGCAGGAAGCATCGTTAGGTAATAGAAATTTGATTTTGTTCAAACAACGCTGGTCGGCCTATTAGGCCGGCGGCCATTTTGGATTGTGTAGTATTTTGGGAAACGTTTTTAAAAGTCTTCTCCTCCGAAACCACTTGGCGGATTGATTCAAAACTCATGAAATATCATCTCGGGCATGATTGGCGGAAAACTTGGGTGGGCATCTTAAATGATCTAGTTTTCGTGAAAATGACTTCTTCTTCAGAACCGTTGTACGGATCGAGCCGGAATTTGGCTGATATGATTAGGAACTGAGGGGCATTAAAGTTTGTTCAAGAGAACTCAATACGTCAAAAAACCTGGCCGCTATCGACAAATCAATATTCAGCATAATTGGCGGCTATTTTGAATTTTTTTATTTGTTGAAATTTTAAGCCGAAATTGGTTTCACACAGGTTTTTGGGTATTCTGATTCCAAATTTGCCATTTTCAATACTGTCGGACGAACGGTTTGACGGCCATCTTCGATCGTTTTCCTGCCAAATTCCCCCATAGTAAAGCTATTGGAAATTTTTAATTCCTTCTCCTCGGAAACCACCGGGTGGATTTCAATTATATTTTGCAGAAAGCATCATTATGTAATAGAGATCTGATTTTGTTCAAACAATGCTGGCCGGCTTATCGGGGAGGGGGGGGGGGGCGCGGGGCGGCCATTTTGAGTTTTGCAGTCTTTAAACATCTTCTCCTCCGAAAGCACTTGGCGGATTGATTCAAAACTCATGAAATATCATCTAGGGCATCCGCTGAATCAAGTTTGGTCAAGGGTATTTGATTGGCTAAAAACTTCGGTGGCCATCTTGAATGACCTAATTTTCGGAAAACAAGTTCTTCTCCAGAACCGCTGAACGTATCGGGGTATAATTTGGCTGGTATGATTAGAGACTGAGGCCCATTACAGGTTGTTCAAGAGAAATTGATATGTAAAAAAACGTGGCAGCCATCGACCAATCAAAATGCAGCATGCAGCATGATTGGCGGCCATTTTGAATTTGTGGAAAAGCCGAATTTGGTTTTACATAAGTTTTTTGGTCTTCTGATTCCAAATTTGCCATTTTCAATACTGTTGGACGAACTGTTTGACGGCCATCTTGGATGGTTTTCCCGCCAAAATTGTCAATGCTAACGCAATTGGAGAATTGAATTGTCCTCTTCTCAAGAAGAACTGGGCCGATTTCATTTATATTATTTTATTGCCATTGTTGACACACGATTGTTTGTTTTTCAAAACCACATTCAATGATGGGTAGACTGGGCGGATAAAGATGATTCCTACTGTAACCTTCTCACATAATTCAATAAAATTGACAGCATTAATCCAACTTGATCAAATCTAAGAGCCTATTTAGCCTCTAAGCCACCTATAAGAGCTGGCTCAGATACGGTTCTCGTCTTAGCAACAGGGATGCTAGCCACTTGCCCCCCCCCCTACAACCCCCTTACCCCCTCTTCACCCCTCCCTATCCCACCCCAACCCCGATGCATCGCCGCTTGCGGCTATGTTTATTATTATTATTATTATTATTATTATTATTATTATTATTCCAGTGTATGGTGTGTGGTATATAGTTGAGGAAACACGTATGCTTCATGGTGCAATGGTATTTTGCCAGGTACAGCTACGGGTGGCTAAGCATAAACGGGCTTTAGCCGTTTAATCACAGAAATCCCCAGAGCGTCTAATTGATGTAGGTCATACATGTAGGCTGTTGAATATCGTAGCACCAATTCACCTTTCCATAGTACCCATCTATCAATCTGACGTCATATGACGTTATAATCAGCTAAGCGGCGTGTAGGATGACTTCATAATCATTACGTCATAAATGACTCTACATGGTCAGTCTTTAACTCTTAATAGTCCGACACGTTGCACTAATTGTATGTCTCTACTATTTTCTAAACATGCTGTTGAATATTTTGAAACTAATTTGACTGGACGCCGTTGCTGCCATAGGCATTAACAGCGCCCAGTCGAATTAGTTTCAAAATATTCAACAGCTTACATGTATAGTTTTCTGGAAATTGACAGGCAGGAAGTTCAGAGATTGGTCGACCGCAACATGGACGTTGTGTGGGTTGAGCTTATCTAGAGATGGGCGGCGCATAGCTAATACTAGAAACGTCCATTCGACCAGAGACTTGTGCTGACACAGGCAAAATTATTTTAACACTTTAATGGCTAAGATCAAAATATCTGCTTATTGAAAGTCCATATGCATGCCAGGTGAATTATCTTCCCTTGGCCTGCAAATCGATATTCCTCAAGATGCAGGGGTGGGGGGGGGGGGATTTTGGCCTGCTTCGTTACAAAAGGTCAAAATATTCAACAGAATGTGTCTTTGAACATAAATAGGTTTTGTTTTTAGCTTATCCGGTTCAAAAGGTTAACTAGTTGCATCTGAATGAATAGACGCGAGAACGTACTTATACTATAAGCAAATTGACTGGGAGACTCTGCTGGCGATGACAACATAGGGTTACAGGTAAATTAGGTGCTAAATGCCCAAAGTACTCTATGATTTCAATATCTGAGTCAATCTGGTTTTCTGGGTGTGTGGGGAATAGGTTGAAATTGTTCACGAACCATCCTGTAATTTGGCCCACGACGTATTGTGATACCATATATAGATTTAGCTGAATGTGACCAGAAAGATGCACTCAGTTCATGAGATAAGTATGATAGATTGACGTTAGGCCAAAATGTGCGGAATAATATAACCTGGTTATAACAATGTTTTACGAGGGCAACAATTGAGAACAATAGTTGCACAGAGTACATAAGATGTTACACGTTTTCATCCGTAGAATTATTCATCACGGTGAGCTATTAGCGCTGAGTTGCTTTCCGACAGCATTGTCCTTCAGTATGCCGATATAAGATGATAAAGAATGAATCCAGTTTGTCCATGCCCCGCGCATCTCTAGCTAAGCTCCATCGATGCTCTGTCCGTGTTGGGATCAATCGATCCCTGCACTCTCTGAATCTCAATCTTCATAAAAATATACAGGCAAGCTATTGAATATTTTGAAGCTAATTTGACTGGGCCCCAAGTAAATTAGTTTCAAAGTATACAACAGCATGTTTTTTTAAATAGTAAATACATAGAATTCGTACAACATGACGGCCTATTAAGCGTTTAAAACTGACTAAAACGAGTCAGTCGTGTCGTAATTGATTATGAAGTCAGTATAAACGTCACGTAGTTGATTATGACCGCATGTGATTGATGAATAACCTAGATTCCCTAATTGTTATATACCACGGAGAGAATGATGCACATGTCAGTCACTGAAGGGAATGCGATGGTTTGGCTGCGGGGGAGCATCATGCGCATTTACATAGATGATCTGGATAAGAAATAAGAAATAAGTGTTCATATGTAATGGAAGATTCGACTTCTTGTTATACACCAAATTTCATTACCGACTACAACTGTTAAAACAGCAACACAAATTTAAATTAAATGAAATACACATCGACTTGAATGGGAACATTGGGTATCAAAAATGAATATGTTTGAGTGTTGATTGATTGATTAGATACACATGCAATACAATGAAAGTGGTATCGATATGCATTGTATCAGAATTCCACTGCTATTGATACGTGTAGGCAATTGCGATATGCGATTTTGACATTTGTATCATTGTCATAAGAATCCCTGCATTATCACCTGGTTTGAAGCGAATAGGGGCATACAACGTTAAGGTGTTGATGCAGAACTGCACCTACCATCAGCGTACTCGAGCTATCACCTGCCTTTGGAGTCTCACGATGACAGGCGGTTCTTTAATGGCCATCTTTAGCACCGTAAATGTATTTGCTATGCCGCGTATTTAGAGCCAGATGTTTGTCATGACATCATACTGATGTTCAAATAACGTGGACTCTTGAAGCAGGTTTTACTGCATTTGGAATCGAATACACTAAAATAATAATTCATCGCCCAATCTGAGAACACGTTAATGCGCATGAGTGCAGATACATAGTTCGAATTAGCAATTTACTAGCCGAATTGTGAAATGAATGTGAACTTTTAGTCATGATTTTAGTGTTGTAGCAAAATATTGGACATGATAGTCCATTATTCTGATATCATTGATATTAATGATGCGATTACAAAGAAACAAAGTATAGATTTAACATTAAATGACGTGTTGTCCTTGCCACCACCACCACCATAACAAGCCTAGTAATAGTATGTGACTTCTGACGTGTGTCACCAAGTACTCAACTGGCCACATGCGATAAGTAATTTATTTATTACCAGATTGTTGAGAGCCGGCATGCAATCTCACGGATGTCACAAATTAGCAACAATCGTATTGCTGTCCGAAAATACCACGACGCACGTGTTAAAAGATGTTTTTTCGAAATGGTGTTTTTAAAAATCGATGTCGTAATCCATGGCAATAACCTATCCCTTATGACAACTTTCTTCAAACTGAACACTGGACTCAATATTAGTAGGGATATGGTTACCACATAATACCGTGGCGGACTCAAATAAATCACACGAAAACGATCCCCTGAAAAATTATCGATGATTTGCGGGTCTGGAGAGTTAAGCTGAGGTCCACAGTTAGCGTGGCATTAGTTATCTGATGGCATTACGCAAACTCGACCACATCCTATATATGGGCATTATTAATGTAATGCTGCTGTGATTCTATGTGGACTAAGAGTAAGTAATGGGGTTTTTATATATAAAATGTCATTGAATTCAATGTGTGTATTTCAACCGTTACGATTAAATATGGTCAGTAAATCGATGTAAACGGAAGCATTCTTCTTTATATTGGCATAGCGTTGATTACGATTCTTTTCAATCCTAAATGAGAAAATCGTGAAATCTAAGGCAGTGTATTGTGATTTGGTGAATGCTTCTGTTGCTGCCTTAGCAAAATATTCAACAGTCTACCGTCAGTTTTCCTGAAATTTTTACCAATAGGCTGATGCATGTGTTCGTGTATGCATTCATGCAAGCAGGGCGGTGTGCGTGCGTGCGCGCGTTCATGCGTGCCTGCGTGCGTGCGCGTGAGTGTGCGCGCGTGTGTGCGTGCGTGCGTGCGCGCGCGTGAGTGTGTGTGTGTGCACGCGCGCGCGCTCAGCTGTGCCTGTGTACGTTCTAAACCATGCTGCGGCACACACGGTTACTTTTGCCTCATTGCACAAGTCAAGCATAAATGACTGATTTTAGGCCAAGAGTGCAGAATAATATAATCTGGTTATACCAACCTTTGGCGAGGGCAGTAGTTGGGTTACACCCGTAGAAATACCCATCATTGTGAGTTATATACACTGAGTTGCTTCCTTATGGCATTGTGCCTCAGCATGCCAATGTGAGATGACAATTGTCACATACCATGGAGAAAATGATGTGCATTAGGCGTAGTAAGGTTAAACAAGAAAGCAGAAAATATTGCTTTCTGTCAGTCACTTGAGCGTATATAATAATTCTTGATGGTTATTCGGAATACGACGGAAGGGGTCACGTGGATGCAGGACGTGCATTTACAGACATGATCTATGTGGCATTGTTGGAAAAGAAATCAGAAAATGTTTATAACTAATTGAAGATTTGGTTTTATGCCATTCTCCAAATTGCATTGGCGACTACAACTATGAAAATAGCAACATCAAATTTAAGACAAATCAAAATCAGGTCGGCTTCAGAAAGAGCAATGGCAATCAAAACATGTATATGTTTCAATGTCCATTGATTCATTAGACACACCTGTGAACGTGGTACTGATATGCATTGTATCAGAATTAATGGGATATTGATATGCAATTGTGATGTGCCATTTTCGAAATTTGTATCAATGTCATAAGTTTGAAATGAATAGGAACCTACAATGTCAAGGTATTGATGCAGAACTGTAGCTACCGTCAACGTACTCGAGCTATCACTTGCCTTTGGAGGCTCTCAATGACAGCCGATTCTTTAATGGCAATCTTTAAAATCTTACATATATATGCAATGCTAAGTATTTAGAGACAACATACTGATATTCAAATAACGTGGACACTTGAAACAGGTTCTACGGCAATTTAAATCGAATACACTAAAATAATACTTCATCTGTAATCTGAGAACATGTTAGTGCGCGTCATGGTAAATGCAAAGGTGATTTGCGAAAAAAATGTAAATTTGTAGCCATTAGTAAAGCGATGTGTCAAAATGTCGGAATGAGAGTATATTATTCTGACATCATTCATATTAATTATGCAATTGCAAAAAAGCAAACTAGATTTGAGGTTAAATGGCGTGTGTTTCCTTGCCATCATCACCATAAACAAGCCTAATAATAGTATTTGATTTCTGATGTCCGACACAAATTGACTAGCTGGAGACGTGTGAGACGTTATCCATGTATTACCAGATTGATGAGAGACGGCATGCACAATCTCGCGTCTGTCACAAATTGGTAACAATCTTATCGCTGTCCGAAAATATGACGATGCACATGTGGAAATGAAGCTATTGACTAAATGTTTTTGCTGAAAGTCGATGTCGTAAATCGTAATCGATGGCAATACGTGGCATAACTTTCTTCAAAATGAACATTGGCATCTATATATCAGTAGGAATATGGTTACTACGTGTGTAGGTTAAGTCCACATAATACATTGTCACCCTGAGCCGGGATCAAATAAATCACACGAAAAAGATCCCGTGATTTAAGGGTCCAGCGGGCTAAACACTATTGTGACGACCCACAGCTAGCGTGACATTAGATAGCTGATCTCATTACTCAAACTCGATGCTAAATATGGTCATTATTAAATTAAAGGTGCAATATTCACACCAGAATGCTTGAAAATTAAATTGTTTAAATTATATACATTTAGAGGCTTAAACTGTGAGCCTATATGTAATGAAACGAAATAAATCTTACCATATGATGATTTCATTCCATATAAATTAATATAATTTTTTAAGCTGCGAAATTGAAATAGAGGCTTATTTTGTATGCGACCGATTTGAATTTTAATGAAAAATTAAGAGAGACTATTTTATTGTACGCGACTTTTCCTGTAAACTATAATCTTTATATCATTTTGTTTTACGTGAAATAATAGTGTCTGGTATGAAGAGAGTAGCTCTGGTGTCTTTTTAAGTTTCAATTCTCTCTACCACCATATTCTGGTGGAAATCCTTACGCCAATACACCATAGATTCTTTTCTCGATCTCCTATCACAGGAGATCTCGTGAGGCACGAATGGTTTCTTCGCATGAGAAATTATTTTAAATATGAACGATTCCTATTGAAAATAATTCGGTAAAAACAGATTTATAGATCCATCAGGGACTGTATCTTTAAGTGATTTTTTTGGTCAGAAAAAGGTTTACGCACAATGACTAATTCATGTGACAGTATTCACGAAATGGCATATTATTTCTTCCAAACCAACATACCAGTGAGAATATATTCATTTCCATGGACAACATGTCCGACATCATGTCCCAAGTCGTCGGTCTGGAGCCTGGCCTAACGTCCCGTAATTGAAATAATAGTACAAACAAATCTTAGTGCAATTCTATAAAAAAAAAAAATAGTATATCGATGTGGGTGTGGGGGTGTGGGGGTGTGGGGGTGTGGGGGATGGGGAGCCGAGCCATGCCATTTCACAGAGGCAGGCGATTTGACAGCCACTCGTCAGAAAGATTCGCCTTTCTAGACCTCCCCACACGCACACGCACGCACACGCACGCACGCACGCACGCACGCACGCACGCACGCACGCACGCACGCACTCACGCACGCACGCACGCACGCACGCACGCACGCACGCACGCACGCACGCACGCACGCACAGCGAACGTTTTATTATTGACTGTCTGATGTAGCCATAGTAAGTCGCCTAGCAGTCTGATGAGAAACTGATTTAATTGTGGCATGGAAATGGCTTTCGCAAGGAATACTATGGGAATCGTAATCAATGACATGTCCTGGAAAGTTATTCATGGTATAAAGTTTGTCTACATACCATCTCTTCCAGAATGGACCTTTCCAGTTTTAGCCATGCCCCGTCGATCTCTAGCCCAGCTCCACCCACACCTCGCTCGTGTTGGGATCGGTCGATCTCTGAACTACCTGACTATCAAAGTTTTATAGAAAACTATACAGGTAAGCTGTTAAATACTTTGAAACTAACTTGACTGGGTGCTATTGCTGCCTATGGGAGCAATAGCGTTCAGTCAAATTAGTTTCAAAATATTCACCAGCATGTTTATTAAATAGTAGAGACATACAATTCGTACAACGTGTCGGACTATTAAGAGTTAATGACGAGCCTAATATAATCATTTATGACGTAATTATTATGGCGTAATACTACACGCTGCTTAGCTGAGTATGACGCCATATGATGACAAATCATCGATGGAACGTCTGGAAAGGTGAATTACTTCACGCACTTAGACGGTCGCGTAATGTACAAGACGAGTGTTTATTAATTACTCTATGGCTATCGCATACCGCGATATAATAGCGCCAAGATTGACAAAAAATAACTTTTCACCTACCGGAAAGTAATAGTTTATATCTGTGTTTTTCCTCTTCCTCTTAGCATACGTTTTTGGGAAATGCCTGTTAGCAAAAATATACGTCTCGCAAATTCGGGATTTAGCCAATTAACTACTCTATTGAATACCACATTTCTGCATTGTGACAGAATATGTATTTTAGTGGAATAAAGTAAGACTCTCAAACGCAACTCCGATTTTCGTCATGAAACATAGAGGGACGTACACTACATAAGTACAAGCACTTTCAAGACAGTTGGCCGTTTTATTCTTACGAAATTGGAATTTATTTCAAATAATTGTCATTTTTTTGGCTATAAGCAGAATTACTAAATAGTGAACCATTGGCGAGCGGTTGCACTCACAAGGACATCACTTTGCAAAAAACAACGCACACGTTTCCCCTTCGGCTTGAGATATAATATACCTATATATGACTCGGGATGAAAAGTTATTAGACATTGGGCACCCCTACCCCCCATTGTGCGCCTCAGTATAGGTAAATTACCTTTAATATCACTGTTTTCACAAATGTCAAGAATCAGATAGATTCAAGGAAATTGTCTTAGTCTAAATCAGGTATGCAAATAGACTTAAAACAGAACAGTTCACACGTTTCAAACTAGGATTTTGTAGATTCAACCGCATTTCAGATTTTAGATTTTCACGCTTTACCATTAAAACGCAACATTGCCATTGTCCGTATATGCACAGATAGCAGTTAAAAATGAAATAAAGTACTCATCCAGGAAAATAGTCATAGATGCAGACAGGACTGTCGGAGAAACAAGGTAGTCTTAGATCATGTGGAGGACAAAGGAATTGCAGTATTATGAAAACAGATCATCTTGTATGTACAGTGAAACCTCTCTTTAGCGACCACTTCACGGCCCATTATAAGTGGTTGCTGAAGACATCTGTTCACTTAATATGGCTATTAATGCAGGTAATAACCATTGTGAGCACATACTCGTTGTTCTTAACGATGAGTTGTCTGATAACCACCCGTCTTTAAGAATCCCCGTCTTGTGGTCCCAAAAATAGGTGGTCGTTATAGACAGGTTTGACTGTATATATATTTGTGATTATCTATTATCTGTGTGTGTGCGTGTGTGCATGTATTCCTGCATGTCAACCACATAGGCCATATTTGAAAGACTTAATCCCGTCCACATAGATTATCCTTCGACCCGCAGCAACAGGCCGCAAAACAGATTTCACCAGCTCTGTTACAAGGACAGGCCTGTGTACAAAGTGGTTTGCCATTATATTTCTTGCAGCTACAATACGATTTTTGTAACTGTTTTATGTCTGGTTTTGGAGGCTTTGTCATTTTAATTGTTGTAAGAAACCCATCTAATACAAACCTTCCAAATCCGTCTATTGGATCGGGTATTCCTAGAATTTGATTTTGAGCATTTTTGTACATAGCAATTTGAAACAGAGCCCGATAGCAGTGTTGCAAAAAACATCTTCTATTGGAGGAAGTGTCCGTAAATCACTTCTGAATGATGCAAATGCGTGTTCTCACAAAATATCCGATGATGAGAAGGTAGGTTTATTATATAAGGATGCTACATGTACAATCAGTCTAACATCTCCAATCACGTCCCCAGATTTATCCGTACTACTTTCGCCATAGCTTGCTAATGCTTGTACTTTATTATGCTTCATCAAGAAAATGGCAACCTTGAATGACTTCGTTTCCTTTGGAAAATATGTGGCTGACGGTGTTCCAACCTGTGATTACATAGGTGGCGAGTAAGATGGAGGAGACATATTTGACTGCGTGATTCAGCATAGTTGTCAGACGAACTACCAAGTCCTGAATAGGAACAAATTTTCCCATGCGTGGCATCCACATTTCTTTCGAAATACTCCCGGTACTATTGCATATGGCCATCATTATTACGTCAGTGTCATCTGAGTAAATTACTACACGATGATAGCTCCGTTTCTTCACTGAATAGTTGGCATGCACCATGAGGCGCGTATCAGCCTCTTCATGGTCCAAGCAGGACAATTCATAAATGTCAACAACACCATTTATGGTCACTGACACCGCTTTCCCCAAGTTCTTAAATGTTCCACCTAAGACTAGTATAATAGCATTGAGCTTTTGTCTCGACACTGGCTTCATCCATTCTCCTGAGAGGTAGTCCAATATATGTGCCTTCGTTTTCTCATTCCCATCAGCTTAACCCATGCAGGAAGTAATACCCCTGATGCAGGAATGTATTCTGCGGTATCAACTTTAGTCCTTTTCTGTTGTTTTTCTAGTTTCAAACTCTTTGTTGGCCCAAAGTGATATTTATCTCCAAGAGTCAAACTTGTGTTTCTGGCTTTTATGTCCGGTAGCAATATTTATCAAAGAATCATCTTTGTCAACACCTGAAAAGGGATTTATCATCTCAAACCTTACAACATTCATGAGCCTTGTGACAATCTCATTTTCTTCAATGTCCTTCCTGTTTGTAGCTAGCTGTAAATCGTCTTCGTTGTTTAGGTGGGTTATTACCTTAACATGTTCACCAACTTTAGTCATGAAAGGTACTCCATTAACATACTTCTCTCGTGCGGATTCATCAAGACTGACTCTCTTGAAAATAGATGTTTCCCCTCCTTGTTAAATGTCTGCTCAAGTCCTAACTCTGTCCACGCGCCATTGAATGAAGCTGTTGTCTGTCTTACGGTGAAGTTGTCACAGGAAAACGGATTGTACACATTCGGGTGTGTATTTGGCAGTTAATTCAAAATTTCATGAAGGTACTGTGGGAGACATACCATGTAAGTATGATGCTTCATGGACACTAATAATGGTAGCATTTTCTCAGCTTCCTCTAAGTGTCTCTGCCAATTACCAGATCTTTATGATTAAATATAGCCTAGAACGATGCTTACCGCATCGATATATGCATCCCAGTATTTGGCTGTTGTATGGGATCTTGATATCCTCCATAAATCTTAGCAGATCATCCAATTTTTCTTCACCTGGATCTTTTGCAAACTCTGCCAATGGTGAAGATAGACCATTTGGTATTTCGATATCATCTTTCTCCAGCATCCACTGTTCAAATTCTTCCCATTTCAATGAAAACATTGCAAGAGAATGACACAGACCCATCTCGTGATAGTATTTACCAGCCAGTACTTTGTTTGCTGGTCCTTTCTTGCATAACTCAGCCTTCTCTATATCTACAATTCCGCTACCAGTCACGATTTTGCCGATGGCCCCCATGTAGTTCATTAGCATGTGGAATCCACCTAACCTCTTTACAATAGAACCATATTTAACGGGAATTTTGCTGCCAGACATTTGACAATGCCCTATATCGCTTGATCTGCTGTAAAAACAAAATATTCTCGGTTCAGTGCTTCTTCTGCCTTGAGAAAATAATCCAGTGATGCTTGAACAACCTCTGGTTTGGTTGGAGATTCTGGGAATAGTGGTCGATATCCTATCGTGTTTTACTCTTCTACATTGTACTTCATTTTCTGAAAGGTTTTCCATGTTGGACGTATGTTCAAGTCATCGGTTGGCATAAGGTTTGTTGGTATCATTCGAGACAGAATCCAAACCATGTTTGTGTCATTCAGCTTATATTCATTATCTTCTGTGTCAGGTAAATTTGTATCTGTCAAAAGCTGTGTTTGTCTTCTGTCTTTCAGACTTAAATGAGCCACATCTACAGTGAATGGATTTTGAGCTTTTACTGTTGTTTTCCTACCTTTTTCGAAACTTTGTGATAAAGAGATCTGTTTCTGTTTTGTATTTGTGTCTTGGTTATATTGGTATAGAATGTGTGTATTAGCATGCAGGGTTGTTCCGTCTAGTATTTTCATGAAAATCTAAATTGTCCAAAGGAAATTGTGTAAACAAATCTGGCAGCATATTTTCTGGTATGAATACTGCATTTACTTCAGTATTATCATGTACCTGTTCTGCTGCATGAGTTATATACCGTTGCGCATCGGTCAAAACATTTAAATAGCATTAAATAGCATTAACCGTGGCAAATAAAGCGTGTGGCCATTTAATATACTATCCACTATAGCGGGCTTGATTAACTGACGTTGTAACGTTATTTTTGTTAATTTTGAAATGAGCCGCGTTATATAACCACATGTCTCAGAGAACCATCAGATTGTGGTCCCACAACCAGGTAACCACTATAGAGCATCTGCACAAGATCACTTAATACAAACGTACTTCTGTTTACTGTACAGCGTACAAATAGAATAATGACGTAAATTTGCTAAAAATATAACTCGATAACACGAGCTGACAGCTCCGCTGACATCCCAATTTTAATTGGTGTGAAAAGATGGGGGTAGGGGTAATTTGGGCTCTATATCTCTGCAATGCTTCCACCAATTACATTAAGCAATATCTTAAAGTTTAGGGCATAGATATGGTATTATCCTGACAAATTCATATACAGACTAATTGAAAAGAGTATTTTGGGCATATTTCATAATTAACCATGCTTACAACAAAAAAACGAAAAAATCAAACTTTCAAGATTAAAGTTACATTTTTCCAAGAAATAATGAGCGTATCACTTCAAAACTTTCTCAAAACATGTTGTGTCATGTAATCTTCAATATTAAATGCTGATATGCTATATTCATTAGCGCTGACATTCAAATTTTAAGCTGTGGGATCCCCAATGGCAATCTCAAACAGAAATGTGGGCGTGGCCCTTAATATAGCAATATCTCATTTTTGCAATCCAGATATTTTTGCTAACAAGTATTTTCATAAAAGGAACATCCATGAGATTTACAAAATGAATAGCTATCAACTATTACTTTCCGCTAGGCAAACTCCTTAAATAATGGTAGTTTAGCATGTTGGCTCCCCTACCAATAAGGGCAATTTGTAATTAACTGTTTTGTATACCTACGTAACTAATATTACAACCTGGGCTATGTATTTGCGACAGAGGTGATACTGTCATATCCCGCATTACAAATTTATTCATATACCCTGGCAGTAGACTAGAAATGAGTTTGCATTACAACAATTGTCAGAGCACAGTTAGCGTATTGAACTTTGTGCAAATAGGACATTTAATATAGCTATTGGATGTCCAACTTATACATGTCAACATAGTGTACGGTCATGCTGGAATGTATGTTTGTCTATACACTCTTCTGCTACTAGTCTCGCCCATCCAACCTGTCATGCGGATTTTAAGTGACCAACTTTACGTGAGTTCATACCATGGAAGGAAACAAAAGAGTTAATTTATAAATTCAGCATACAAAATGATTTAAAACTAGAAAGAGAGCGAAATCTCTTTCTATCCATGCCCCGTCCATTTCTAACTAAGCTCCCGCACCAACGTCTTTCGCGTGTTGAGATCTATCTATATACGTACAAACCTGAAATCCAAAAATCCAAATTTCAAGATAACTCCGCAGGAAAGCCATTTAATATTTTGAAACTGATTTGACTGGGGCTGTTGCTGTATATGGCAGCAAAAGCTCCTAGTCAAATTAGTTTCGAAATATTAAACCAAATACTTAGTGGTAAATTGTAAATTCTCATATAATTGGATAACAGATCGGATGGCTCTATTAACACTAATGGCTGCTAAACTACTATGTTGGTGTTTGCATACACCATACACTGTGCGATTTGTCTTAATATGCTACCATGTACCGGGCGTAACATGACAGTCCTAGTATGCGTTGTTTTTCGATTGGCTGATACTTCCAACGTCCAAATAGCGACAACGTTTACACGCTAAACTTAATGACATGTTACTTTGAGAGTCTACCACTGTTTTAGTCAGCAAGTTCTAATGTTAATTTGAATATTTCTATTAATTTATGCAGCTATTACTGTAAATACATGCTAATGTTTCCTTTGCCAAAATAACCTTGCTGCAACACCCTGCTATAATTGAATCCAACCCAACACGCTACTACAATGCTGTTTCCTAAAGATTGAATGGTTACTGTACTTAGGAACCAGACAAGCCCGAGACAATAATAAATTAGTAAACTGATTAAGAATGTCACTAACGCGCATATGTGAGGCCACGTACATACGTTATCACTTCCCATAATATCATCATGTTGGCATCTAAATCTGTGAGAAATAAACAGAAACATGTGAGTAAATGAATGCACGTGCACGTTCAGCAGCCTCTTACATCAAAATGTGTGTATAATCAGCACGACTGTATACATTTCCACGTGTTGGCCAGTGTACGAGACGGTATGAGCTACGCAGATCGTGACAAATGAACACCACGTCCGCTACAGCTGGAGTCTCAGTCATATTCAGTTTCGAGATGGCGACTATCCTCAAATAATCAAAAACATATGATGAACATTATCAGCCAACCTGGATAAATGTTTTAGCTTATTAGGCTAAGTATGTTGAAGTAAAGCGAAATAAATGGATTAATTATATAGGTCCCATACATCTTATAAATTCTTTTAGAATGGGTAAATGGTATGACTTCTCAGGATATCAAAATCAGGTTATGGTACCAATTTGATTGACTGTGCTCATATTACTGTGTCCTTTATTAGTAAGAGCACCAATGGTCAGTCCATTTTAGCTATGCCCTGCCCATCTCTAGCCAAGCTCTACCCACATCTCGCTCGCGTTGGGATCGATCGATCTCTGAACTTCATGACTATCAATTTTCAGAAAACTGTACAGGTAAGATGTTGCATATTTTGAAACTAATTTGGCAGCAAGAGCACCCAGTCAAATTAGTTTCAAAATATTCAGCAGCGTGTTTATTAACTAGTAGAGACATACTATTCTTACAACGTGTCGGACTTTTAAGAGTTAAAGACCGTCTGTCATTACTCTGGAAAGGTCCATTAAGTAAAGCATCCGCTTCCAGTTCTACACATCTAAGCTGTAAATGGCATCGATTGATAAATCGGGTGGATTGGTTGAAAAACGTAATGTTAATCCTGTAGGGGAGTTCACACATAATAGTGTAATCTGCTCCTGAAGCGTTGCGCGTTGGAAAAATAAACGCGCATTAAACAGGAATATAGTCTCATTTAGACTGGAGCATTGCCTACGTCGTAAAGTTGATGATGATCGTTTATAGAATTCCTTATTGGAGCCACCCGCACTCCCGCACGGACGCACGCACGTATATACCTCACGCACGCACGCGCGCATGCACGCATGCATGCACGCACGCACGCACATACAGGCAGAGAGACACGATCGCAATACACTCAGACCAGGGTAATGAAATAAATCAGTTTGAAAAAATATCCCTTCCTTGTTGTATTTATCAGACAGACAGACAGATAAACAGATAGGTGAAGCAACAATCTACTTGGCATCGCACATATGAAGTATCTCGTTCTTTAGGGCATCCACGTTCTCATGCCTTTGAGTAATTTCTGGCTCGCCTTCGGTTTATCAGTGTACTAGATGGTGTGGAGATTTAGATCACAATATTCTTCATCTGAAACATGTCCATCCTCTAGAGCTTTGTGTACGAGAAGGGCGGAGTAGTTGTGACGAGGATCGGTCTGCATCGCATTTCCTCTAGCACCATGTGGGGGTGGGGGCTCTGGTGTTCCTCTCTTGGGAAATTTTGAAATCTAAATGGTCTCAAATGTCTTCTCCTGCATTTCTGTAGGTGAATAATAACTAAATTACATGCAGATGTCATTTTGTAGACCAAAAGAAGACTATTTTTTAGGATTTACATCTGGAATTACTGGCGTTGTTATAGAGAAAGACTAAATATTCGGGTGGGGTGATGTGAGTCTAGGTATCTGCGTAAACCATATATATATATATATATATATATATATATATATATATATATATATATATATATATATATATATATATATATATATATATATATATATATATATATATATATATATATATATATATATATGTATATATATATATATATATATATATATATATATATATATATATATATATATATATATATATATATATATATATATATCAGAGAGCCAATATTTGGTCACTCAACGGCTCTCGCCGATCGAGGTGACGACTGGCTTAACGATATCACAATGGCCGTGACTACGCGTTTGATTTGGGACACGACATTGACAGCGAGTGTGGCGGATCGCTGAACAGTGGCTCGGCCACCCACATCGGCATCTCTACCGAATTCCATGCAAATACCAGATACGATAGAGCCAGCCAGCTAACTCAATTCAATTCAATTTCTTTCTTTCGATAAACTTCTTTTGAAGTATACGAATACAACAATAAACAGTAAGTTTACAAATTAAATTATAATCATTATAATTATTTTATCATTATTATTTTTATTATTATTATTATTATTATTATTATTATTATTAATGCAAAATGTTCAGACTCCCTCACTGTTCACCCACGCACACGTATGCACACGCACGCACGCACGCACGCACGCACGCACGCACGCACGCACACACAGACCGCTTATCCACTGCGCTATTAGTGCAACTGGGCCCTCGACCACCAACGCTCGTGGGAAAGTTGATCCTGTACATCCGTCTGGACTCATATCCCAATGAGTGGTTTCACTCATCCGGAAGTGAATCCACACGGATATACCGAATCGCCTAATCTTTCCGGAAAGCACCTACCTGGAGAGTTGATTTATCAATATTATTTTCATTTAAAACATCTGAAAATTATTTCTATAAATTTACACAATGATATCATTTTCTTCCTGTTTTGATCATTGATCAGTTGTTTCATTTTAAATGTATTTGGGTGCAGGCGAAAATACTTTTTTATGAGTTGTTTACGCTCTCCAGTTATGGCAGGACACTCGAACAAGTAATGGAATTCATCTCCCATTACATTATCATTACATAGAGTACATATGCGTTCATGCCTGGGTCTTACTTGATCATATTTGCCAACCTCAACTGGTAATTTATGATTGGAAGTTCTAAACTTGCAAAGTGCTTTTGAAAAAATTTGTGGGAGTGAAATCAAATAGTTTTCCAATTTGAATTCATCTTTAAATATTCTATAAGTTATACACCCTTTACTATTGAAAAGTTCGCCCCTCCACTTTTGTACAAACTGATCAGTTAGTTGTTGCTTTATGACGAGTTTCAGTTCATCCGGGTCGCCTGGGTTTTGCTCAACCCAAACGTTAGAAAGACCCGTAGTGCCTAATACATTTCGAATATGGGGTATCCATGGCCATTGAAAATCGTCGTTTGAATACATTAGGCTCATTAAGTTGTAAAGTATATGTGCGATTTTTGATTCCTTTCCATTAATTATCCTTGCCCAGTAGGTGACTATCCTCACATTAATTTTGATACTGACAGGCGGTTGACCCAGCTCTCCGTATACCATTGAAGTATGTGTGGAACTCTTTAGTCCAAGAATAATCTTACAGAAACGTAAGTGCAACTTTTCTACCATGCTGATGTTTGCACATCCCCAGACTTCACAACCATACAATATTATAGGCATAATTAAGGACATCGATAGGTAGATGGAGAGCTCGTGCCTTTTTAATTAGGGCGAACATTGCCCTATTTGCCTTATCGTACAAGTACTTTATCGCCATTGTAAATCGCCCGTTATATGCAAATTTTATCCCTAAGTAAACGTAATCCTGTACAATTTCCACGTCTTCGTTACCAAGTGTAAATTTAGGTAAATTTCTTATTTTTCCTTTCGAAAAAATCATAGCCTTCGTCTTCGAAACGTTAACAAAGAGCTTCCATGTGAGACAATAGTCGTGTAGTGCATCCAGTGCATTTTGCAGTTCCTGTGGAGACTCGGCTAATAAAATTGTGTCATCGGCATAGAGTAAAGTAAAAAGCTTCAAATATAATTCTGTTTCACTTGGGTTCATTGATTTGGAGAGTTCTGACATACTTTGAAGTCCTTTGTAACTCATAGAAATTGTACTTTAAAGGTCATTAAGAAATATCGCGAACAACAGAGGGGACAAATTCTCCCCTGTCGTACGCCTATTTCACAGGTAAAGAAATCGGACATAGTATTATTTATTGTGTCTTTAATACAGGATTTAGCTCCTTCATATAAATTGAATAATAATGTAAATAGTTTACCGTTTATGTTATTTGATAAGAGCTTCATCCACAGAAATGACCTGTTAACTGTGTCAACGGCCTTTTTGTAATCAACAAATGTGCAGTATAAACGTTTCTTCCTCCACAGATATATATCAATTAGTGCTTTCAATGCAAATACATGGTCAATTGTGGAGTAGCCGGCCCGGAAGCCTGCTTGCTCTTCGCCTAACAGTCCTGACATTTCTACAAAATGTGTCAGTCTGTTATTAATGACTGTTGTAAACAGTTTACAGAAACAACTCAAGAGCGTAATACCTCGGTAGTTTTCGGGGTCCAATAGTGAACCTTTGTTTTTGTACAGTGGTAGTATAATACCTTTCGTCCATTCGGTTTTTATTTAGCCAGAACATAACATTACATTAAACAATTTTGTGTATATTTGAAGCAAACAAGTACCTTCGGTTGAAGCTTTGAGAAATTCATTTATTATTCGGTCTGTACCGCTGGCTTTGTTGTTTTTCAGTTGCACAATAGCAGTAGATATTTCTTTTTCGCTAAATTATTTATTTAAATACTCATTTATCTCTAACGAGGCCAAAAGTGGGAAGTCTAGTTGAGTATCGTTTTCCGATGCTTGATTTAGCATTCTGAAATGTTCTACCAAAGACTGCATCGGGATTTGCGGCTGCTTTTTTTGCGCTTGTGAGAGCGGTTTATTTATTATGTCCCAATATGCCTTGGGATCGTGATCTTTGATGCTGCGAAGTTTATTTACAAAAGACGTAAAATATAATTTATACTGCTTATTAATTTTTTTTGTGTAGTTTTTGCTCGCAATTTGTTTTTGTTCTTTCTTTGTTTCATATTTCTCCCGTAGGTATACTCGTTTTGCTTTGTAAAATTCCTTTCTTTTTATTTTACACTCTTGATTAAACCATGGTTTATCATTCTTTGCTGAACATTTTCTCTTCTTCCTTCCACGCCCTCAACACTCTGCCGCCTCGCCAGCTGTATTCAGTAATTAAAGTAACTTCTCCTACAATGATATTAATGTTTCCAATTGTTATTTCTGGCGAGTCAGCATGTGCGTTTAGACGTTGGAGGATAGATTCGGCATGTGCTGGTTCTATATGGGATAAATATTCTGATCTGTTGGTCTCTTTCCATCTCATTTTCGGCTCACTTACACTTTCTTCTGTCTTGTTTGTGAGCTCATGTGTAGTATTTGCATTAGACTTAAAGACAATATGTACAGGATTGTGCTTATGCGACAGCATTTCGTTAAAGTCTTAGATTTCAAAGGAATCTATTGAAGAGAAAATACCAGGTGAAACAATACAATAGTCTACAACACTCACCCCATTACAAGTTGTTTTTCCCACTTCTCTGTCAGCCCCTACCCTCCCATTAACAATGCATATACTTTGGTTCTTGCACAGTTCTACTAACCTATACCCATAATTGTTTCTTTTAGTGTCTTTGGAGGACCTTAACAGAGGGATGTCCATTGTTGCTAGGCTACAGCTAACCTTCATCTTAAGCGATTCCGGTACAATATCTTTAAGGATAGAATCAGGGGTTTCGCGCTCGTCTTCATCTACATCGGGTAGATTTGCTGTCCATGCATTAAAATCACCCATAAGGATTATGTCTTGCCCATCCCCTTCTGAATTCTCAATTAGTTCCTGTTCTAGTTCGTCAAATAGCGAAATATTTGAGTAGTTAGAGCTTTCTGGAGGTATGTATATAATACAGCAAAGCATATCCCGGTCCAGCAACTCTTTCCCCATCTTGAACCATAGACTGTTATCTGATTTATTTTCAAGTACGCTAATGTACTTTGATAATTCATACTTAACTAACAGGGCTACACCGCCGGAACTCTTAATACATTTTCCCCTGCTTATTGTGTATAATGTATACCCCTTTACATCAACATGGTCGTGTATGCTTGATTTTGCTTCAGTGAGACCGATTATATCATATGGTCTGATATACTCCTCAAAATCTGGGCTTCTTAGCTTTGTTAATATTCCGCAGATATTTAGCATTAAGTATTTTAGATACCTGTTTCAGCTATGATTTGTGACAAGTCCTTGATTAACATTGATCAGTTCGTTTGCTATTGTATTCGCAGCGCCAGATTTTGGGGGTATAACTCAATGGTACTAGCTACCACATCTGTAGCAACATAATTAAAAGTCAAAGCGGGTGGGGTAAGTTTCGTATAAACATGTGTAACCTTGTCACCTGAGTAGTGATTTATGTGAAAATCGTGTATACGATGACGGTTGCTGCTGCTGCTGTTGTTGTTGTTGTTGCTGTTGTTGTTGTTGTTGTTGTTATTGTTGTTGTTCCTGCTGCTGCTGCTGCTGCTGCTGCTGCTGCTGCTGCTGCTGCTGCTGCTGCTGCTGCCGCCACCGCCGCTGTTGTCGTCGTCGTCGGTGGCGGCGGCGGCGGCATCGTCGTCGTCGTTGATGTTGTTGTTGTTGTTGGTGTTGTTATTGTTGTTGTTGTTGTTGTTGTTGTTGTTGTTGTTGTTGTGACCGCTGCCACTGCTGCTGCTGTCGCCACCGCTGCCACTGTCACTATGCAGTGCGTTACAATTGAGCGTTAAATCACACATGTGTGGGCGACATGAAATCTTTGTTAGAGCAACGACGCTTCCCACATTGGCTGCGTGGTGTAATAGGGTACGCTCGTCTGTTCAGGAGCGTGTGTTTGACTCCCCAATCTGGAGTGCTGTTCACCATTTCTTAGATACGGAACAGGTGGCCGTTGTGAACGATCAACATATCCAGATAGGTGACGTTGACTCGGGGGCGCAGTTGCGTTCACTAGATGATTGTCTCCTAATATTTGTTTGTCCCACCAATGGCTCTGATTTTGGTTTCTGTCCACTGCATTTATGTACCACTAATCTTGTCGTCGTCGTCGTTGTTGTTGTTGTTGTTGTTGTTGTTGTTGTTGTTGTTGTTGTTTCCATTACTGTGGCCTTGACGGTGGCACTGAAGGTACTGTTGCTTGCTGTTTCCATTGCTGTGGCGGTGATTGTTGCCGTGGTAAGTGTAAGTGGTTGGGAGCGTTTTGCCTTTGCCAACGTGTTGTCTCCACGTTTGGTATATAGAGTCTGTTATATAAATAGAGACGGTCTCTGGTTAAAACAGTTCTTCGTCGCGTCTCGCCGCTTCCTGTCTTATTGGGTACAGCTCTCGTCGTTTGGTTTCAATCTCCTGTGGAAATTGCGCGGGAACACTAAATCTGTTACCACGTAGTGTCCTCGATGCTACATATAACACTTGCTCCTTGTCTTTGAAGTAGGTAAACTTCGCTACAATTGCGCGCGGTCGAGCATCATGGTATGCAAGTCGTCTCCCGATTCGATGAACGCGGTCCAGCGGGACCTCTTCTGTAATACCTAACTCGTAATACATGAATTCACTTAGCACTTGTTCTGTTGTTTTGTTAGGGTACTCAATTTCATGTATGCCATTAAAAATTAGATTTTCACGCATCGATCGGAACTGCAAGTCTACTAGCTTGTCTTTACAGGTCTGCGAGTCTCTTTCGAGAGCGTGTGTTCGTGCTTGTAATTATTGTATGAATTGCTGGTTAGGTTGGGCCTGTGCGTATGATTTTGTGTCATTTGTTCATTCTCTAGCATTTCTATACGTGTCTTCAGTTCTGTCACACTATGTTCTAAATTGGCCTTGTCAATTATCAGTTCATCGCACATTTCGTTAGACTCTGTTGCTGATTTCTCTGCTTTTGTGATTTTTTCATTTAGACTAACTATTTGTTCTTCGGAATGTTGCTTTTGGTCTTCGATTATATCTGTACGAGAAATAACTTTTTCCAGGCACATTTGCATAGTGTATAGCTTCTGTATAATCTGCGGGTCGGTGTTCAAACTCGGCTCATCGTTTCCATCCAATAGAATGAATACGATCGCTATGATCTGGCGTCCCGTTGTAATTATACTGAGTGCCCTTTGCGGCCTTCCGTCTCGGGCTTCCTATAGGGGTCTGATAAACGTCATTTTCATGACCCACTGTCACTGTGCTATGTACGCCTTCCTTGGTTGGGGTTCCATACGGGGTCCCATATGAGGTACCAATGGGCACTGTTTGGCTATTGCCATCGAGAAGACATAATGCTGTGGAGATTGCATCTGGTAATGATTGCTCTGTTGTTGAATGTTCGGTAGTTGAACAGCTGTCTAGTTCAGTTGCACCGAGCGCTAGTGGTGTGCTCTTCTTGCGTTTCTTTCCTTTACGATTGTTACTGCCCATATTTACCGTCTTGATGACCACTTGACCACTTGTAGCTACAGTTACAGTTACAGTTAATGTACGGCAGTTAGGACAGTTATAATGGGTTTTAATTGATGTTAACGGTCACTGGTTGATTGACGTTGGTTGACGCACGAGGGGTCCCTTACTCAGGAATGTGCTACTCCTAACAATTTGATGAATGCGCGAGAACAGTTCACATATCAGCGGTCTGGCAGGTACTTGAATAGAGTTCACTTACCTGTTTACTTCTTTGGAAGCACCGTGTCTGGCGTCGTTTGTGCTCTCTAGTTAAATTCCCTGTAAGCTTCTGGTTACTTATGAACACTTTCCACGGAATCTAATTACGAAACTCTTATTTACGAGATATTTACCACTTGGGTCGCCCAAAACCACATTTAACCACATTCAAATATCAGATTTGTATGCGATTACATATTAATGACACTGTAATAACTCTTTAATACTCTATTACTTTAACAACACATTGAAAGCTCATATAATTCACCTTTCCAGAGTACCCACCCATCATATGACGTCATAATGAACAGTGTGATGTGTACAATGACATCATAATGAATGACGTCATGAATGATGTCGATAAGTACGTCACGAACGCATATTTGAAGACGGTCTATACGTTGTTGTACAAATTGTTTGCTTTTACTATTTAAAAAATATTCTGTTGAATATTTTGAAACTAATTTGACTGGGCGCTGTTGCTGCCATATGCAGCAACAGCGCCCAGTCAAATTGGTTACAAAATATTCAACAGCTTCCCTGTATAGTTTTCAGGAAATTAATAGTTAGGGCATTCGGAGATCGATCAATCCCAACACGGTGAGGTGTGGGTGGAGCTTAGCTAGTGATGGGCGGGGCATAGCTAAAAATGGAAAGGTCCATTAAGCTGTGGAATGATCAACTTCGAAAGCTCATATCGGTGAGAGGTATGGTCAAGACTAAATTGCTGACGAAAGCTAAACTCGAGCTGGATTACTTGTCAATAGAAGGATCCTATCTATCGCCCAAGTATAAGACGTCATAATCAATTACGTCACTAGTTAGCTGTCGCCACCGTCAATAGTACGTGTATATATTTGATGAATGTACACATTAATCATAGGAAGAAACAAACGGCAGTCAAATAAGTTTCATATTATACAAGAGTTTACATGCGTAGTTACCTTGAAGCTTAGATTAAGTCGATTCAGGTTTCAAAGCTTGAAATCGATTCAAACACAGGTAAATGTGGGCGGAGATTAGCTAGAAATGAAAAACGGGAAATTGACTCCTCCACAGCAACAATTCCAAGTCAAATGAGTTTCAAAACAGTGTTAATCCATCTTGTGTCACCAGCGACTCAAAAGGCTCAAAATACTACTTATATCAATTTTTAATTTTAATGGTCAACATTTTCCATGTAATTTTAATTTTAGAAGATTATTTTTATAAATTTACCATTGGAATTTTGGCCGACCTGACCATAAAAAGGGTAACGTTAAGGAAAATTTAAATATTGACTTAGCCAGTGTCAATTTGAAGGCCAAGAGATGAGCATTTTTTACAATGTACCGCTGGAATGGCTAGCTCGGTTACCGAGCCAGTCATTCCAGCGGTAAATATTCAAAAATACTCTTCTCTTTGCTTGCAAATAGACATGCCTCGAGACCACTACACAGCTGATTTTGGTTGGTTTGAACTAGAAGGTCTGATGTTTGAAAGGTTAAGTTGACACAAGAAGGGTTAGCCCATGCATGTGTATAACGACTGCCAAAATTTTGGGCTGCTTCAAAGTGCCCATGTGTACAGGAGATATATCTTTGATTGAGTAAAGCTAGCTCTAGATACTTAATGATGCGCTATCCCTATTGACAACGCAAATGCAAATACAGAAAAAAAACTGTATTCACCATTTATCTTACTGTCAGAACAAATTCAAGACGTCGCTTTATAGCAGAACTTGCAAATCTTGAATATCCTTTTAGCTTGAGAAAAAATCGTAATATGTTTGCATGGTGCTAAATCATATTTGTTTTTTCAGTAACACAACATACCAAGGGGGTGATGAGTTCTGTAATTTTTCCCTTTGAGAACAGCAACAGGCCACTCTTGTTGCCATTCTTCTGTCATCAATAACCTCTACCATATGTCTTACCCGTCACTGATGGAAGATTCGCATACATCTCCCCTATATTAGACCCATGCTATGACAGTTATGGTAATATATAGATATTCTAATATTTACATAAATACAACACACTTTGTTAGCAGTAATTCCGCTGGCGTCATGATTGGATTACGCAATGGCGAGTTCACCAATGTTTTTGTGCGTCAAAATCAATATTCTCCATACGTTGCTGTTATTTATATAGTACCAATAATGCCACTGGGTTCTCACGATCGCGGGGTTGTATGGCAGAAACCCATACGGTGACGCCGGTGTTTCTTGCTGGTGGTGGTGGTGGTGGTGGTGGTGGTGGTGGTGGTGGTGGTGGTGGTGGTGGTGGTGGTGGTGGTGGAGCTCGTGCTGGTGTCGGTGTTAGTTGTAGTGGTGTTGGTGCTTGTAGTAGTGGTGGTGGAGGAGGAGTTGTTGTTGTTATTGTTGTTGTTGTTGTTGGTGGTGGTGGTGGTGGTGGTGGTGGTGGTGGTGGTGGTGGTGGTGGTGGTGGTGGTGGTGGTGGTGGTGGTGGTGGTCTTAGTGCTACTGCTGGTGGTACCGGTGATGGTGGTGGTTCTGGTGGCGGTGGGTCCCTTAGTGTAGTGTATTAGTTATGGATCTTAGGCCGTGCTATCACTAGAGACTTAATCAGGAATAACGCGATACCGAAGTATCGTGTTATTCCTGATTAACTTTCTAGTGAGAACATGGCCTTAAACCGCGATCACTAGGATCTCCGGATTTGGACTACCTGTTTGGATAGGAATGAGGTTTTTTAGGAATTAGATACATTACCATTACGGAATTGTGATTAATGAATTAGTCACACAATAGGGGACGCATCCAACATACAAGCGACAATTATGCGTACACGAATTTGATATGGAAAATCAAATTCTACGTAATTAATGTAACACCTTGAATCAGAAAAAACATTGGAAAAGTAAGCATTTACAATATCATAAATATGATTGGGTATGTTAAATATTTCGAAACTAATTGATTGAATGCTGGGTCTCTTTCATAATGAGATCGCCGTCACATTGATTTCAACATATTGGAGAGTTTACAGACAGTATAGAAAGGGTTAGCCAAGCTGTTCTCACTTAAACACAAGCGACGGTTACTAGATCGGTAAATATAAATACGTGAAAACATTTGTAAGACATAATTTGGCAATGTCTTAACGAGATTGTGGATATCACGCATGCACCCCCACATTACACACACCCTCCCTCCACCATCCCTCCACAACCACCACCAACACCAACACAACCAATACTAACACCAACACCTGCAACACCACCACCACCACCACCACCACCACCACCACCACCACCACCACCACTACCACCACAATAACCACCACCACCACTACCACCACAACCAGCTAGAAACGCATATACCACGGAATGAGTTTCTGTCATACAACCCCGCGATTGTGAGATCCCAGTGGCATTATGGGTAATATAACAACGTCTGCTGAATATTGACACACAGAATTGGTGAAATCCCGATTGCATAATCCAATCAGGATGCCACCGTAATTACTGTTGACAAAATGTGTTGCATTTATGTAAATATTAGAATATATATATATTGCCATAACTGTCATAACATGGGTCTAATATAGGAGAGATTTGCGCGAATTTTCCATCAGTGACAGGCAAGACGTATGGTAAAGGTTACTGGTGGCATGCAGATGGCAACAACAGTGACCTTTAACTGTTCTCAGGGAAATATTACAGCATGCATCGCCCCCACATTCACCCGTATGTGGTTTTGTAGGAAAAAAATATTATGTAGCACCATGCAAACAAATTATGATTTTTTTCAACCTAAAATGATATTTGGGGTTTGCGAGTTCTACTATAAAACAACGTATTGAATATGTTCTGCGCGTAAGATAAATGGTGAATACATTTTTTGTATTCACCTTTGCGTTGACAATAGGTTTAGCGCGTCATTAAGTATCTAGAGTAAGCTTCACTCAATCAACAATGTATCTCCTTGGACACTTTGAAGCAGTCCAAACTTTTTGAAAATCTTGTAAACATGCAAGGCTTAAAACCGTTTTGAAACACATTCGACTTGGAATTGTTTCTATGGATGAGTCCATTTCTCGCTAGTCATTTATAGCTAGATTTACACGTGTTCGAATCGATTTCAAGCTTTGAAACATGAATCTACATAATCTAAGCTACAAGGTCACTATGCATGTAAGGTCTTGAATAATTTAAAACTTATTTGGCAGGCGTTTGTTTCTACTTATGAATAATGTGTAAATTCATCAATGCGTAATATTGATCATGGGCACCGCTAACTAGTGACGTAATTGATTATTACGGCATTCTCTTATACTATAGATCGGGTCCTTTAATTGATAATTTATCCAGATCGAGTTTAGCTTCGTCAGCAATTTAATCTTGACCACGCCTCTCACTTGAGCAGGTTAGCACAGTTAGCTGGCTGCGCCTATCGCATCTGGTATTTGCGTGGAATCCGGTAGTGATGCCGATGTGGGCGGCCGATGTGGGTGGCCGATCCATCATTCAGATATCAGCCACACTCGCTGTCAAGGACTTGTCCCAAATAAGGCAGACACGTAGTCACGGCCATTGTCATATCCGTATGCCAGTCGTCGCCTCGATGGGCGAGACCCGTTGAGTGACCAAATAGTGGCTCCCTTGTATGCAGAGGGTTTACGCAGATGGATATAGTTTCGACCAGATATGCTCGTGCCCCTGCTACTCCAGGCTGGTGAGAACATGATCTCACTATCTCTGGCGGGTGGTTGGGTGCTATGGTATTATGTTTATTGGGACATCTTCAAAGTGGCACGACGTGCTACCTCCTACATGTGTTCCTTCCTCATCCAGATAGTGCCTCTCACAACTCGCTTATGATATTGTGTTTGATGTGATGGAATATCTGCCAATGGGTAGTGATGCCGATGTGGGCAAATGCAATTTGTGGAAAGCGATCATCACCAGTCTGTTCACTACTGCAAACGACCAGTTTGATTGCTCCACTATTAGCTTATGTAGTAGCACAGATGCTATAATGCTGATTTAGAGTGTATGCTCCTGCTACTCATAAACCTATCAACGTAATATCATGCGAGACATCCATGATATTCGGCGAGCTTAGGACATGATAGAGGGTATTCCCGTTATGCTCCCGGTAACGGTAAATGCCCTAAAGGATCAGACAATTCTAGTGGAAGTAGAAGAATTTGGCCGAATGCAAGGGAGAGCTGGTATCAACATAATGCCAGCATATGCAAGGATACGATAGGACTATTAAAGTGGCGAGGAATAGAAGAGCTTCCTGCAGGATAGTATGGGCATACAATAGAGACAGAGTCTGCCCACGGTCTCACAGCTAATTAGGCGATAGAACCCTTGGAGAAGAGACTACTCAGAATATCTTTGTCCAACATCCCAAAAATTGACGGGCATCAGACTGTGACATTCTCATTTGAACCAGATTCACGGGCATGCCTATTGCTTACGTTCTTCCCTGCTCCCAGAGAAACTTGCCTATAAGGAGGTTGAGCTGGTTGCCATGCTTAGTGGGGAGGTGGTTCTACCACCAAGGTGACACGAACCCTCGAGTAATCATTGAGTATTAACTCGAGATCGCCCTGGCTACTGGTTAAGGTGTAGAAGTACAAATGGCTTCGTTTTCTATCGGCCGGGACAGACAACAGCCCAGTTACGAGGCTCACCAAGTACATTGATCCGGCTACCACAATCCTGACGTCATCTAGCTATCGCCAGGATAACGAGGTTGGTGGGAGCCGTAGATCCAGTGGAGGTTGACTTTTTTTAGCACTAAAGATACTACTGAAATGTAACGGCAGGCGCCCTCCTACAATCAAGCAGCAGGGCAGTGAAAAGAAATTCGGGACTCCATACTGGCGTCAAGAGTTGCACAGAGAATATTCATCTCAAGTAGTATTAAGAGTAATGATTTTTAAATGTAAGGAGGTAGCGGGTGGGGTGCCCTAAACCTACCGAGGTGATGAATAGACAATTTGGCTCCGTATTGATGTCGATGACTATAACCCCTAACTTATACTATATATACCACTGGAATATCACCTATAAGGGTTATCAATTTACATTCATTATTGATGGATGAGTAGCGATTTTAAAATGCAAGGGCAGCATCCTACTAAGGCCAAATAGGGCCGTGAATCGAACATCAGGCTATGTATTGATGTCGATACATATCACTAGAATGGGTGTTTGAGGTTCAGTGGCATAGATTTAAAGTAATAACTGGGGTGGGGTTTGGGTGAGATTTGGAGATTCTGGGAGGGGCCATTAGCAGGGGGAGTCCTGAGGTCTCACTGAATGACGAGTAATTACAAGAAACAAAACATCAACAACAAAAACAACAACAACAACAACAACAACAACAACAGCAGTAACAACAACAACAACAACAACAACAGCAACAACAGCAACAACAGCAGCAACAACAACAACAACAAAAACAAAAACAACAACAACACGAATGCTTCAGAGATCCTTTCCGGAACTAAAAAATCAATGTTGCTGGTCAACAACAAATGATAGCATCAAAACATACAGTAAGATATAGAAAAGGTAAAATCCTACACATCCATGTCCATTGCATGTGTATCACATCAGATAGTGGATGCCGTGTTCACCTGTCATCAGATTGAATTAAATAGTTATGTTTCTTCTGGAAAAGATGACTTCGCCAAAGAAAGACAACCAAAGCGCTGTTGGGATGACAGACTCCTTCATTCTAGCTTGATCAAGATCACATTAACAGAACGAACGCCCCCACTCCCACCCAGTTTTATTGTACGTTGATGATTGGACGTGGTTAATTAGAATAATGGATGAATCCGATCTGTCAGTCAAGTATATGACATCACAATTAATGTTATCACATGTGTAGGCTGACGTCCTAATTATAATTGACAGAAATACTCCGCCACGAACATGAATTTGTCCGTCTTTTGTACGAATTGTATGTGTTTACTATTTAATAAACAATATGCTTAATATTTTGAAACTAATTTGACTTGGCGCTGTTGCTGCCACAGTCAGCAACATCCCCGGTCAAATTAGTTTCAAAATAATCAACAGGTCAAGTGTATAGTTACCATGAGTTTAGGATTCAAAGTACATATATCGATCCCAACACGCGCAAACCATGGGCGGAGATTAGTTAGAGATGGGCGTGGCATAGCTCAAAGTGAACTTATCCATTGGGATGTACGAAATGTACTGGTGCTTGATGCAAGCAACCCTGATTTTGAATATTACTCACGTCACCAAAGCGGTGTGAGTATTACGGTTGGTGCTATCTGTCTGTCAGTCAGTCAGTCAGTCAGTCTGTCTGTCTGTCTGTCTGTCCGTCCGTCCGTCCGTCCGTCCGTCCGTCCGTCTGCCTGCCTGCCTGCATGTCTGTATGTCTGTATGTCTGAATGAATGTGTACGTGTGCCTGTGTGCCTGCGCGCGCGCGTGTGTGCGTCTGTTTATCCGAGGCATATCTCGGGAATCCTATGAACTAGAATCACCAAATTTTACAAATACATTGATATTATGAGTGGCTAGAAAATATTTTAGCTCGGGGTCAAAAAGTAATAAAATCGAAGTCACTGGGTCACTTAGTGCATCCAGAAATACACATTTTAGCCATAAATCAGGGGTAGAATGATCAGATTCGACACACACATTGATATTATGAGTGGTTAGAAAATTGTTTAGTTTGGAGTCAAAAGGTCAGAAATTGAGGTTATGGGGTCACTAAATGCATTGTCAAGACAAAGCGCAAAGACATGAGTCATCATCTCTCTTGAGTGCATTCTAGTTTCGTTTTATGTTGCTTTATCAGTATAGATATATCGTTCATCACACGTTTATACAAGATATTGTTTGTTTTTAACACTATTTACATTGACCATTTACTTTGACCAAAACCTCAAGGAGATCATAGATAGACACATAACATGGAGCTGAACTTCTGCTTAAAGCAATAGAGTTAGGCACAGAAATTCAATACGCATCTCCATATCGTTAGGAGAAGCTGGCGAATCGTGTTCTCTTTATCGTATGATTACCAAGAAGCTGTCGCAGCATCACCCAGTCTCGACATTAAGTGTTATCATCGCCATCACCATCAATATTGAGAATCACATCTCTTTGAAGATTTGTGTGTGGAAAGTCTGCAATGTTCATTATAGAGAGGTCAGGCTGTCATTTAAATCATTGCACAAGTTAGCATGCTAATATGAAGTATTGGCGAAAGCAGGCCGGATAATAAATGAACTATTAGTTCCGTAAATGTCCAAGGCATTGACCTGCCTGCGTGGCAAGGGTTCATGTTTAGGGATAGTGGCTAGGCTGCGGGCTAGAGTATATATAGCAGCATAGTTAGTTCTACCAGCATCGAGCATGAACCTGCTTTTGTAGCCCCCACCTAAAGTGAATTAGATACGGTGAGCATGCGTAAAGAGAGGCGGCGGTGGTGCGAGGAAAGCTAACACTAGCATGCACGGAAATAGAGACAAATAGAACAAATTATCCTACAGAAACCCGTCTGTAGTTTCACGTCCACGACTGCTACGAGATAATCGAAAAATTACGGATTTAATGACTTATTTTCTGTAAGGACCGCCGCTGTTCATATAGCGTGTGGTGGTTTGCTTTCTGAACCCGAATTAGCCATAGATTTTGGTTCCTTTATAAACCGGACAAATTGTAGTGATTGCTCTATAATGAAATGAAAAATTGAAGGATGATGGCAATAGTGCGTGGGTGAATGGGCGCGTGCATCGGTGGGTGTGTGCGTGTACGCATGCGTGTGTTCAAGCGTGTGTGCGTGCGACCGTCAGAATTATCTAGTCCTGTTGGATAAAATCACTAATGTGTGAACGGGCTTTAGATTACTTTGGAAAATAGGTGAGTTTGAAGCGAGAAGATTGCTTTTCTAGGCTCAATATAGTATTTATATGTATTCTTACCAAGGTTTTCTTTTGTGTAGCTGAGACATTCCAGAATATTGGATAATAATTATTGTATCACTGTGCAGTGATATGGGTGAAATAAATTGATTGGGATCGCATTGTATCTTGAGCCTCTTCTGTAATCAACGATAGTATGTGCATACAAGTCTACCATATCTATGGTTTAATCGAGTCTGTTACAAAAGAGCATTTGAGTTTTAGATTGAGTTTCGATAAGATAACAGTTTTACATCAGCCATCTGTTTATTCGAATAATGTGGCCCAGATGTGACCATTTGTTACTATTTCAGAAGTGTTCGCTTAGGTTTTTTAACGTGAAACCCCAAATTAGAGAAATCGTTTACTGTGTAAGAAATATTAAGTTGAATATTTTGAAACAAATTTCACTGGAAACCGTTGCTACTATGACAGCAACAGATTTCTGTCGACTTTGTTTCAAAATCTTACTTGTGTGGTTCTGGGGAATTGAGATACTTGCAGGGCTCGAGAATTAGTAAAATATTGTGTTGCCCCCAGGGCAAGTATGCCATTTAAATTAGGTTATTCGACTACAGCTCTAGATTGCCCCATTTTTGTAAAGTATGTTGAGAATATGTATTGTTGTAAGCTACATTGACTACGCAATCCTTGTAAATACCAACTCAATCATCATATTAGCCCTTTATCTCTCATATCCGCCAAACACGCTTCTGCAGTGGTCTTGCGAAATGTCCATTTGCAGATCAAGAGAAGACTATTTTTGAAAATGTACCACTAGAATGGCTGGCTCGATAACGGAGCCAGTCATTCCTGTGGTAAATTTTCAAAAACAGTCTTCGCTTGATGTGCAAATGGGCATTTTCTATGAGAAAATTTAAATTTTCTTGAAGAAATTTGAGTGTTCAAGAAATAAGACCAAATTAAAGAATTAGTCACCAAAGTACATATACTAGACCCTGAAAATAACCAATTATCTCAGTTGTCCCCCAGGGCAACCAGTGTGTTAAAATGTGGTTGCCCTGCAGTAAAATGTAGTTTCCCCGAACCGCAGGAACGTGTATTTTTTGTGGCCTGACTTGGACTAAAGGTGTAACAGGTCTATCACTATCCTGTACCACGAACCCGGGATTATCTGTGAGGCCATTGGTTTATGTAGAAATGTCAGTTAATATTGCGAGCTGGCAGTTTTATGTTAGGTTGGTAATCCCATTTTAGCAATTATCGATCCACATAGCCAGTGAACCGCAACTTAATATCAAAGTTACTACTTCAGTTAACTTCTTGGTCATATTTTTCTAATGTACATCCCTTATCATTGATAACTCAGGTAGAATACCAGAGGATAGATACGTTTAATAGTATCTGTACCGATATCTACATAGATTTACCATGGAGTCGTCCTTATAGACGCATAATCACAAAATCCTTAGCCGTGAGGTTGTCATCGGGCATACCTGTTTCAGCAACAACTTTCTGCCAAACAGTTTTCGTAATAAACAACATGATCTCTTTGCCTTGATAAATACTCACTGTAATATAGTATTATGATTATGTTCGTATTACACCAATGGCAATCAGGGCAAATCCAATTGTCTTACTGGAACAAGAGTAAGTTCGTGGTCTAGCTTCGGGTAGCACAGTGAACTTAACACGGTTTCCTGTGAAGACAAATATCGGAGTTTCTTTCTTCGAAATTGGCCACTTAGAATTTGGCAATATATTTCCCCCACTGTTGGAGGAATTCGCAGTCAGCTTATCGATCGCGGGCATCTTACGGCAGAGTTTTAATGCTAAGGAAGCAAGCTGAATCATTAGCTTCTAATTTGGACGTCGACATCGCCGAGTTGATGTAGAGAGGGAGGTCCGCGAGTCCAGGATAAGACAATGGGAAATTGGGTTCCTCGTGATGTTATGTTCTTCATACAATTAGCTAGCAATCAAAGGCAGCAGATAAATGGATAATAATATCATGATTTCTCGTCATGGCTTTGAGGAATGTGAATAATATCATTAATGCCACTAAAAAGTGAATGAGTGAGTGGGCGTTGCGTCAGGCAGGGGGATTGGCGAGCGGGCGGGCAGATGGCTGGGCGCGCTAGTGGTAGACGGGTTGGCGACGCACGGGTTGGTGGGTTTACGAGTGGGCCAGTGGGCTGGTGGGAGGACATGTGGGCCAGTGGATGGGCGGGATGGTGGTCTGGGGGTGTGTCTAGGGCCAATGGGCGGGAATGCTGGTGTTTTCAGCTGGGTAAGCATTCGGACTGGCTGTTTGGTGAGTGGATGGGCGGATGAGCAGTGGTGTGGGTGGGTGGGCGGGCAAGCGAGCGCGCGGGCGAACGAGAGAAGCGAGTGGGCTGGCGAGCGAGCTAGAGGACTAGCGGGTTTACAGGGGGGGGGGGGTATGGGTGGGGAGGGCTTGAGTGTTATAGGGGCTGAATGTCAAACAGAAGGGCTGGCTCGTGGGCGGGCAAGCAGGCGGGTGGGTGAAAAGACAGGAGCGAGAAAGGGATGGAGGGGTCACGGATGGAAGGGAGGAAAGGAGGAGGATCATTGAAACTATAATATAGCACAAGGGCAAATACAATTTACGTGAGATTATATGTCAAGCACACACTGATACAAGAAGGCAATGGCTGGTATGTGTCGGTTTATCATGTAGGCGATGACACTGTCATCCAAGTCCAGAAAATGTAATACATATTGAAATGGATAACACAATGATAAGCGTACATTGATTTCCATCAAAGTCATTACACTATTACATGCTAATTCACCTATCCATCAATGATTTGACAGCGTGTGGGATGACATCATACTCAGTAAGTCATAGATGATTCTATTAGGCCCGTCTTCAACCCTTAATAGTCCGACACGTTGTAAGAATTGTATGTCTCTACTATTTAATAAACATGCTGTTGAATATTTTGAAACGAATTTGACTGGGCGCTGTTGCTGCCATAGGCAGCAACCGGCACCAAGTTAAATTAGTTTCAAAATATTCAACAGCTTACCTGCACAGTTTTCTGGAAATTGATTGTCAAGAAGTTAAGATATCGATCGTTACCAACACGAGCGAGGTGTGGGTGGAGCTTAGCTAGAGATGGACGGAGCCTAGCTAACGTTTCATTTATATCCAATTCGTCAATTCAGATGCGACTGATGCAGTTCGAAAACAGTGTATCATTACACCCTGTATTGCCTTGTTATTATATGGATGAATCCAATGTGTCACTCAATTATATGACGCTATGATGAATTGCGTCACATATAGGCTGACGTCACAATCAAAATGCCTAAGGAATTACGTAGCTACATCCGTAATGAACCTTTAAAAAGCCCGCCAAGTTTACGAATTTTGTGTCTTTAGTATGCCTACTAACCATTATGTTGAATATATTGAACCTAATTTAACTGGTAGGCAGCAACAACGCACAGTCAAATTAGTTTCAAACTGTTCAACACATCACCTGTATAATTATGTTGATATGGGTCAATTTAAGGAAAACGTCAAATTTCAAACCGTTTTGATATATAATTATATGAATTTTTATTAATCAGAAGAGGATGATTTTATAACTTTGCATGCTTAATCTTAGTCTATTTCCCGAAAACTATGCCCTCACTTACCCCGTTTCCATCGATTCGGTTAAGACGATCACAAGGTATCAGGAGTGATAGTATCGAAGCTAACATGCAGATCCGCTGTACGTGATGCAAGGTTATCAAGAGTATATATAAGGGCAATTAATGAATAATATATCCACTTGTTAGCTGTAAAAGTAAATTGTATGAATCCAAATGAAAAATTCAATGTGATGGTCTTAACATATGTGACGGTCTTGACCTGAAATAACATAAAATTACAAATTTCCCTGATATTGTGCAATGGAAGGCCTATTGATAGCACAAAATACTTTAGTAGGACACATAAAATCATAAAGCATCTCTGATGTAACGTAATGGGCAAATGTCCATAGCTTAAACATAAGGAACGTAATTGTCTTAAGCTGTCATTTTGTTTTCCTCAGTGGATGCAATGATGCTATGCTTATCAAAATAGACTGCCATTCTAAATATTAAAATGTATTATAGGAATGCATAAATGCATTTTGGAAAGCTAGGGCAAGCGTTAGGGAAAGCGTTCGGTCTTGACATCTAAGCAATATACTTTTCAAAGTAACATGGTTCAGGTATTACATTTTGCTCATATAGTTACATTGTTTTGTTGTGTTCATTGTTACAAGATAGTGTTACAGGAGAGCTATGGGCGGGGCCACACCTCTATTAGAGTGATTGCCATATATATTACAGAATGAGTATGTTCATGGGTTGTGAAGGGCTTGACAAAAACTTCATGAGTTTTTGAAAATGTTTTAGTCTACCGCGAATTTTACAATGGTAAGAAATCTTACAGCCTCTGTTTGGTCATTCCCACATACATAGCACTGGTTATTGTGACATTATGGTTTACGAAAAATGCTGATTATATCATTTACAAGTTTTTATGTCTTAGTTTTTGACATGGCATTTTTGTGGCGTTGACATGATTCACAAGTGATTCTCACATTCTATTTAAGCACCCACATTGCTTTTATATATGTATAAATAATTATAGTTGCCACTACTGAAAATATCTTAATAATAAATAAATTCGTTGGTACAAGGCAATTATTTTCTGACAAAGACCTCTGACATCATGCGGTACGTTTTCCGGAAATTGATCCAAATAAGGATTCTGGGAATTCACGATTCGATTGATGCCAACACAGGCACATCATTGGGCGGGCTGAGTTATAGATGGGTAGGGCATAGCTAAAGGTGAATTCATCCATTGATGCCGATGCTGGTTATACTGAGTTTGTATTGAAGTTCAAATAAGATGAACTATGGTGAGAAACTTTCAAGAATATTTGAAGATTTTTAACGACCATTTATAAATAAATTGAAATTTGAAGAAATGTATTGCTTGGTTTGTCTTTATATTTTCTTGATCAGAGTCCCTGGTAGTGAAGCGATACGTGACAAAAATAGTTAAAGGATAACTAACCTCATCTCTTAATAGCTATTCAGGTGGTCTTATATGCCACTCGTAAACTATGCAGGTAGTTTTAATCTTTTTATCATGCCGCTAAAGAAATGTAGTCAGACTTTAGTAGCTAAATTCATTGTCTTGCACTACGAGCATGCTTGCGTGGAGTTTGGCGCGTTATAAATTCACTTATTATTATTATTATTAAATGCTGCTAGTTCCACAGCCTATGATGGCTGTCATAATTTACTTTTCAACCAATCAGAAAAAGTCGAGTGTGTCTGCCTTAGGACATACGTTCAGTCATAGAGGTGCCAGCCATAGTTTGGCAATCTGGTATAAAAGCTATCATATAGGTAAGCTGTTGAATATTTTGAAACCAATTTGAATGGAAGTCGTTGCTGCCATAGCAATATTCAACGAGATGTGTATTACATAATAAACAATGTTGCACTTATATGACATCGCACACTGTTGCTTGAGGAGACAAGATAGTGGCGATCACTGTTCAACATTTACGCGATATTACAAAGCAGATAATTGTGATACAGATAAGGGAATGTGACAGGGTATGAATGATATATGGAATCTATAAACCATAATCTATCGGTGCAGTATAACATTCGAGATGAGATTAGCATCCCTTTAATGGCATTTGGTAAGGAAATCACCATAAGCAACGTCACAATTAGAAATTGCATCTTATAGTATGGATTGTTTTCCAAGCTCGTTGCCATTTCATATCAAATTTATTACCCTCATTTATTAAGATCTCATTTGCGAAATCAAATTCCGATTGAGATACTATTACGGTCGTGTGATAAATTTAATAAGAAATGGCAACTCTATCTGTGACGTGTTTTGATTTCTCATGCGTAGCTCATACTGGGATACTCTTCAATAAAGTCAATTGATAAATACACATTTATCTATGTTCCGCCCATCTCGATCTAAGTTCCACCTATGATTTGGGTATATTGGGATCGATTAATGGAATTTGTTCCCTGAATTCACAGAATCACAATTTCATAGTAACTTTTCAGCCAACCTGTTGAATATTTTGAAACTAATTTGGTTTGGGGCTGTTGCTGTCTATGGCATCAACAGCGTCCATTCAAATTAGTTTCAAAATATTCAACAGAATGTTTATTTAATGATAAAGACATACAATTCCTACAACTGGCAGACTATTCAAGGTTCATGACAGACTTAGTTACGTAATTCATTGCATTTTGATTGTGACGTCAGCCTATCTGCGACTACCAGTGAATGAATCCTCGCTCACTCCAATACAAAACACATTTTCAAATTCGGCCTGAAGACAATTTTTATCAATTATTTGTTTAGACAGTTAGATATGTATACATTTTACAGTCTTGGGCCGTGTTCTCAATAGAGAGTTGATCGAGAATAACAACATATTTCAGTGTGGCGTTATTCCTGAATAAGTCTCTAGTGAGAACATGGCCTACGTTTCTGTTAGAATCTGCATTCAGTCAATTCAATAGGCGTTTTCTAATTTATAATTCAGACAAAAAATGTATCTGAGAGACTATTGATCCTATTCCCCGCAAATTTAAGCCAAAGGATTGTGCCTTACCATAAACTAGGATCACAAGTCTTTGGCAAGGATCTGAATTTGATAAATCCCGATTGGAGTAGATATCTGATTTATGATAATGTCATAATAATTTATCAACCTGATTTGGCTCACATATTTTCATCAGATAGGTCGGTGTGATAAATTAGAATATTGGCCGATTTTCCGGATTTTTTCAGATTCTAAGGATTCTTTCCGATCACATCGAAATATGTGCTATAAGTATGATAACACCCTTTCATGTGAAAATGTGAGCCAAATCGGAGCGGTTATTTCCGAGATATATACAGATTAAGAAGGTGATCCTATCCGGATCCAGGTTTCTTTATCCGGATAACGATCAACGTCTAGAAATCATCGTAAACTGCAAGTTCCTTCACTGTGTTACAATTTGAGCCAAATCGGCTCAGTCTTTTTTTAGACACAATCCGGAATAAGCTTTTTGTGACTGACTGACTGACTGACTGACTGACTGACTGACAAACTAAGGGATGTGATGATTTATTGAGCTATACCCGCAGCTAAAACCCAGGATGCAGATCGGTCAAATCTTAGATATACGAACCTCTAGCTCAACACCGCCCGTGCTTTGCGTGTGTTGGGATTGATTTATATACTTTGAATCCTGCTTTCCCAGAATCCCAATTTCATGATAACTGTACGGCTAACATGTTACCTCTTTTGGAATTAAATTGATTGGGCGCTGTTGCTGACAATAGCAACAGCAACGGCCAGTCAATTTTGTTTCACAGTATCCAACAGAACGCTTATTAAAGAGATTCAATTCGTATAACGGGCAGACTATCCCATGTTCATGACGGAGTATTCGTGCCAATTATGAGTGTGACGTCAGCTTAGACGTGACGTACTTGAATATGGCATCATATACTTGATTGACAGATCAGATTCATCCATGGGTCGTGACAAGGGTTTAAAACACGAATCTGGTTTTGGATCACGCGCGTGATTTAATCCTTCTAACCTTATTGTGCCAAAAACATTAAAATCATTTACTACTTAATAAATGTATTGCTGAATATTTTGAAATACAAGCCTATGGCAGCAAAAGATTCATGATAAATTAGTTTAACATATCTAACTGCTGGCATGTCGTATGACTGACTTGAAATTTAAATTCTAAAAATTCAGAATATACATTTTAATGAAGCCAAGAAATGGACCTTTCCCGATTTACATATGCCCCCACCCACCACCCATCCCGTCGCTAGCTAATTTCCACCCACACCTCTCTCGTCTTGGGATCAATCAATCGCTGCACTCTCTGAATCTCAATTTCAAGAAAGATATACAGGTTGGCTGTTGAATATTTTGAAACTATGGCGGCAACAGCGCCCAGTCGAATTAGTTTCAAATTTTTAACAATTTTTATTAAATAGCAAAGGCATCCAAATCGTACAACGTGTCGGACTACTAGGCGTTTAAGAAGGACTAAATCGAGCCATTTGTGCGGTAATTGATTATGACCTCATCATACACGTTACTAACTTATTATGACGCCATATGATGGATGGATAATCTGGAAAGGTTCATTGCATACGGTCTGGAAAAGAATGGGAAGAACGAGGGTATGTAAGCTTTGAGGTCTGTTTTCCTTCAATGTCTCGTGTACAGAAAACTGAGTTTCGGGCATTGTCTTCTCCAGCGTAAATCAACACTGATGTGATTGCACTCAGTAACCGTTCACATATTAACCCGTTAACCCCTCTTGCGTCAACTTAACGCTGTAATGGTCAAACTGACCAAAGGTCAACTTTGCAGTGGTCTTCAGACATGGCTATTGAAAGGCCTAGAGAAGAGTATTTTTTAAATATTTACCACTAGAATGACTGGCTCGGTAACCGAGCCAGTCATTCTAGTGGTAAATTTTCAAAATTACTCTTCTCTCGGCCTGCAGATAGATACTTACTAAGTAAAAACTGTAATTTTCTTTACCATTACCTATTTAATGGTCAAGCCGGCGAAAAATATTATGTGGTAAATATCTTGAAAAATATTGACCGTCAAAATGTTTAATGCGTAATTGATATTATATCAAGTAGTATTTTTGAGCGCTTCGATGCGCTATTGACACACGCGAGGTTAATGGCTAAATCCGGTCACGAGATCTAAATATGTGCTTATTGACTGTCTATTTGCAAGCCAAGTGAAAATAACGTTTGGCAATTTATCACTTGAATCACTTTCTCCGTTATTTACGTGGTATGTTTTCAAAACTAGTATTCTTCTGGTCTGCAAATGGACATTCCTCAAGATTAGCCTACTGCAGAGGCCGGCTCGCCTCTGCCATGAAAACGTAAAACACTTTCAAAGAGACACTGCATATTTTCACGCAAACAATATCATTTTTCAAAGCGTAAAGAATTAAACTATTTTTTTTATTCAACCCATCTTGCCCTGGGCCGATATCATATTGGTTATTTTCCTCACTCCTAAATGTGAAATGAGAGCGGTCCAAATACAAAGAGGGAAACTCAATTTGAGGAAGCTCTTACAACCACCAAGAAATGATAGTATTTCAAACACGACTAGCGGGTAATCCGCATACAGGTCGTTAACGCTGTAACGGCGATATTATGAGGTTTCGTATACTAAGCTTTTATACAGTTAACCCGTCTTGTGTCAACAGCGCTGCAAAGCGCTCAAAATACTACTTGATATATCAATTAAACATGTTCATGGTCATTATTTTTCAAGATATTTTAATTTTAGAAGACTATTTCTGTAAATGTCCACTGAATTTCTTTTCGCCGGCTTAACCATTAAGGGGGCAATGGTAAAGAAAATTAAAATGTTTAGTTAACCAGTGTTTATCTGCAGGCCGAGTTTTTCCGAGCCAGTCATTCTAGTGGTAAATATTCAAAAATACTCTTCTCTATGCCTGTCAAAGAGCCAATGTCTGAAGACGACTGCAATGTTGTTTTGGTCACTTTGACCATTAACCTGTTAAGTCGACACAAGAGGAGTTAAATGTGTACTTCATTTGTGCCATTTGATCTCTGTTGTTGAGTTGCATCATAAGCTAATGACGGGAAGATGATATCTTGACAAGCATCGATAAGTACACGAGCACTGTGTCACGGGCACTAAATGATGCGCATAATAACATGGAAAACAGAAGCGTCTAGTCAAATTAGTTTCAAATATTCAACGGTATGTTTATTAAATAGTGAAGACACACAATTCGTACAGCTGGACGGACTATTAGGCCTTTATGACGGGTTTAGATACGCCATTGATGACGTAATTTATTGTGACGCCAACCTACAAGTGACGTATTCTATTATGACGTCATATAGAGTGTAAGTAGATAGAAATCCCCCCATATACAGTATATCCAGGTATTCTACAAAAGAGTATCCACGCATAGGCATACTTCCGCGCAAAGCCACGAGTAAGGAGCAACGCATATCCTTAAACTCATGACACGCATGACTAACTGTGAAGCTTCTATTTCAGGTAGAAATGACAACAGTTAAACAGGAATAAGAATCTGGCAATAAATCGCAGAATGCATAGCATATCCGTTGGTTTTCCATCGCGTAAAATACGTTTCATTACGCAACCGTACAGCCACATCATTGAAGCAGCTAACTTATTAAGTATAGAGTCTCTGTATTGGCATGACCATAGATCGATAACGTGACTGGGAATTACTCCAAACGTGGGAGGATTATTTTGCTAAATTCAAAGAGGCTAATTCCGTAGAAAGAGACTTCGATATTTTCTGTTCAGAGTCAGCCAATTTCGATGTGTTACCCAAAGCTAGACCACAAACGTATGAATGGTGTTCCAATCAGTCGCTTGGATTGAACTTGGTTCATATTGGTTTAACACGAACATGGGTATAATACGATATTACACCAAGAATATATCAAAACAAGAATACCACGTTGTTTATTATGAAACTAACTAGTTTGAAAGGAATATGTTTCTCTAACAGGCATATTTGATGCCCACATTAAGGATGGGCATTTCGGGATTACTTATCGTCATGGCAAATATTTTATGTGGCTATCCTTGTAGATACGATTGCATATATCCATACTCTCGTGTACAAATTGAAACGATGAATGGTACTGCATGTAGTAATATACGACGGGAAGTCAACTGCCATAAGTGTAGTTATTAGTGGGGGCGTGGCTTGTTATTGGTTTAAAGCACTTGATAGAGCCTTACGGTTGTCTAGACGGATCCATAATGGCTCGAATGGCATTACCACCTTAATATAAATTTCTCAGCTTTCGATATAAACTGACATTTTGACATAATCCAATGAACTCACATATAAATCGCGGTCAATGGTACCGAATACAGATAGACATATGCTTAATTAGGTGAACTGCCGAGCGAGTTCTGGGATCGTTTTTCACACTAGCGAATTCTATCTGGACCTGGGATCTTCTGATTAAACTTGTGAGCTGAAAATTAAAACCAGGCCCATGGTTCACGATTAAACTTGTGAGTTGAAAGTGAGAGCCATGGTGAGGAATGATTGCAGGGTATTTTTTACCTTGTAATTTAGATTCCGGGAATTCTGGGAGCTTAAATAGAAATGTGAGTGTCATAGCTAGAAATGTGAGTGGCATAGCTAGAAATATGAGTGGCATAGTTTGAAATGGGAGTGGCATAGCTAAAAATGGGAGTGGTACAGCAAGTAATATGAGTGGCATAGCTAGAAATGGGAGTGGCCTAGCTAGAAATGGGCAAGGCATAGCTAGAAATGGGAGTGTCATAGCTAGAAATGGGCATTGCATAGCTAGAAATGGGAGTGGTATAGCCAGAAATGGAAACGGCAAAGCTAGAAATGGAAAGGGATGGCTAAAAATGGGAGTGGCATAGCTAGAATGGAAGTGGCATGACTAAAGATGTGATTGGCATTGCTCGAAATGTGAGTGGCGTGGCTAGAAATGTGAGTGGCATAGCTAGATATTGAAGTGGCATAGATGGAAATGGGAGTGGCATAGCTAGAAATGGAAGGAGCATAGCTAGAAATGGGAGGGAATGGATAGAAATGGGAGAGGCGTAGTTTGTTCAAAACGAAGTCACGCATAATACTGGCAGTTAACTCACTGAAGCATGAGTTCACGCGATTCCTCATTAGGAGGCGATTCTGATAGTTAGGACAGGGCATTGCATATTGTAAAGCAAGGTTAACAAGTTCTCTCAAGATATTAAATCTAGAATGAATGTGAAATCGCATCAAACATATCAAATGGCACCAAAAACATGTTGTGGACAATGACGAAAATTCGCAACAATAGGGCAGATGGATATTCCTACAAGCACCGACGATGATAAGCTAGCGTTTGTAAGCAGCACAGCAAGTGAATGGACCTTTTCAGCGTATCCATCCATCATATGACCTCATAATAAATTACGTGACGTGTAGGCTGACGTCATAATCATTACGTCATGCATGACTCGATTTAGTCCGTCTTAAACGCTTAATAGTCCGACACGCTGTACTAATTGTAGGTCTTTGCAATTTTATAAACATGATGTTGAATATTTTGAAACTAATTTGACTGGGCGCTGTGGCTGCCATAGGCAGCAACATCACCCAATAAAATTAGTGTCAAAATATTCAGCAGCTTACCTGTATAGTTTTCTGGAAATTTATAGTCAGGGATATCAGGGATCGATCGATTCCAACACGAGCGAGGTGTGGGTGGAGCTTAGCTAGAGATGGACGTAGTTAAAACTGGAAAAGTCAATTAGTTAGGGAAATGAACAAAACGAGAAAGCATTGGTACAAGGAAGGCAAACATTAGCCTGTGTGCAATTTATCCTACAAAGGGGTGTATATAATGATGATGTCCAAGACTGGTAAGAGATAATCGAAAAAATTATTGATTTGTTGATGCACTTCCTGAAAGGACCACTTTGTAGTCAGATCTTCTATTGCCACTCGATTTTGGTCATTCCATAAACAGGAAAATTGTAGTGATTACTCTATAATGAAAAGAAAATTGGTCAATTAAGCTAGGAGGCATTGCGAGGCGCGTGTGTGTGTGCGTGCGTGCGTGTGCGTGTCGTCGTTTGGTCGTTCGTGCGTGCATGTCTGAGTGCGTGCGCGCTAGCGCGAACTGCAGCCGAAATGTATAATGGGTCACGTGTTTTTGAAGACGCATTGCTTTGAAAATACTAGTTTTTAAAACATTATCAATTTTAATGGCCAAAATGCAGTCAAATAAGAAACAAGCAGTTTTCTTACAAATCAGTTGGCCTTAAAATTATTAGTGGGTGATCGTAGCCAGTCAAATGTATTTCCAATGAATTTCACTCAGCATGGGTTGACTAATCAATGGAACTTTCCAGTTTATTCATTCACCAGATGACGTCATAATCAACGTGAGGTGTAGGCTGACGTCATAATCAATTACGGCATGAATCACGTCTTAGTCCGTCTTAAACGCTTAAAATTCCGACACGTGGTGCGAATTGTATGTCTTTACTATTTAATAATGACGCTGATAAATACTTTTACAATAATTTGTCTGGCCGCTGTTACTGCCATAGACAGTTTTGTAGAAATTGATAGTCAGGGAGTTAAGAGTTCGATCGATCCCAATACGAGCGAGGTGAGAGTGGAGCTTAGCTAGGGATGGGCGGGGCTTGGCTAAATTTTGAACGGTCCGTTAATAGTGTAATCACTGTATCGAATAAATAATGTACGTGGTCTCTCACCTGGAAACTAAATTTGAAATACACAGAATTGGAAATGCTTTCATAGATTTCATTTCGTTATATTATTGAGATAGTTTTGTTGTTTTTTATAAGAATATAGAATCGCTTTAGAACATGGATGCAAATGCGGGTTGCTACTATTGTTTCTCTATAACTATATCAGGAAGCACTAAATCAACTGGGTGTGAAAATAGTATACAGGTTCTTCAGCTGTTCCATTAAGACGCCAAATGTATTCCAGTAAACTGGCGCTATTGTAATTTGTTGTCTCGCTCCGTGACATAAAGCCAGGCCGGCACTTTTGCAATAAGTCATTGTATAATTGTCATCGCGCCTGCCTCTGACAGTAACATCTTCCAGTCATACATAATCTAAAACAACGTCATATTTGTGCCTTGCGATACCGTGATCTAGATGATAAGAAGATCTAGTCTAAGGGCAATGATTTAACTGAAAACACGCGCTAACCTTACTGATCCCAGGAAGTCATGTACTGTTCATTCGCTTTGACAAGTACAAGTATAGCTGAAGATAATCATGTTGAGTTATTGAATATTTGAATTAAGTATGTCTTTGCAACTCGCAATAACAGATGAGGTTACATAGAATGCACCTGTCCAGTGTATCCATCCAGCTCATGACGTCATAATCAACTACGCGACGTGCAGGATGACGTCATAATCAGTTACAGCATGCATGACTCCATCTAGTCAGTAATAAACGATTAATAACCCGACACGTTGTATGAATTGTATGTCTTTGCTATTTAATAAAGATGATGTTGAATATTTTGAAACCAATTTAACTGGGCGCTGTTGCAGTCATTGTTTCAAAATGTTCAACAGCTTACCTGTATATTTTTTAGAAAATTGATAGCCATGGAGTTCTGAGACCGATGGATCCCAAAACGAGCAAGGTGTGGGAGGAGCTTAGCTAGAGATGGGCGAGGTATAGCTAAGACTGGAAAGATCCATTGATGATAGAATGATAACTCTCCATATTAACCATCTTGTTCCAACTTGACCATTTAATGATCAGTCCAGCCAAACGACTTCTGCAGTGGTCCTGAGGAATCTCGATTTGCAGGTCAACAGAAGACTAGTTTTTGATACTATTACCACTGGAATGACTAGCTCAGTAACCGAGCCAGTCGTTCCAGTGGTATATTTTTAATACTCGTCTCTTGATCTGCAAATGGGCAATGGCTAAGTAAAAATTGAATTCTCTTGACCATTACAACTTTGGATGGGTAAGCCGGCCAAAAAGGAGCCTCTTCAGTGGTCTTGATGAATGGCCATGCGCAAGAAAGCAGAAAGCTATTTTTTACAAATTGCAGAGGTAAATTTACATGAATAGTCGTATCTTGTCTGCAAACATTTTAGGCGTTGTTGGCACAAGAGGGCCTGAATCTATCATAGCAGCTAGCAGCCTTTCCACATTAAAATAGCATAGACTCGTTCCTTTCTCTTGCGTACTTCTTTTCTTTTACTTTTTCGTATCTTCATGATTATTGATATTATTCTAATTATGATAGTATTACGCCAAAATAGATCAAGATCTATCCAATTGACTTATTGGACCAGACATTCGTACATTTGTGGCTCAGCTTTAGCTTTGGCATAACGAACTTGACACGGCTGTCTCTGAAAGGGAAATATTCGAGTCTCTTTCGTAGAAATTGGCCCCTTAGAATTCGGCAATATAATTCTCCCACTCTTGGAGGAATACTCAGACAGGTTATTGACTCCTTGGCGATGGCGGAAATTCAATACAAAAGAAGCAAATTGATTCAATAGCGTCTGATTGGGGAAATCCAGAGACCTAGACAATAAGGAAAAAGAGGTCCCCGCATGGCGATAAGTTCGTTACACAATTTTCCAATAGTCAAAGGCAATAGATAAGGAGATAATTGTTTCCGGATTTGTTCATCAAAGAACTTATCAATGTGCCTAATATCATAAACCCCTCTTATGTCAACAGCTCCTTAAAGCTCTCAAAATACCTTATAATGTACCAAGATTTTTCAGGAAAATTGAAATTTTTTACTCATCTGCTGGCTAAAAGAATGTGGTTTTGTAAACTTACCACTGGAATTTAGGAAAATAGTTTTCAAGAGCGTGTTTTAGCTGGCGTGACGATTAAATGGTCAAGTAAATCAAACTTTCGCTTTTTTTAATTTTACCACTGGAATGGCTGGCTCGGTTACCGAGCCAGTCATTTCAGTGGTAAATTTTAAAAATAGTATTCTCCTGGCCTGCAAATGGACATTCCTCAACAACCACTGCAGAGGTTCTGTTTGGCGAATAAAAGGTTAAGATGTACCAAGAGGGTTCAAGGTCATCACTATAAATTGAACACGTTAAACTTACGTTTGTAGTATGTACATACCAGTCGTGAATTGTGCTGTCTTTAATTGTGCTATCTTCAATGCACGTGGATGAGCAGGTTGAGTGTGTTCGATCATGCACTGTGTGCAATTAATGGCGATTGAGTGGGGATGGATGGATGGATGGATGAATTGACGAGCGAATGAATAAATGAATTAATTACTGAATGAATGGATAGATGAGTGGATGGATGGATGGATGGATGGATGGGTGGGTGGGTGGGTGGGTGGGTGGGTGGGTGGGTGGGTGGGTGGGTGGGTGGGTGGGTGGGTGGGTGGGTGGGTGGGTGGATGGATGGATGGATGGATGGGTGGATGGATGGATGTGGCATCAGTGTTGCGCCCATTGCGTCTTGGCAAATGTTTTAACATTTGGGATTTCTGCGCATTTTAACAGAATTTTTTTAGTATTTATACGTACGAAATTGGTGTACAGTAAGCTCAGAATGTAAACATAAAAACTCATTTTGAAAAACAATGTTTTGGACTAATGTCAGAGTGACCTTAACTGTTCAACATAATGTGTATTGTTCTGGTAACTGCTAGCATGTAACTAACAGTAAATACAGAGCTTCCCTAAATAAGAAAACATGTTTCGAGAGAGCTTTGATCGGTAGAAATGCATGCATTCGATCTTAAAATTATAAGAACACGGAGAGCTTCGTGCATTTAAACTTTTAATAGCTACATTTGGTCAAGAAAATCAAAACATTTGCTTATTGAAAGTCCTTTCGATGGCCAAGGGAAGACTATTTTTGAAGATTTACAACTGGAATGACTGGCTCGGTTACGGAGCTAGGCATCTCAATTGTACATTTCCAAAGATAGCATTCTCTTAGTCTGCAATTGGACATCCCTGAAGACCACTGTAGAGACCCGTTTTTTGGCCGGCGTCGTCGTGAAAGGGTTAAAGCTTTGAACACGAAATACCAGTACAAAAATTCGTCAGCAATGCAGGATCTATCATGTTGAATATTTTGAAATTAATTTTATCCGTGGCTGTCGATGGCAGATGGCAGCAAAGGGTTCATGTCAACTTAGCCTCAAAATAGTCAACGGCTTGCCTGTATAGCTACCTTGAAATAGAGATTCAGCGATTTCTGTGTTCACATGGTTACGTTACTCATTTTCGGGAATATTTTGTGTATCTCTTCCATAATATGGATAATTTCATCATTTTACTATGATTACAGACTCCGTCCTGTGCATGTGAATGAATATGAGTTTAAAAAGATTTTATTCACGGTCATTCAAAGTACATATCGCGAGAACATGTAATTTCTAACGCAATAGACCTTTCCAGAGTAATGACGTTATATGACGTCATAATCAACCAAGCGGCGTATAGGATGACGTCCTAATCATTACGTCATAAATGATTCTATACGCCCCGTCTTTAACTCTTAATAGTCCGACACGTTGTACAAATTGTATATCTCTACTATTTATTATTTAATAAACACGCTGTTGAATATTTTGAGACTAATTTGACTGGGCACTTTTGCTGTCAATTAGTTTCTAAATATTCAACAGCTTGCCTGTATAGTTTTCTGGAAATTGATACCGTAGTCAGGGAGTTCAGAGATCGACCGATCCCAATACGAGCGAGGTGTAAGTGCAGCTTAGACAGAGATGGGCGGGGCCGACGCAGAGCTAAAAATTGAAAAGTCCATTGGCGTAGTGAGTCTATGGAAAGAGGCTTCGTATAAATAGGCGTATAGATAGAAATCCTGCCATCGTCAGCGGTCATGCGTTAGCAAAATGGTGTGTTGGAAATGTGAATCGTTGTGTATGTTCAAATTACACGATCACTTGCAGTATGCTTGAAGTAGAGGTTGTAATTGAAGGACTAGAAATATGTATGGGTGGGGTCGTATGTTACAACTGGGTGGATAACCCAGCACCGGCTATGAGACGTTACGATACTATTCCTTTACAGAACTGTATCGGAATTTTTTCGATAAAACTGGTTTATATATCTTCTTGCCATCGATACGTGCTATTAGATGTTTCTGTTTCTGATCGTCCTTTTTGTTCGAGGTGATTATGCAGTTCTTCTAGTGTCTCGAAAATGTTCACCGAGAATGGGCTTCCAGGCACGTGGTAACCAGACCATTTCACGTTGATGGTGTAAGCTCCTGGATCCTGTGGATCGTATTGACACAGGATGGATCTGTCTGTGCGGGACATCCGCTGCATGTCAACTTTGAAGCGATCTGTAAAGAAACGTAACAAAGAGATATGTTCTGTCACTCGAAAATCTGACGTCATAGTCAAATTGGCCATGTATTATATGATGTCACAATCAAAATGAGTTAACTCGTTAAATCTGTCACAAAGATGAACGAAGTGCATGTCTTTGATGAATTTTCAATTTAATCATCATTCTGTGTGCAACAACATACCACAATCAAATTAGTTTCAAAATATGCAACAGCTTACTTGTAAACATTGAGATTTAGATTCCGGAAATTGAAATTTCAAGCTTTTCAATTCGACACTTCATAGGTTGGTGAAGCTTGGCTAGAAATCGAGGTGGCATATCTATATATGGATCAACAACAACAACAACAACAACAACAACAACAACAGCAGCAGCAGCAGCAGCAGCAGCGACGAAGACGATGACAGACAATAATGATAATAATAATTATAATAATGATGAATATGACGATGTAAACAAAAAAATGAGGTTAATGCCGATGGAAATGAGGACGATATTAACCACTATGAACGACATAATAATGATAGTAATTGTGACAATAATAAAACTGATCATGACGGTGATAATAGTACTGCTAATACCAAAAATGATAATAAGTTTAAAATAAAAATAGTAATAAGGATGATGATTGTAATGACGATGAAAATGTGTTGATGTCATTAGTGATAATGATAATAAGCGAGCACGATGTTGGTAATAATAATAATAATAATAATAATAATAATAATTGTGTATAAATGATTACAGCTGTGTACGTACAAAATAATTGTAATATGAAAGATCCCCATACGTCACAATATGGTGATCCGGGTGTAAATAATCTTGAACTTGAACTTGGATCCCTGTATCAGTTATAAGATTCCCAGATAACACAGCTTACTGGGCCCACGCCGGGCAAATACCGTGCCGCTACTTTCAGTATCGGTCTAGCATCAGCCCGGCATCGGGCCCAGTAAGCTGGGCTGTCAGGGTCTGTTTCTCCGTATACGTGTCGTTCCACCATCCATCCAACCCACACCACCCCCACTCGGACACAAACCTGAAGGGTATTCCCTTTCCTTATTAAATAATTTGACATTCATAATTCTTTAATCTGGCACGCATTGTGGAGGCAGTAAATTAACGTCGTCTCCATTAAGTAGATCATAGATTTAGTATATACTTGCTAGATCCCTCATTGTCCTATCAAAAATGGCATTTCATAGTTCAGTATTTTCTCACCGGATGTATATTATCCAAAATAATATGTTTTTGTTTCTAACATAACTAAACATATTACGTAGTAGAATAAAGTGTCAGATTAATAGAGCCAATACAATTTTATTTCTGATAAACATATATAAATTTGCGTCAGTTCAATTTCTATTCAAATTAACAAACGATAATTTTGTCATTTTTGAAGGCTATATATGCAGCTGATCGTCTGCTTCAGCCAGTCAGTGAATACCCGGACATGCGCAGTTGGGATGTACTGAACTCACGTCATCGGCGGTCGCGAGATCTAGCCTCATAGTGAGCGTATGCGCATGGGCCATATAGCCAATATATCCAAAAGTAGTTGTACCAAAAACTGTTAAAGTGTCATCATTTCAACCGCTAATTGGTTAGATTTTGATTCGGTGCGGGATAAGAAATGCGAAAGATTTTGGTTTAAGTTCTACTGTGGATTGAGGACAGATCAGCAAATCTAGTCAACAAATATACAAAATGTACTTTAACCGCTCTTGCGCAGCAGTGCCTCAAAATGCTACTGGTCAGGGTTTTTCAAGAAAATTATAATTTGTCCTAAGAAAATGTCCATTTCCACGCTGGTTTTTTGTAAATTTGATTGCTTTCTCTTGGCCTGCAAACTGATATTCTTCAAGACCACTGCACAGGCCGATTTTGATTGCATAGCTAAAGGGTAAATGATCAAGAAAATTCCAATTTTTTGGCTTAGTCAGTGTTCATCTGCGTTTTCTTTTTTTAAATTTACCTTGTTTAATGACTGGGTTTGTTACCACACATGCCTTAATTGACCACCTTCTATAGCCCCAAAAGACACAGGTATTGTAACCGAATTCATCTCTCGATCACCAAACATTATGAAAGGGAAAAGAAATCCTTAATTTTGGTGTGTGATTACGTCTTGTTTTACCTCTGGGGCCCCGTACACGAACGATCAATTGCCCAGCTCCAGCGCCTTTCGTTTCCACAATGAAGCGACTCTGGAATGTTTGAATAATCCCGTCCTCCACACCGGGACCGCTGACCTGGACTTTGCTCGGGTCAGGTGGTTCGATCACCTTAAGTGTGAATGGGCTACCTGTAGTGGAAATAGATAGATCTTGCTAAACTTGTCTTATATTCAAAACATTCATCAGGACAGTCACTAAATGTTAAAGGATTTCGTTGATATAACGCGCCATGCATAAACTATGCATGCTAGTTTAAGATAGTTAAGCTTTAGTTGTTCATATCTGATACATGTCTTTAGTCTATGAAGGCTGTCGTGATTTACTTACCAACTAATCCTAAAGAAGCAATGCCTTGGTATATACCCACAAAGCAGCGACAGCTTCCAGTCAAACTAGATTCAAACAACTCAACATGGTAATTAATACGTCATAAACGTGTTGCATTGGCACTTACATGGCATCACGCACAGTGGCGTGAGGTGACAAAATGTGAACGACCACAACTCAAAATATATCGCTTTAACTGCTTGTTCCTGAGAATGTGGTCATATTCTTAAATAACATATTTCACTGAGAGCTTAATGTATAGAACTTCCGCAACAACCACATTCAGACACGATGCTTGATTTATTAACGATAATGAAAGGATCTCATCTGCCACTCAAGTATCTGACGTCATAATCAAATATGCCACTTGTTAGTTGACGTCACAATCAAAATGACGTAATCCCGTCAGGAGATTGTTTCAATTGTATGTCGTTGATTAATTTACAATTTAATGAACATTCTCTTGATTATTTTAAAGCTAATTTGACTTGGAGCTGTTGCTGTTGTTGCTGCACATTATTTTCAAATATTCAAGATCTTATTTGCATAGTTTAATTGAAACTGTGAATCTGACAATTCAGGACTTAGAAATCGATTCCAACCCACGTCCAAAGCGTGCAGGGATTAGCTTGAAATTGGCGGAAAATTATTAGAGATGGGCAGGGAATAGCTAGAAATGGGCGGGAAAATAGCTAGAAATGGGTGGGGAATAGCTAGATATATGCGGGGAATGACTAGAAATGGATCACTCATATGGTTATTATGTGTACGATATGTATGTGTGAAAGGGTACCCGTGCATAGGCGTGTACAAATAGCCATTGTTCTAACTTACCTGGCACGTGTTGGCCATCGTATAGGATATGTAATATATGAGGATGCGCCTCTGATGGATACAGGTGTGCTGTCCAAATACCATTACCTCTATCTTTCAGAACACATCGTGTGTTCTGTTTGTAACGACCCACACATTTTGCAATAAGTTCGCCTGCAATTAGAACATCAAATACAGATTAATTATAGAACAATCGCAATTGCTATTGCCTCCATCCCTACTCCGCGATTATCATCGCATGAATCGTTCTCGCTATAGTTGTCGTCGTCGTCGTCGTCGTCGTCGTCGTCGTCGTCGTCGTCGTAATTCATCAACACCACAATCATTATCACTATGGAGCAGTATATAATCAGTGCCATCTCACACGTCAAGCGCACGCGCGCATGTGTGTGTATGTGCGTATGCGTGTGCGTGTGCGTGTGCGTGTGCGTGTGCGTGTGCGTGTGCGTGTATGTGCGTGCGCGCGATCACGTAATTTACTAAGTATGTAGCACCGTCATTTTTATTGTTGTTGCTATCAAAGTTGTTATTGTCTTACCTGGCCCGGCAAGTGTAGTATTAATTGACACTCTCATTTCCATCCCGGAGAATCCGCCTTGTAGTCCTTCACCTGATACGCTGACTTTCTCGGAATCGCCTCTGTTTGTGATGTTGACTTTAAATGGCGACCCAGTCACTTGTTTTCCGGACCATTGGACGTAGAGTAGGTATCCACCTATGGCATTGAGAGAGAAACGCAATGATCAGTCGGTAGGTCTGCCACCCTTCCAAGCGTCTCTTATCCAGGGTTAAGTTTCACCAACGCTTCGTCCGTGTTGGGATCGTGCTTTGATCGATCGATCCCCGAACGCCCTGACTATGAATTTCCAGAAACCTATACAGGTTGAATATTTTGAAACTAATTTGACTGGGCGCTGTTGCTACCATAGTTAAAACTGGAAATGTCCATTGACCATAACGTCAGATATTGAGTGTCATATCAGATCTCCCCATGGGATGCGCCTTTCTGTCGTGTTTACTGTTTCAATGACATTCAGCTATAACCATCACGCTTTAGTGCCAGAGGAAACGAATTTGACTTGGAGCTGTTGTTGTTGTTGCTGCAAATTATTTTCAAATATTCAAGATCTTACTTGCATAGTTTAATTGAAATCGTAAATCTAATAATTCAGGGTTTATAAATCGATTCCAACACACATCCAAAGCGTGCAGGGATTAGCTTGAAATGGGCGGGAACTTATTAGAAATGGGCCGGGAATAGGTAGAAATGGGCGGGAAATAGCTAGAAATGGGCGGGGATACGATTACGATGTCGGTCATATAACCACTCGTCTGAAAGTGCCACCATCAGTTGGAGCCAAAAGCTAATGGCTGCATTAGACAGGAGTTTATCATATAAACAAAGAACTTTTTAGCCAATTCCGTATTAACAATATGAACCCAGTTAATAATCCAACGCAGTATTTTCATTGGTTGCTAGCATGGGAAAGTAATTTCATAATGACCAATCACGATAGGACGGTTTTGTATATCACTACGCCGAAGTTGAGTCCTAATGGCGCGCTTCGTCGGGAAACGACAGGCGTGTGACGGCACATAGTGTTATGATTTTTTGCCAATGTATCTTGATAGCTATGGAAATTACTAAACTTTGATTAGTGCAAATGGTTCTCATAGTCCAAAACACAAGTACTCTATTTTTTTTACGCAAGACGTCCAATGTACTAGTTTCAGGGAGTAATTAGCCATCCTTGACGATTATGTGCTAATGGAAGATCTAAGCTGCTGTTACAGAGATCGACATTGTTAGAAAATAAGTCAAAATTTCAGTTTATATGATGAATAGAATATCAAACTTGCTTCCATTTAATATCATTGCTAACACCATCGTTGAAAATTACCCCTTTGCACTCGCTAACCTCGTGCGAAGTGATAATTTTCAAGTATGTAGATCACGTGTTATTTTCACCTGTTTTTTCTACAGTGTATGAACAGGCGTATCGGTCATATGGCAGTCGCTTCACCGAGACTAGCGCATCAGAATTAATACTGTGTAACTGTATATTTGGAACACCTGGAAATCAAAATAGTACAAATATATACGGTATGTTATTTGTCCAGTACTTTGGCCCGCACGCCCTCTTGTCTGTCTGCCTGCCTGTCTGGCGCGTGCGAGCGTGAGAGTGTCCGTGAGCGCTTGCAAGCCTGCATCCGTGTGTGCGTGCCTGTGTTGTGCGTGCGTACGTACATACGCCTGTGCGTGTGTGCGTGCGTTTGTGCATGCGTGCGTGCGGCCGGGCGTGCGTGCGTGGTGCGTGCGGTTTTGAATATCCTACTTGATTTGCATCAATCTTTAAGGCTTCTTACATGTAAAACGGTTTCCAGACCGCGGACGTGATCTGGATTAAAAACCTTATGGCTTTCTCGAAAACTACTGATCCGATGTGGCTCACCTTTTAGCTTACGAAAGGTGGTTACCATACATTAGGATTCCACAACATTGACTGTGATCAAACGTAAAATCATAAAAATCGGAATGTCCGAAAAATCTTGACAATTTTATTTAAAATGTGACGAGAACGATGGACAATGGTCTGTAATACTGAATGGACCTTTCCATTTTAGCTATGCCCGCCCATCTCTATCTAAGCTCCACCCACACCGCGCTCGTGTTGAGATTGATCGATCTCTGAACTCCCTGACTATCAATTTCCAGAAAACTATACAGGTAAGCTGTTGAATATTTTGAAACCTATTTGACTGTGTTCTGTTGTCAGTCAAATTAGTTTCAATATATTCAACAGCATATATATTAAATAGTAGAGACATACCATTCTTACAACCTGTCGAACTAAAGACTACTCTAATAGAATCATTTCTGGCGTAATGATTATGACGTTATCCTACACGCCGCCTAGCCGAGTATGACGTCATATGACGTCATATCATCGATGATACTCTGGAAAGGTGAATTGAGCATGAGGTACCTTTTTAATTGAGACCACCTTTCAGATTGTTCAAAACTGCACATGGTTCTTTAATATGAATGTTTGTGATGAATCCATTGCCATCATAGACATGGTTGCCATACGTACCAGGCCCCGCAAGAGTGCCATCTACTATGAATTTAGCGGGAATTAGCACCTTTGCATTTAAATATCCTCGTCCTCGTATTGTGACTTTGATGGCATCAATAGGATACTTTGGCCCTGGACAGAAGGCGAGGAATGGTGAACCCGGAACCGGGCTGTCACTCCAGTATACGTGAATATAGTGGTCACCTACATGGTGGTGAATAATAATAATAATAATAATAATAATAATTATAATAATAATAATAATAATAATAATAATAATAATAATAATAATAATAATAACTAGAACAAAGTTACTAAAGTAACTAAATCTGCGATGACCAGGGATTAAGGAGTATTATATGTCCCTCTTCTCAAATGATCATTGAACATGTCTGATGCTGATCTGATAAAAAGTATAAGTGTTGTCACAGTTCAAAGATCCATAGTTGAAATTCCCATAGTCTTACACAGGGAAAAGCTGATTTCTTGAAAACCGATAGCTTTGACCCTAAACTATAAAATAATGTGTCCTCATTTGGTGTAGTAAAATTTTTACCAAAATCAAGAAAAATGGCATTAAATGTCAAATAAAGGAGAGATTAATGAATTAAAGGTAAGGGAGGCAATTCATGCAAATAAAATCACTAATTTCTGTTTTTGGCATGAATTACCTCCCTTTACCTGTTGAAGATGATGAAGGGCAGGTAACTTATGCCAAACATGAAAACTGGACAGATTTACCAGTGAATGACCTTGACCCCAATGGAGATATTATGATTTACATTGGAAATTGTTTAGATCCTTCAATGTTCTAGAATCTGGCCTGGTTTGAAGAGAATTGGAAGAAAACTATAGGAGATGACACTTTTCCAATATTGCCCCCATGGGTTTACTATGGCGATATGTGGCACCCAAAAGCTGGGTTTCTCGAAAACTGTTGGTTGAATCAAACTTAAATTTTAAATTGATTACCAAATCAAGTCAATATGAGAGCTAGAAGCTCACCAAAATTCAAGTCGATCGGAGCAAAACTCATTTTGGTGGCCATTTTGGAGAAAAAAAATGTATCCTTTTTTTCAGCGCGAGTTCATTTCTGCCCAAAAAATGTTTTTGTCATTATGACCCCTAAAGAGGTCGCCCCGCCCTTTTTCTCCCAAAAAATATTTTCAAAAAAGAATTTTTCGAAATCAAAATTTTTCATCCTGAGTTCATTTCTGCAAAAAACGAAAACTGGTATTTTGGCCAAAATTTTTTCATGGCGGGCATTTTGAAAAAAATGTTTTTCGGAAACAAATCCCCAATGGTAACATCCTCAGCAAATATGGTAGTGATCCGTTCAAAACTCTGGCTGTAGTAGCATTCAAAGATCAATTTTGAAAATACCCATACATTTCCTATGGGACTTTTTTGCCACTCAAAGGTGGGTAGCTCGAAAACTATTGGGTGGATCCAAAATAGAGGTAAGAGTCATCGATTGTGGCATGGGCTCTTGAAGTTGACCAAGTTTGGAATTGATCAGATGAAAACTGTAGGAGGAGATAGCTCCTAAACTTTTGGGAGAAGAAGAAGAATAATAAGAAAGATCCTGAGGGGGCGGGGGGGGGGGGGGGTGTGGCAAGTGGCTAGCATCCCGGTCGCTAAGACGAGAATCTTATCTGAGCCAGCTCTTTTAGGTGGCTTAGAGCCTAAATAGCCTCTTAGATTTGATCAAATTGGATTAATGCTGTCAATTTTATTGAATTATGTGAGAAGGTTACAGAAGGAATCTTTTTTATCCGCCCAGTCTACCCATCATTGAATGTGGTTTTGAAAAACAAACAATCGTCTGTCAACAATGGCAGTAAAACATTATAAATGAAATCGACCCAGTTCTTCTTGAGAAGAAGACAATTCAATTCTCCAATTGCCTTAGCATTGGCAATTTTGGCGGGAAAACGATCCAAGATGGCCGTCAAACCCTTCGTCCGACGGTATTGAAAATGGCAAATTTGGAATCAGAAGACTCAAAAACCTATGTAAAACCAATTTCGGCTTCAAATTTCCACAAATAAAAAAATTCTATTTGGCCGCCAATCATGCTGAATTTTGATTGGTCGATGGCGGCCATGTTTTTTTACATATCAATTTCTCTTGAACAACCTGTAATGCGCTTCAGTCCCTAATCATACCAGCCAAATGTCGGCCCGATCCGTTCAGCTGTTCTGGAGAAGAACTCGTTTTCACGAAAACTAGGTCATTCAAGATGGCCACAGAAGTTTTTGGCCAATAAAATATCCTTGAACAAACTTGATTCAGCAGATGCCCTAGATGATATTTCATGAGTTTTGAATCAATAATCAAATAATAATAATAATAATAATAATCTGTTCTTCTTCGTTTCATTGCCACATCTGCCTTGGAGACAAAGTTTTGGTCATCTGAAGAGACGAAAACGCTTTGGGATTCACAATGGTCTTAGACCAGGCTGGGACAATTATAATACGATAATTAAGCGCTAGGATGAAAAAAAGAAAAAAAAAAAAAAATGAATTTTACTATTACAATCGCTACTACTACTACTACTACTACTACTACTACTACTACTACTACTACTACTACTACTACTACTACTACTACTACCACTACTACTACTAATACTACTACTACTACTACTACTACTGCTACTGCTACTGCTGCTACTACCACCACTGCCGGCACCGCTGCCGCCGCCGCGAAACACCGCCGCCGCTGTTGCTGCTGCTACTACTACCACTGCTGCTACTACCGCTACTAATACTGCTACTACTACTACTACTACTACTACTACTACTACTACTACTACTACTACTACCGAATCATAGAATTATGAATATTACACACATTGTAGATATCGGATCGTCTTATGGGAAGTCATGACCCCGTTGGACATCTTATATTTGCAAGTAAGACCTCAGTGAAATTCATATTTGAAAATACCAGGTGAGCTAATGAACTGAGTGAACAATATAGTAGCAGTTAGATACGTAGTAGAAAGATGCACTGGTTGACTTTGACCAGTGCTAGTGGTACAGTTTCGCGGAAATAGGATAGAAACTGGATCAAAACTGTAGCAGTATATTCATCACAATAAGTTAGAAGTTAGAATAGATTGAAATTAAACCAACGGTTCTGGGTGGGTGATATCTGTCAATAGTTGAAGATAAAAGTTGTTGCTGTGGGATCGGAATACACTTTTATAATATTCAGCAGTCATTTAGGCCGTTAGTTTAATAAATAATAGAGTGATAAGGATAGATGCGAATCGATGGGAATCGAGAGAATTATAGGAAACAGACTGACATGTAGTTGTTGATGGTCGGCATTCCGACTCCCTTAAGCAAGTACAACAACACCAGCTGACAATGAGATCATACAGCTCATGTGCTTATTAACGTTCGTTTCCTACAGGCTTATCCACGATAGGCAAGGGATAGGACAGAGGCGTTGTAGCGTCCTGTAGGAATTAATAACATAATCGAAATTTGTATATCAACTATATGTCAATCAAAGAAAGGCATGCTACAACAACACATTCCGTAATGTTGTTAGTTAGCTGACAGATCGCATCAAATCAGAACCAGCGAGAACCACTTTGCCAGAGTTGGAGTGTAGATATATCGTGTTTAGTAATGAATCCCTAGAAGAGAAGCACAGAGTTTGATTGGCCGAGATGACGTCATAATCAATGAGCATCTAGTCAAACTCTGTGGCAGAGAAACAAAAGGAACAAGGTTTCAAAGTAAAGTCGAGAGATAGGCGAGCAGGGATTGGTCAGGACGATCAACAAGAATAGGTACAAACTTCTAGGAAGAGATAAGCAGGGGTTGATTGGAGGCAAGAATGATGCGGGCCAATCAAACAGTGGTTATATCTACCTAGAAGGATGAAAGGAACAAAAACTATATATTACGATATATATAGTTCTATATATCGTAATATGTATAGAAGTTAGAAAAATATGAAGAGTATTTAATAGGCACTTGGTCTATTGAAAAGTTAATCTTCACCATCTGTGATTCCAAAGCAGACGTTGCTTTGTCAGTAGTGAGTCCGAGTAAATCGAGTCGTTGTTACGTTAGGCTAGCTAGATATCATATCGACCATAGTGTCGAGAGTAATCGGTAGTCGTAAGTTAGGCAAATTCAGAATTGAATAGTTTAGGTTAGGACCGTATTATGTTAAGCAGTATTGTTAATATAAAGTATAAGCTATTTTTCCGTGACAGTAAAGTCACCATTGATACTTAAAAGTTATTGTACAGTTAACTATAGAAATAAAATTATCCCCTTGTAAAATACAAGGCACTAGTTCGGTTGTTCTTTAGAAGCTCCTAAATAGTACGGAGAAACACCGTACCTTACTCAGAATCTTCAGGAAGTCAGATCAGGCCCAGTTACTTAAAATATCTTCATCTCATCTTTGAAGAGGCGAGCGGTAACTATACAACTGCAGCGGCGAGAAGATTGATTGTCGCAGCAATCATCAACATCATAAGTCTTCTCGAAGTTGTAGTCGCGAGCGTATAAATAATTTAGTAGGAAGTGATATCGAAAATCTTCTGTGGCGAGCCTGCCAGGATAATAGGAGTGGAAACATTGTGTGAACTGAGTGAGTACTAGACAATACGGATGGCCCAAGTAGACAGGCCAGCTAACATAGTATTAAAAGACGTAGCGGACAGAGTACAAGTATTCATTGATATAGCTAAACAATCTGACAGTGCAAAAGTGACGCAACACCGAGAATATAGAGACAATTCGTTAATCAAAATAACCACTGACATTAATTGTGAGGAGCAGCCTCGATTAAAACGAGTCATAATCTGTTTATACTATCAGTGAATAAACACTAAATAAACAATACATAATGGCGACACCAGGTCCAGCGGGTCCCGGCATACCACCAATGGGGGAACATGAAAGGCATCCTGAGCTACGGGTGGAAACGGTACCAGCCATGCATGTGATGGGCACCGCAATGGCGGGTACCATCGTACAAAGCAATGTTAGAAGGGATGCGGACCGGGTCCATCGGGAAGAAGTAAGGGAGCTGACCCAGCGAATACAACCATGCGACGGGCTCACCCCGGAGCAGGTGCGGCAGTTCCTGGACGAGGCTCATCGTGTATGGGTAGCGATGGAAGGGAAGCTGGAGGGAATACCAGCGTACATAGTGACGCGTGCTTCTCGAGGGCAACTGTCGAGAGCGCTAGACTATTATTTGGTTGGAAAGAATAGGGATGACATTACCTTCGATGAGTTAAGAACATACATCTCAGAGAATTTCATCTCCGCCAACGAGGGCGAAAGAATTAAGTATGACCTCGAGGGGGTGCGCCAAAGAAGAAATGAGACTATCACCGCCTTCAACAGAAGGTATCGTGAGTTGGCCAGCCGGGCGTATCCCGTCACCAATACGGATAATCAGAGGACGATACTAGGGGTATACATCAAGGCCCTTAGTGATGTTGCACTGGGAAGAAGGATAGTAAGGAAGAAAGCCACCACTCTTCAACGAGCGATCGAGATCGCGGAGGAAGAGGCAAATTGCAATGATTTGCTGAGGGCAATGCGAATAGATGATCGTAGAGAAACCGACATGGAAGTGGGGGTGCAAGACATGGAGGAGGGAAAAGATGTATGGGCCATAATAACTGGTATGAAGTGGCAGATCGCCCAGCAGATGAGACTAATCGAGAGATTGTGCAGTACGGTGGAGGCTTTGCAGGTCAATGCCAAACCTCAACAGGTACCCAGAGAACCAAGGCCACCTAAGAAACCAGCCATGCCGCAAAGACGCCAGCAGACGAAACCGCAGAGAAAACCACCGGCTGATTACCCACGACGAGACATCGTGTGTTACAATTGCGGACAGAAAGGCCACTATAAGGCGGATTGTAAACAGCCCAGGCAACCTCCGAGAAATGAGATGCAGAAACGACCCACCCGTGTAGCCCAACCAAGGGGCCAGAGACCACCCATAATCTGCTTCACATGCGGAAAGCAAGGGCACATGGTGCGTGATTGCTATGATTACCAACAAAGCTTCGCGGGGTATAGGGATAGACAAACTGAGCCGGCTCCGACCGTACGTTGTTTTCATTGTTTTAAGGACGGACATATCATAAATAACTGTCCACTTAGAGCACCGCAACCTAGACCGCAGAGGAACGTGGCCAAGAAACCACGTTTAGAGAGTGATATGGATGTCGACGCGATCTACCCAGGTGATAGACTGATGAACAATGAGCCGAGAATCACCGCACAAAACTATTCCCGTAACGTGCGGAAAGACAACGCAAACAGACTTCGTAGTAACGAGGAGTACGAAGATCAGGACGGTTTCGTTCTAACCGGGGAGGGAACCGATGCGTACGGACGGTATGGTGAACAGTGTTCGGGAAGAAAAATTCCTACGCTGAAGTGGTCAGCGGACGAAGGAGCCCTTCATTAAATGGCGACGGAGGAGACCGTTGGTAAGCGTACCGACCGAGCGGTTTCTGATCCGTTTACACCGGGACAACCACGGTCCAAAAGATCAGGGTAAGTGCTTGCATGCCTTAGTAGATACTGGTGCTAGCACGTCCTTGATTAGGAAGGATGTATGGCGTAGCAGCTTAGATGCTAGGCCATTAAAAAGAGCTAAGACGCTCTTAGCGGTAAATGGTTCCCCAATAGAGCTTTTGGGGGAGACACAAATCAAATTTAAGAATGCCCGGCCTATTCCTGGTACGGTAGTAGCGAATATGCGGCATGAATGTTTGATTGGTGCGGATGCTTTGCACTTGGGAAATGCAAAGATTGACTATCGGACCAAAGAAGTAGTATGGTTTGGTCAGGTATATCCCTTTAGGTATCCCTATAGGGAACAGACGAGATATATATATTCTAGTTGTAAAGAAACGACCGGATATAAAGATATCGACAAAGTTATTGAGGACTTTGCGGATAACTTTGATACGGCTCGTCCAAACACTTTAGGATTGGTCCCCAAAGTGAAGTGTACGGTACCAACAGGAGATGCGTTTCCTATAAGGCAGAAGGCCTACCGTCTGCCGCTTGCCAAGCAGTATGTAGTCAAGAACCAAGTGGCTGAGATGCTGGCAGCGGGCGTCATAAGACCATCGTCATCACCCTGGGCGTCACCCATTACTTTAGTCCCTAAGAAGGACAGTGACACTAGGTTTTGTATTGACTATAGAAAGTTGAATTCCGTATGTCGCAAGGATAGCTATCCATTACCAAACATATCAGATATTTTTAATTCTATGCGCGGCGCAACGATCTTTTCTACTATGGACTTGAAGTCGGGCTATTGGCAGATACCAATGGACCCCCAAGACATAGAGAAGACAGCGTTCGTCTGCAGTGAAGGTTTGTTTGAATGGATTCGTATGCCGTTCGGTTTTTGCAACTCAGGTGCCGTATTTCAAAGGGCAATGAATGATATTTTCCGAGAATTCGTGGGAAAATATCTGCATGTTTTTGTAGACGACGTAGTCATATATTCTCGAAATCCAGCTGAACATGCTCAGCACCTACGTAAGGTCATGCGTAAGATTCGAGAATATAATCTACAGGTTAAGAAGAAGAAATGCGATTTCGCTAGTCCGTCAGTAGATTTGTTAGGTTATCGTATTTCCGCACAAGGAGTAGCTCCTCAGGCCCAGAAGGTCAAGGTCATTAGAGAAATGTCTCCACCCCGAGATGTGGGTGATGTGAGAAGTTTTCTCGGAGCTACAGGTTACTACCGATCCTGTGTGCAAGGCTATGCCGAAATTGTGAAGCCTTTAACAGAGTTAACAAAGAAATACAAACGTTTTGAATGCGGTGCGGAGGAACAGCAAGCGTTCAAGAAATTGCAGAACTTGCTGTGTAGTGAGACGGTTCTCACATATCCGAATTTAAACGCCCCATATAAATTATATACTGATGCATCTAGCTATGCGATTGGGGCAATATTGGTGCAGGAAGATGAGAAAGGTATAGAGCGGGTAATCCAGTATGTAAGCTCTACACTTAAAGATAGTCAGCTTAATTGGCCCGTAATAGAGAAGGAGGCTTACGCTGTGATCTATGCGTTGAAGAAGCTCCGACCATATCTATTTGGCGCGCAGTTTACCGTGTACACGGACCACAAACCCCTAAAGAGTTTGTTTGTGGGAGAAGTGAAAAACACGAAGGTGCAGTGCTGGGCCGTGCTGATTGCGGAGTACGGATGTAAGATTGAGTACATCCAAGGCTCGAAGAACATTCGAGCGGACATGTTGTCCAGATTACGTCGTCCAGTGGATATCGCCACGTTAGACACAGGCAATTATGTCATACCCGAGGTAGACAAAGGTGCATTACCGCATGTCCCTCTAGAGGTTTATGACATACACTGCGACGAATTGCGTACTGAACAGACCAAGGAATACCCGGAGTTGTTCAAGAACACACCGGAGGAGTATATGGTCAAAAACGGTATTTTGTATTCGTTAGTGACACCATCAGCGTTGGACGCTGAGTACCCCAGAATCATGTTACCTACCCTGTTCCATGAGAAGGTGCTCCGGATGGCTCATGAACGAGCCGGTCACCAAGGTCTGCAGAAGACCATCGGTATGGTACGGGATTCTTTTGTGTGGACGTCTTTAAGAAAAGACGTGGTACATATGCTGGAGATGTGTACGATGTGCCAGGTCAACCGACCTGTCACTACTCGACCGAAGTATAGCGAGATGCCCATGGCCAATTATCCGAGTCAGATAATTGGTATGAATTTGATTGGTCCGCTATTAGAGTCGAGTAAGGGTAACGTGTATATAATGACGGTAATTGATCACTGCTCTGCCTGGGCAGAAGCATATCCAATTCCAGCGAAGACGGCTCAGAATGTGGAAGACAAGTTCTTCAATGAGTACGTCGCTCGTCATGGTGTCCCTGAGATCTTGATAACAGATCAGGGCAAAGAGTTTTGTTCCAATTCTCTGGAAGAACAATTTCGTGAACACGGTATCGATCATAGACGATCGAGTCCATACAATCCGCAAACGAATGGACGTACCGAGAGGTTCAATCGAACTCTTAAGGAGTTGATTCAGAAAGGGGTGAATAACGAGTCTCGTAATTGGGAAGATGAGTTGGGTGCGGCTTTGACAGCGTACCGCAGTACTCGTCCTTCCACGACCGGATATACGCCATTTTATTTGACGTATGGTCGACGAGCTAGAATTCCGTTTGCTATTCCAATCGATGCTTCGCAGGATCTTGGTGAGAGACTTACGTGGTTCAATAATGCCTTGCTGCGCGCTCGGGGAGAAACGGCTAAGTCTAGAGAGATTCACCGGGAACAAATTAATAAGCGTGCGAACGCTGGGGAGTACAAGGTTGGTGACTCGGTGGTCGTGAAGGCTGAGGAGAGGATGAAGTTGACCTCTCGCAGTGACCCCGAGTACGAGATCTTTAAGATCAATGGGCCCGTAGCTCATGTCCGACATCAAAGATCTGGGAAGGTAAGTTGTGTGTAGTCGACTCAGAAATGTGTTGGGACAAGGTACGAGCACGCCCTATTCGTAACCCTGCCAAAGGTACGAAAGCCAGCCATCACCCTAGAGTGATGCTACCCGAGTCCAAACCTTTGCCGGTAAACGACTCCGGTGCAACATCGAGTAAGTGAGCTCGTAGGAAACGACCAGCTTCCGATGAAGAATCAAGGGTGCGCAAAGGGGGTAAGGTGGTTGATATAGATATAGATCAACCTAGTACGAGTCAGATTCGAAACCATGAGTCAGCGAGTGAAACCATCATAACTCCTCGTACTATGGTGATGGACACTTCGGAGGGTGTACCCGAAACCGTCACTGAGCCAATGGAAACGCTTCCCTCGCATCCCTACCTTCTGCGCAAGCGCAGTCTCGCTCCTGACGTCTACTCAGAGCCCAAAAGACTCAGGATTGGCGCATTTGGCCGTGCTCGATACGATGACTTCATCGGTCATATCGATGCAGTTATAAGGCGACGCAGCCAGAGAAAATTTTAATCTATGCCTAATCACGGTACAAGTAGCATAGCATCAGTCTAGCAATCATGTATACTTTCCGAATCAGTGTGGTCATAATTTTGTGTATAATGTTGGTGGGAATTGAGGGACGAGCGGGTACGATTCTGAGTAAGTTTATTGAGGTTGATGGACCTGCAACTGTTACCCGGATGTTGCACATAACGTCATCTGGGTTAGCACTGATCAAGATGCAACTATGGTTGTATTACCCTTGGGTGATGGTTATATCTTACGCGAAGTGGGTGCCTATTAATGGGCGATTCTCGGAGGAATATCACAATTGGGCTGGAGGCGACTGGCAGTACGGACCGGATATGAGTCTTTGAAATGTTCGGGGTGTATGGTCCTCCTAACCTCCGAGGTGACCGCTAGCAAGTTATTTGCCAATAAGAAAATAGGTGTGGTTTTGCAAACCTTCGGTGAGACTATGGAGATCCACTGTGACGGACAACTGACTGACCGGTGCAATGTGGAGAATGGTGTGTATGCGTTGATGTCGGGTGAGTGTGGATATAGTGGTAAAGGGTGGCAATTCGAGCCAGTACTGTCTTATAGTCGGACATACACTCGAGTGAGTTTAGCCCTTGAAATGCCCCATTTGGATGTGGCCGGAGTTCTAAATGCATCCAGAATAGTTAGCCAATTAAATGTCCAAGATTGGAACCATTTGCATAAGACTAAGTACATGCCGCTAGCACCATTATCTGCGGTCGACCCAGCGATGGTCGATGGCATGGGGGTACCGTCATTTATCTCATACTCGACAGGCTCCTTCGTAGTGATTATAGTGATTTTTATTGTGTTGTTTAAGTGTGGAATTATTTCATGCATGTGGTCGTGGATTACGTGTAAGCCACATGCGGCCCAAAGACCACGTGCGGTCCATATAAGTTCGCCGCAGATTATTCAGGACCAGCAGTTCCGGAGACCTGCAGCCCTACTGGAGACGCTGCATTTGTCAGCCGGGTCGTCGCCTAATGATACTGACAGGACTGTGATCGACCCGACGGCTGATGACTGGATAGACGTGGAGCTAACCAGGGACACTAATATCAGTGTACAGTATGAAGACATAAATTGTAGCACGAACTAAATAATAGTGCCATGTTTGCATATATTTTCCTCATACATGATCAATGGTATGGATTCCGAGGATATTTCGTAACGATGCACAAACTTTATTATTGTGCCACGTATTGATTGTTTATTGCATGTATTGTGGATGTCGCTATGACCATGTATATGACCTGTAATGATTTGACTGTAGGATTAGGATTTGTAGTTAGTTATTTTATTGTTGTAGCATTGTATTGATTGTTTAACTATGTTATCGTCATAATAGAGTTCTATTATTGCAGCGTGTTAACGGATGATTACGTTAGCTTATGGACGTCAGTTCTGGGTAGCCCTGGTATAGTGTGGTTTGGTTGTTGATAGTGCACAACGAGTTAATTATCGATGTCTTAAGGCCTTAAGAGATGGTTAATTAACTTCGGTTGAGGGGCATGTGTAGATATCGGATCGTCTTATGGGAAGTCATGACCCCGTTGGACATCTTATATTTGCAAGTAAGACCTCAGTGAAATTCATATTTGAAAATACCAGGTGAGCTAATGAACTGCGTGAACAATATAGTAGCAGTTAGATACGTAGTAGAAAGATGCACTGGTTGACTTTGACCAGTGCTAGTGGTACAGTTTCGCGGAAATAGGATAGAAACTGGATCGAAACTGTAGCAGTATATTCATCACAATAAGTTAGAAGTTAGAATAGATTGAAATTAAACCAACGGTTCTGGGTGGGTGATATCTGTCAATAGTTGAAGATAAAAGTTGTTGCTGTGGGATCGGCATACACTTTTATAATATTCAGCAGTCATTTAGGCCGTTAGTTTAATAAATAATAGAGTGATAAGGATAGATGCGAATCGATGGGAATCGAGAGAATTATAGGAAACAGACTGACATGTAGTTGTTGACGGTCGGCATTCCGACTCCCTTAAGCAAGTACAACAACACCAGCTGGCAATGAGATCATACAGCTCATGTGCTTATTAACGTTCGTTTCCTACAGGCTTATCCACGATAGGCAAGGGACAGGACAGAGGCATTGTAGCGTCCTGTAGGAATTAATAACATAATCGAAATTTGTATATCAACTATATGTCAATCAAAGAAAGGCATGCTACAACAACACATTCCGTAATGTTGTTAGTTAACTGACAGATCGCATCAAATCAGAACCAGCGAGAACCACTTTGCCAGAGTTGGAGTGTAGATATATCGTGTTTAGTAATGAATCCCTAGAAGAGAAGCACAGAATTTGATTGGCCGAGATGACGTCATAATCAATGAGCATCTAGTCAAACTCTGTGGCAGAGAAACAAAAGGAACAAGGTTTCAAAGTAAAGTCGAGAGATAGGCGAGCAGGGATTGGTCAGGACGATCAACAAGAATAGGTACAAACTTCTAGGAAGAGATAAGCAGGGGTTGATTGGAGGCAAGAATGATGCGGGCCAATCAAACAGTGGTTATATCTACCTAGAAGGATGAAAGGAACAAAAACTATATATTACGATATATATAGATCTATATATCGTAATATGTATAGAAGTTAGAAAAATATGAAGAGTATTTAATAGGCACTTGGTCTATTGAAAAGTTAATCTTCACCATCTGTGATTCCAAAGCAGACGTTGCTTTGTCAGTAGTGAGTCCGAGTAAATCGAGTCGTTGTTACGTTAGGCTAGCTAGATATCATATCGACCATAGTGTCGAGAGTAATCGGTAGTCGTAAGTTAGGCAAAGTCAGAATTGAATAGTTTAGGTTAGGACCGTATTATGTTAAGCAGTATTGTTAATATAAAGTATAAGCTATTTTTCCGTGACAGTAAAAGTCACTATTGATACTTAAAAGTTATTGTACAGTTAACTATAGAAATAAAATTATCCCCTTGTAAAATACAAGGCACTAGTTCGGTTGTTCTTTAGAAGCTCCTAAATAGTACGGAGAAACACCGTACCTTACTCAGAATCTTCAGGAAGTCAGATCAGGCCCAGTTACTTAAAATATCTTCATCTCATCTTTGAAGAGGCGCACGGTAACTATACGACTGCAGCGGCGAGAAGATTGATTGTCGCAGCAATCATCAACATCATAAGTCTTCTCGAAGTTGTAGTCGCGAGCGTATAAATAATTTAGTAGGAAGTGATATCAAAAATCTTCAACATGTAATTATTACTGTACTGCAAATACTCTACCACCACAGTCGTTATGTACATTTATATAAAGTGAACTTGAACATATATGATTTAATAAATATTCTGTTTAATATTTTGGGGCTAATATGGCTGGAGGCAGATACTGCCTTAGGTAGCTACAGCGTCCGGTCAAATTAGTTTCCCAAAATATTTTTAACAGCTTACCTGTTACCTTGAAGAGACTCGCAACTAGTATAGGTCTGCCTGTCTACCTCCCTACATGTTGCCTGCCTGCCTGCCTTACTGTATGCCTGCCTGCCCGCCCGCATGCGTGTCTCAGCGAGTGCGTGCATGCGTGCGTGTAAGTGCAATTATTGTACACATGTCTATTTGTACATACCTGGCGTGTATATAATTTTATATTATTGTACATAGTGTATATATGTTTTGAGGGCCTCGGGAACATCAGGCCACTGACGATGTACCCTCTTGAAATAAAGATTATTATTATTATTATTATTATTATTATTATTAATCCGCCAAGTACTTTCGGAGGAGAAGATTTTTAAATACGTTTCACGAAATACTACAAAATCCAAATGGCCGCCACCCTGATAGGAAAATCAGATCTCTACTACATAATGATGCTTTCTGCAAAATATAATTGAAATCCACCCAGTGGTTTCCGAGGAGAAGGAATTAAAAATTTCCAATTGCTTTAATATGGGGGAATTTGGCAGGAAAACGATCCAAGATGGCCCCCAAACCGTTTGTCCGACAGTATTGAAAATGGCAAATTTGGAATCAGAATACCAAAAAACCTATGTGAAACCAATTTCGACTTAAAATGTCAACAAATAAAAAAGATTCAAAATGGCCGCCAATCATGCTGAATATTGATTGGTCGATGGCGGCCATGCTTTTTTAGGTATCAATTTCTCTTGAACAAAATGTAATGAACCTCAGTCCCTAATCATACCAGCCAAATTTCGGCCCGATTCGTTCACCGATGCCCTAGATGATATTTCATGAGTTTTGAATCAATCCACCAAGTGGTTTCGGAGAAGATTTTTAAAAACGTTTCCCGAAATACTACAAAATCCAAAATGCCCGCCAGCATAATAGGCCGACCAGTGTTGTTTGAAATCAATTTCTATTACCTACCGATGCTTCCTGCAAAATATAATTGAAATCCACCCAGTGGTTTCCTAGGAGAAGGCATTTTAACTTTCCCAATTGCTTTACTATGGGGAATTTGGCGGGAAACGAATCCAGGATTACAGCCAAACCGTTGATCAAACAAATTCGAAAATGCCTGATTTGAATTTCTCGACGCCCAAAACCTATATATGACCAGTTTGGGCTTAAAATTCCATGAAATAAAAAATTCAATATTTCCGCCAGACGGCTTGATTCTGATTGGTCCATGTTTTTCGAGCTATCGATTTCTCTTGAACAAACTTTTATGAAACCCACTCTCCAATGATTTTCACCAAGTTTCAGCTCATTCTCTTCAGTCATTCTCTTCAGAAGATTTTTTTAAAACGTGAGAAAATAATCCGGAAATCCAAGATGCTCGCCAACATATCTAGAAAATCATATCCATTAACACGTATAAACATTGCTCTAATAACGCGCTCTTATCATGCAAAGCTTGAATTTCATCGGCATTTTTGTCTTCGCGCTATTCGCGAACAAATAAAAGCACGGAATAATAAAAATAAAAATAAAAATAAACAGAACCAAAACAATAGGGTGCCAAGAACCATCTTGGCCCCCTAATAAATATTATTATAATCGACAAAGGCGATTGTATTCGTAGACAAACCGGCCGTTCGATTTGGACGGGGTCTATTAATAAATCACGGAAACATATGAAGATTAATATTTCCCCAATTTCTGAAGTGCCAATAAGTATTTTAATTCTCAGGT